>OY855914.1:9940402-10327902 GCA_963693305.1 Meandrina meandrites
AAGGGGAGTTGATGGAACCCTCCTAGGGTTTTCGTTCTATTAAGGGACAGAAAAATTGATTTAAATCGAGTAGAAAGGTCTTATTTCCCTGAATTTCTCTACAAAATGACACAATTTTGTTTAATGTGGCGTCTTATTACGTCATGAGTATTACAACACAGACATTAGGGAATTTAAGATACACTACGGCGAGGCGCTACTACGGCTGGCGGAAGTAGAATTCCACACAAGATAAGACACTGCGCATGACAGCTAGTCTGTCGAGTCCGGCCGTAGCGTGAAATCTGACTACCTGAGCTGGGAGGTTTTACCGTAGTGGCTAGTACGTGGGTTTAATTCGCTGCTTTGCCCTTTCTCTACGAATTTCTCATCATTTTGAGAGTTCCAATGCAAAATGTATCCTTTGAAATCAACTTCAGTCGAATATTTGTTGAGTTTGTCGCTCAGTACGCTTGTAAATTTTCAATTGAATTCGTTTGATGAAAGTGTCGGCAAGGCGAAGATAAACATTCTTGTTCAGCGCGCGTTGTTTAAAGTTAAAAGTTTGCTTTGAGAGTTCGGTGAAGATGCACTATGTCTGAATAAGTATCCGATAATATTTTGGTTTTGTGAGTGCTTGTATCTTTCAGCTTTTAACTCGATATTCTTTGAGATATTCGTGTCTTTCAAATTATAAACATGTCATTAATCAAATTCTGAAATTGTTATCGTTCTAGAAAGTGTATATATAGCATAAGCGTTCGTTCAGCACTAATCGTTCAGCAAGGTTAGTGAGAGATGCCGAAGTGGAGCTTGCTCCCTCAATAACATATCTCATTAATAAATCGATCACAGACGCAACTGTTCCTGCCATGTGGAAGGTTGCACGTGTAACCCCTCTGTATAAAGCTGAGGACAAACTTTTGGTTGAAAACTATAGACCTATTTCTGTGCTGCCGGTTCTAAGTAAAGTTTTGGAGAGAGTGATACACACACAAATGAGTGCTTATCTAGATCACTTGAGCTGGTTATACAAACATCAGTACGGATTTAGACGTGGGCGTAGTACGGCACAAGCGGTCGGTCAACTAAACAACTCTGTGCTTGATGCCATTGATGGAGGAAAAGTCGCTGGTATGCTATTTCTCGATATATCCAAGGCATTCGACTCTATAAATAACAAGATACTCCTGGGAAAGCTTGAACACATCGGGCTAGCAGCAAGGAGTCTGAGATGGTTTAAATCGTATCTTGCAGACAGACGGCAATGCGTGTGTATAAACGGGGAGGTATCAGAGACTCGCCCTATTGACTTGGGTGTTCCACAAGGAAGTATCCTAGGCCCACTTCTATTTAATGTTTACATTAACAGCTTGTCAGCTACTGTAACGAAGAGTGAACTCATATTGTATGCGGATGATGCTGTTTTAATAGTTGCTGCGTCGACACCCCAAGAGCTTAATGATGCCCTTCGACATGACTTCACCCTAATCTCCGACTGGTATACCGACAACAAATTAACGCTTAATGTAAAGAAGACCAAATTGATGCTTTCAGGTAGCAAGACAATGTTGTCTCCGTTTAATGACTTTCAGTTTTCTACTGATGAAGGACAAATAGATCGTGTTTCATCTTTTAAGTATCTAGGTGTATTACTGGATGAGAAATGGAAATGGAAGATGCACGTCAATAGCCTCTTACAAAAATTAGGACATCGCCTTTCAGTCTTCAATCGAATCTATCATATGCTGGATCAGAAAAGTCTCACAGCATATTTTAATGGCCTTGTCCTACCACACCTAGATTACGCAGATATTGTCTGGGGTGACCAGCCTGGTCTTACAACACAGATGAAACAATTACAATCTTTTCAAAATCGCTTTGCGAAGAAGATCGTTAAGTCGAAAGTGTCATCAGCAGAGGCCTTGACGTCGTTGCGGTGGGTGTCTTTACATGAGAGGCGGTTCGGTCATCGGTGTTGTATTGTGCAAGATGCAATCAAAGGTAGCATCCCCGAGCATTTCGGTGTATTCAGATCCACCATGAACCAACAACACGGTTATAATACCCGAAATGGCTACATGCCCAAAGTCACTAGGCCAAGAACGGAATGGGGAAAAAGCAAAACATATTATAAAGCCATTAACGACTGGGCCACGCTACCAAGTGCTTTAAAGAAACTGATGCCGAAAACTATTTTTAAATACAAATTGAAACAGTTTTTATTACACCATTTTTAACCTTAGTTAGTAGTATTTTAATCTCTTGTTCTAGTTTTAATCTTAGTTAGCTACAGTTTTAGATATTTTTAGTTTTTATTACCACATAGGTTTTGTCCTTTTTATTGTATCTTAGATTTTAATGTATTTTAAAGGTTTGACATTTATTTTCTCAGAGGACCCTCCTGAAAACCACCTCTAGGTGATTGGAGGCCTCCTCTTAAAATATTATGTATTATTATTATTATTATTTTATCTGTTGGACCTACCAAAGCAAACAATAGCAATCTTTCTTTAAGCGAAGCCATTCGGCTGTGAGATAATGAATAAAAGTGACCTTCCATTCCTTAAACTGTGCTTCTTTGTACTTTGTTTTGCTTATTACACTAAATTTGGCAGACTGCCTAGACGTACTCTCTCCCAGACCTTCCCGGCCATGGTAGCCGTAGTAGCACCTCGCCGTAGTGTATCTTAAAGTCCCTATTAAAACGACATGGTACGGTGCAATAGCCATGACTGCATAATCAACTAAAAGGATTAATTAACGATTTTTATCTGTTTGTTTGTCTCTTTGTCTGCTTGTTTGTTCCTTCTTTAAGCGATGATATTTGTAACAAGGAAAACTCCAGATGTCAGCTAAGTGTCACCCTTCTGTTGTAGTTCTCACTTAAATTATTAACTGTCAAACTTGCAGGTATTGGGATTCAAACAACATTCAAGACCTTCCAGCAGAAGTATTTTCCTCTCTAAAGCATTTATATACGCTGTAAGTTTGACACGAGTCTCATTATTTTGCCCCGTATCGTGCTAATCAAACAAACTAAATTTAAAGCAGGATGCGGATCAGTCATAGCTGGTTATCATGTGGCTCCAGGTAGAATTGGACACAATTTTTGTTTAATGTGACGTCGTGACGTTGGTCCGGAGGCATGCTATCCGGAGAAAATGGAGGTTATAGTAGTTACTCTCAGATACCGGAACGTGGATTTATAACTTACAAACAGTGGTTAGATTAGCGTAATAATTTTACAAATTGAAACAGCAAGGGACCGCAAACAACAATGCTGCTAACTTAGGATCTACAAGAGATTATTGCAATTTATTTGCACTGGCATTCGAGCTGGCGTTACAAATTTGCTACACCGCACCGCGCTGATGAGTACAAAAAGGACGAAACAGCTGTCTGCGTTTGCAACCCTGCTTTATCAGTTCTGGTCATGTTGGTGTCTCGCAAACTTAAAGTGCCCCTGTGATCAAATTTTTGAGTTTCATTTTTTTACATTTTCGTGTACAACTAGACGTCCTTATTCATCTTGCCAAATTTCAATCCATTACGAACATCAGAAGTCATTTTATTTTAACATTTAATTCCGAAAATTTACGGCCGCCATTACAAAACCCTGTTCCAAGCCTTGGTTGCAAATGAGAGAAAGCGACGTCAAAGGCTCAAAAATACCTCACGGGTTGAAATGAGAATAACAATAAGTGTTCAAAATCACGCGAAAAGGAACAAAAACTTTGGACGTGTTCTTCGTGCAATTTTCTATGCTGATTGTTATTCTCATTTCAACCCGTGAGGTATTTTTGAGCCTTTGACGTCGCTTTCTCTCATTTGCAACCAAGGCTTGGAACAGGGTTTTGTAATGGCGGCCGTAAATTTTCGGAATTAAATGTTAAAATAAAATGACTTCTGATGTTCGTAATGGATTGAAATTTGGCAAGATGAATAAGGACGTCTAGTTGTACACGAACATGTAAAAAAATACAAATCGAAAATTTGATCACAGGGGCACTTTAACTTTTCACTTAGTGTCAGCCTTGCTATTTACTGTAATGTTCTACAGTATAAGTATACTAAACATTTAGAACTAGACCTACAGCTTATATAGATTCTCTATCAAATCCTGCTTGAAACAATATAATTTACTCCAAATCAGTACTACAGCCTTTACAAACCAGGAATCCGAGGATTTCGTAAGGTCTCACATGAGTGACTGAGAGAACAATAGAACAAACAACAAGAACAATGCCCCTAGCCCCGAAAACAATAGCAGCTGCTACACTAGAGGACCAGTAGAATTACAAGCTTACGAGAGCTGCTACAGTACTGGATTTTTGCTATACTTCAGCTTAAAGGTGTATATCGATCAGAATGGAAATTAATAACGACAAAACTTTTTGTGTAAATTAGATTCTTTAAAGATGCCGAAATTTCTCTTTCTGTTATTGCCGCGATGTGCAAAATCGTTAGCGATGTCAAAAAGTCATTCTTCAGTATTATTGTCAGGTTGCTAAATCGCTGTTGCGTCATTGTTAAAATTTTTAGTCTTCGGGCGGTGGAAACTGAATGATCGTTCACCAGATGCAATCGTTACTGGATTTACCAATTTGGAATTAAATCAAAACAACGATTTATCACCAGCTTCTAGAGAGGCGTTCAAATGAAATACGTTTAGTGATATTTCGTTCAATAGTAATTTTTTTTTATTATTTTTTTCTTTACTTGCTTATTAACTTAACTTCATATTATTTTTTTTTCTTTTTACTATAAAAAAGTGGGGGCGCTTTAAGCCCCTTCCTCTGCGCGGGCCGCGCAGGTTGTTTAACAGTTTGATTCTACAACTAAAATGATTAATATTAACGAATTTTATCTTCGTACGTTCAATGATCTGTTTATTTGTCTCTTTGTATGCTTGTCTGTTCCTTTTTTAATCGATGATATCTGTGACAAGGAAAACTCCAGATGTCAGCTAAGTGCCACCCTTTTGTTGTAGTTCTCACTTAAATTATAAACTGTCATACTTGCAGGAATTTAAGCTCAAACAATATTCAAGACCTTCCAGAAGATGTGTTTTCCTCTCTTAAGCATTTAGATACGCTGTAAGTTTGACATAGAACCGGATCAGGCGTAGCTCATGTGGCTCAAGGTAGAATTGGAATTTGAAAATGGTTGGATCGAGGCGAAAACCATGAGCAACACACTCAACCCACTTATGGGACTCAAATGATTGGATATTAGAGAAATGGATCGAATGTTAATGATTTATGCAAGCGTATCGAGTGGGACGTGACTACCTGAAGTACGCGGTGCTGTATAACGTGGAGTGGAAAATATACTCACTTTCCAATTGCTTGTTTTTAGTTGTCCTTTTGGGCTATTTTATCGTTTTAAGAAGGGTTTGTTTTTGTTGT
This sequence comes from Meandrina meandrites, assembly GCA_963693305.1. Classification (NCBI taxonomy): domain Eukaryota; kingdom Metazoa; phylum Cnidaria; class Anthozoa; order Scleractinia; family Meandrinidae; genus Meandrina; species Meandrina meandrites. The sequence goes on from OY855914.1 coordinate 9,945,793, forward strand.
AACCTACCACAAAAACCTCGACCTCCTAAAAGCGATGAAATAGCCCAAAAGGACAACCAAAACAAAGCAAGGTGAGTGCATTTTCTTGATTTTGTTGAAAAAGAAGGTAAAATTTTAATTCGTTGAGCGTTTTTATTCCACGTAATTTTAAACTCCATACAATGTCTTATAGAAAGTCACGTCTCACTCCATACGCTTATACAAGTCATTAACATTCGAGTTTGAGATGCCCGTGGTGTAAGCATAGAGTTAATCAACAAATTGGTTATCTTTATAATTATAATCTTCTTAATTTACATTCTTTTTTTTCTATAAGAACAGAATGATCTGCTTGCAGCCAGTGCGTGTCTCATAGGGAGTTATTTGGCAATTGCTTTCCTTTCTGTAGGGATTTGAGCTCAAACAGGATTCAAAGCCTCCCGAACGCGTTGTTCCTAAATCTTACTAAGCTAAATGATTTGTAAGTTTCAAACGATTTTTTTACTACTTGTTAATTACAATAAAAATCTTCTTGGAAGTCATCGTGAGTTTGGGCATTGGACGAGGATGGCCAATTGCGCCAGAATGTGGTCCTATTGGTTGTTTCTAGCAAAAATTACTAACCTCTTTGTTTGTTTAACAGCAAATTGAACATGCCGAAAGAAGCAATTTTTCTTTCAAATTATATATTAACTGTAGCACATTATTTTCACCTTTTTCGTAAAAGAGTTACCGTCTTAAATATATTTTCGGAAAAACTACACTATTCAGTTTATCCGTCATAAAATTGTACACGAAATAAATTCTACATCAATTTCATTCGCATTTCATAATAGACACCTCTAAGATATCACTTCTAAATTATTATCAGGTTTGAAAATAAGAACAAAAGACATGAAAATACCATTTTTGCAAATATTGTTTCAGAAGCACGTTCATTAGGAACATCATATAATTATTGCTTAATTTCCGAAAGGGAGCACTGATCGTGTCCAGTTTCCACCATACTCTTCTGTCTAGAATATGCGAAAAAAGCAGCTTTGCAGGATTCATTGTTTAGATTTTAGAATTTGATGACTTCAGATAAAAAAGTACTAATCAACGGTGTTAGCAACATTGTTTTCTGGGCCACATGGTGTTCAGTTTGTAAAACAGTTCGATAGTTGCTCCAATGGAATTTTCGAATAGCTTTGTAATAATAATTACAATTCAAGAATGATAATATAAAGGTCGCAAATCCTCCGTTTGGCCCAGGTGATCTAAAATCAATATTTCTGTGTCATAAAACGGGGTATCAATGGCTTTAATTTTGTCAATTAAACATATGTTTGGTGACCAGTATCTGGATTCAAAGAATATCCAAATCCTCGGTGTGGATGATTTTAAAAACAACAAAACAATCTCATTTTCGTGTTCTGTCAGGTGCACATTAGGCTAAACTGAGACACTATGCTATAAGTCAAACTTTCTCCTTGCAAATAGGGGTGACACTTTTGAACAGCACACCGAAATGGTAAGTACCCTTGCATCCCAATGATCGTGTGCCTTAATTTGCTAATGCAAAGTGCCTAATTTTTTTGGTACTGGTACTGGTAATCTTTATTTATCCAAGGTAAAAAGTCGGCAGCAAAGAGTATAAAGAAAAAAATTACAAGATACGAAATTGAGAATATAAAATATTATTAAAATAAGAAGCTGCTTTTCCACGAATGCTGTGCTTAAAGTGATTGCTTGTTTGTTCAGGCCTTGAAATTGCCCAAAGAACTTCTTTACTCAGCTTGGCTATTTGTGTCTCTTTCTTTGTAGGCGCCTGAATTCAAATAGTATTACCAACCTTGAGGAAAATATATTTTCCACTACCTTCCTATTCTATCTGTATGTTTTATGCATTAGCATGCATAAAGTCTAATGCCCGCATTAAACGAGGATTAGATTTGATGAGAGTTTACTCTTATGTGAGTTTTCCTCAACCCTCATCGACTGTCATCAACTCTGGCTAAACAGGAACGAGAGCCCGTCAAGAGTGATTATGGACGGGAGAAGAGTCGGTGAGAGTGCATGAGAGTTTCAGGCTAAACGAGAGCGAGAGTTTAAACTCTCATCAACTCGTATCCTCTTTTCGCACGGGCTTCAGGTTTTGTGTGTTTAGTACATCTTGGTGCCCTTCCAAAATTGTACCACGTGATCAATTTTTGTCAAACACGACAAACAACAATCTACCAGTTAACTGCAATCGCCATAAGTCGAACATGTTTGGGATATTTAGAAAGCGTTAAAAACTTTTAATTTGTCATTCGCTAGATGAAAAGACCAATAGATTCCTGGGTTAAAAATAAGCTTCTGCTGAAGCAACTGAACTACTGAACGACTATTCCTCGAGTAATAGGCATGTAGTGCGCGCAGTTGCACTTCGTTGTCGTTCTCATCGTAAAATGCTCTGGCCCATATATTTTGTTATACTTATTGATTGAGTGATTGATTGATTGACAGCTAGACTGACTAATTAATTAACTGGTTGCCGAGAAGGCATGTGTCTATTGTTTTGTTCATTGAGAGTATACTCGTATTTGTTTCTCTTAATCGGACAACTATGTAAAAGATCCCTGTTCGTTTATATTTTGCAGGTTTTTGAGTTCAAATAAAATAGAAAACCTTCCCGCTCGTCTATTTTCCAATGCTAATGAATTATTCCTCCTGTAAGTTAGGTTATCTGAATTAATTTACTTATAGGCTTCTTGTGGTTAAAGTTACTTGACAAAAGCTCTGGCCTCGGTTGTTCAAAGGGTGGATAACACTATCCACGGGATAAAACACTATCCAGTGGATAAGTGTTGATAAAACAAATACGCTATCCACTGGATAGTGACCGATAGTGTTTTATTTGGTTTTAACACACCTAATCATGTAATAGCTCTCTAGACTATTGTAAAACGAATCTTTACTGATTTGGTTCAACTGAGAGAGATAAAGAATAACACATGGGCGCGCATAGATATAGAATCTCTCTCCGAGTGTTCAACTCAATATCTCACGAGTGAGCGCAGCGAACGAGTCGGAGATATCGGTTTGAACACGAGAAGAGAAATTCCATATCTACAAGCAACCATGTATTATTTTGTTTATTACATAAACTCCGAACGTCGTCAGTTGCTAGTTGCATAGTTGTTAGTTGTTAGTTGCATAATGCTACTTGCTAGAGATGAATGATAACCTGCCCACAGAACTGGCCCTATCTTGATCAAATTTTGCTTTGCTAATTTAAGATTTCGATCTACCCTCTCCAGGGATCTATCTTACAATAAAATAGCGTATCTGCCTAGAACTGTTTTTTGGGGAGCGAATCGGACAGTTGCTCTGTAAGTATGCAATCTAATAGTGGCTAATATACTAACGCATATTATGTGCAAATCCGTGAAAAATACTGTAAATGAAATTGGTGCAGTGAAACGTGTAGATATTAGGAGTAATCCTACAAAGTTCGGGTAAGTTGATCAACAAGTTAAACGTGACTAAAAATGCAAATATATTTGGCAGAAAGAACTGTTAACTTGTAAATGACATGTCAATGAAAAGGACGAGCCATCACAGAACAGTAAATACATAATTATCAGTGACAGCAACTAGACGCATAGCTAGGTGTACTCGGGCTTCTCTCATTTAAAATTCGTTTAAATGAATAAATAGCTCGCTAAATCAAGATTTCTCGATAAAAGATTCATTCGAAAGAGTTCGCTCGTAAAGTTCTATCTTAAATTTCATGGACCGATCCGTTCCAAAATGGAAACTCGTCATTTTTAGTGAGGGCCTACCATGGATTTAGCCTATTAGAAATCACAGTATTCAAGCTTTCAATTAATCCCTGAGATTCCACTGAATACAATAGCTTCGCTTCACTTGATCAAGCGTACAAACACTCTGCAAACTCCGGTGAAGTCCGCTGACCTTCTATACGGTTATGCGCACTCGAAGAAGACGTCAGAGAGCAATTTGTGATAGGACAAAAAAAAACAGTCCTCCTTTTAAAAATCGGGCTTTCCTGTGGAAGCCCGAGAAATAAACTTTTTTTTGCCAATGATATTGTTGGAACACTTAGGAAGAATGGAAAGGAAATACAGAGCGGCTTGTAAAGCAATACAAATTCCAATGCCAAATAGCCCTATCAAAAACATATTACATGAAAATAGCACGTCACAGGTTGTAAACCTTGGGTGCTTACCATTTAGCCAAAAAATCTGGAAATTTCGGTTGAAAGTCAAATGGAACAGTAATTTTCCGGAAAATCCGTTCGGAAATTGTGGACTACCTCCAGAGGTAGTCCTCTTTTTCCGTTCGGAACGGAACGTCGGAAATTTCCTTACCATTTGCAAGATTTCCCGGTTCCAGTCTCTCATCAACGGAAAACAATAACAGAAAACCGAATTTCAAATGGTAAGCGCCATCTCGTTCGGTTGGTTTGCCGAGTTTGGAAAATCCCTTACCATTATTCAATGTTCATCCCAACCGGTTCCTTGCGACAAATGGTAAGCACCCCTTATAACCCTTTTTGTTGGCAAATTTTCCACTTTGCCTAATGAAAAGTTTATAGACTGGCCTTTTACTTTCGAAGCAACATTGACACAATCTTTAATTATCTCTGTGCTACGAGAAGTTTCCAGCTGTTCAGCTTTCGGTAATGTTCCAGAACACTCTTCGGAACTGTCTAGAACCGTGATCGCTTAACCCCCCCCCCCCCCCCCCCCTAAGAATTTACCGCTTATATTTAATAACTTTGTTTTAGAAACATATGTAAGCTACTCAATATGATTTCCTTTGTGTAATGTAATTAAAATAGCAACTACAAAAACTAGTCACTTATGCCGAATGCAATAAATTGCTTACCTTTCAGATATTTGCAAAACAATCTGATAACATCTTTTTCAAGCGATGTTTTTGCCAAGAACACTTTGCTTAGAAAAATGTACGTATTATAAAGTAACATATATTCGGACTCTTATGTGACATGTACCGGGCAGCATTGATTAATGGTATATGGACTTAATTGTGGCTTTAGTTTTGATACTATAAGATGTTAAAAAGAACACATCGCTACAGACGGCCAAGAAAAAAAAAAAAACACCGTATAGTTCCGTGCTTCAGTTTCTTGTATGTATAACGAAATTCATGACGAATTTTTCTTTTGCGTTTTAGATTTCTAAGCTCAAACCGTTTGGAGATTATCCCTCGTCGAGCCTTTTATAACATATATAACAATGATGAACCGCGATGCCCGAGCTGCGACACGACAATGTGAGTATCATGTAAAACAAAAATAGTCCGGTTAGAATTAAATTAAACAAACATAAATCATTTAACTATAGTATGCTACATGGTTAAAATTCGTAGCTGGACTATGGCAGTGCATTTAACTATTTTAGAAGAGCGGACGGACTATTGAAATAAGGAAAAAGCAGTTAGTAGTCGAACTTTGCGATTCGAAGACATTACCACTGGTCAAGCTCTCAAATCACTCTGCGAACTTGGAAAAAGGAACCACCAACCTCGGAGGTGATAGGGTAAATGATAGAGATATATCAACCATATATCAAGGTTTCTTTGTTAATTATCCTTTCGTTTTTGTTACTTGTACTTCATTAAATAACAAATTATTTCCTTCTCATTTGCAACCACTAAATGATAGAACTTTTGACACACTTGCAATTTGGAGCGGAAGAAAACCTCAATAAAATGGGTTTGCACCTGCGGACACTACTTCATCTTTTTCAGTGGTGGAAAGAATGCAAAAGTAAAAAAAGTGGGTCTTGATATTTTTAAAACGGTCAAGTAATTTTTTGTCACGTTTTTTTTCTGTTATCTCTGTAGAATGTTATCCGATAATCCCATAAAGGTAATAGAACAAGAGGCATTTAAAGTGGGTACTAAATTTACAAGAATGTAAGTTATTAAGGAAAATGTTTTTCCATTTCTGCGGTTTCATCAGATATTTTGGCATCAATTACTGTATGATAAAAATTGCAAATTTGTGTGCTTAACATAAAAAGAAGGGAAAAAATGATTTTGTGATTACGTGTGCGTATACATTGACAAGCGAACCAGATCGATTTGTGCGTCTTCTTAATTGCAGCGGTCGCTTCCTGACCTTCTAAAAAGTAAATATAAATAGGAGTCTCTAAAATGATTTTGGAAATGATGAGTTTTATATGTAATATAACCCAATGCTTGTTTTTAAAGTGGTACGATGACGTATTTTTTGAAAATTGATAGCATCATAGTTACCATGAACCTGGAAATAGCGGGCAGAACCTTAGAAAATCCGTTCTCCATTACACAGTTCGCAAACTCAAGCCCGTCATCAATCTGAAAAGCTGTCTTACGTGTGAGCTAGCTTGTGACGTCATATTCGCATGATATCTTCGCCATAAAATTGACATCTGTTTCGGCGTGAAGTAATCTAAGGGGAAACGTTGGCAATAACCCAAAAGGTTGAACTAGTAATACATGCAAAGGTAAATTTCAATTCAATTTCCACCAAAGGTTTCGAGCGAAAATATTCATCCTGAGTCGGTTTGGTGCGGTGACCTCCCATAGGATTCCCACAGAAGTCCCTGGGCCTATGTGTAAAAGTGACAAAAGATGCCTTCTCGTATTTTTAAAAAATGTACGCTAATATAAGAAAAAGGAAAAGAATGCTTTGCCAGGCCCCGGTTGTTCAAAGGGTGGATAACGCCATCCACCGGATAAATCACTATCCAGTGGATAGTGTAGTTTGTTTTGCCAATACTTATCCGCTGGATAGCGATTTATCCGGTGGATAGCATTATCCACCCTTTGAACAACTGGCGCCTGATCGGTCAAACCAGTTGTTGAAGCGCGTATGACGTCATATTGCTCTCGACTCAACTAGATCCAGATTCCCATGTGGTTCTTAGTAATTTTTGAATCAAGTAATGACAGCAAGCCGAAGTGTGAAATAAGTGATCTCCTAATTAGAATTTGAACTTTAAATTTTACATAGTAAGTGTTTAATCTGCTTCTTTCCAAAACTGAAACTTTAAGTAATGTGCTTCTGTTGAATTATCTCTTCCAGATATTTACTACGGACGAAACTGAAAGGACTGAGCCTTGAATTCTTCAGTGGCCTCGGTGGTCTAGACGCTAGAATGTGACGTATTCACTTTTACTTTAGCAACCATAGGGTTTGCTGAAGCATAATAGACTGTTCACAGTCCCCTATTTTTCCGTGAAGTCGCAGAGATGGATCGTTGAGTTCGAGCGGCCGCCATCTTGTTGTCTTTGTGCGAGCGAAACTCTCCCCAGGTTTCGCACGCCCAAAGTAAACAAGATGGCGGCCGCTCGAACTCAACGACCCATCTCTGCCACTTCAAGGAAAAATAGGGGACTGTGAACAGTCTAGAAGTATAATTATAACAGAACAGAAAGTCCGTGCGACCTTTACAACTCCAGATCGAAATTTTGTGCATGCGTCATTCGCGATAATACCCTTAAATTCTTCCCTCTTTCTTTTACTATTCTACTCCTTCGTATCTTTTTCCGTTCTTAATTGAGTATATTTTTCCGTTTTTCCTTTCCTATTTCTTCCTTTTTTTATGTTTTCTTGATAAATTTGTTTCGTTTCTTTCTTTAACACTTTTTTACATTCATATAATTTTTTTATTTTAATAATAATAACAACTTTATTGGGTGAAATACAATTACTGGCAGCCCGGTCATTGACATTTTCGTTTTTGGTTCTTTTCTTTTTTCTTTCTTTTTCCAGACTTATAACGAATAGAACAATTACAACACTGAAGTATCATTATAATGGCCAAGAACGATGCACAATTTACTTGTATGTACTTGCATTCATAGATGCAACTTGCATACTTTATACCTTATTAACACGACAATTAGTCATTTCCTCAATCTACTAGCGAGACGCCAAAATCCTAAGTTCTTCCAAAAGGACGGACTCGAACCTCGGACCTCGGACGCTATACCACTTTGCTACAGTTAGAATACCTTTTACATCCTTTATTTTTAAATGCTAGTTAGATAAAAACGTTTTCATACCGAATAGTCATTTTTCCATTTTTGTATAATCAGTTATTATCACTGTCTTTAAGGAATCCTCAAAATTCGGAAGAGCAAGCTGCCCCCATTCGAGATAATCCTTTGCATACAGCTTTTGTTTCCACTCTCTTGGCCTCTGGATTCAAAGAAACATCTTCTAATGACACGATGTCTTTCTATCTACCTTGTCCTCTTGGAACCTTTACCAACTCCTCGTCTAATGGAAGACAAATCTGCGAGGTGTGCCCTCCAGGTGTGTATCTATGATTTACAGACTTGATGATACGTGATATTGAAATACCCGTTTGGCATTAAGTCTAACCCCTCTTTTCATCCACTGCAATAGCCGAACAGTGATACTATTTACACCGGGAATTTTTTTAGCCCTATGGGACCGGGAAAAGGGCTTCCGCAACATCCCCTAAAATGATGCGAACGGTGATACTAATAACTATAGAATCTTTGGTGTCATTATGGCGTAATATGATGTCATTGATGACATTAGTAGTCTCACGGGCTCGTCTAGACCACTTTGACACCCTTTCATGTTGCATGCATAAATTGTAAACAAAGCACGATTTATTAATGAACGATGATTAACAGATCTCGGTCACGCACTAGGTTTCACACAATGCGTCACGCGGTCGCGAAAATCACGCAACAACAGTTGTTTTAACACAAGAAATAAGTAATGCATGCCCCAAATCTCTTAATTTGGACGGCGGGACGTGCCCAGCACCTGACTTAAAGACACAATATTTATAAATCTGGTAGTAGCTCAGGCATCTGATCGTCATCGCCGTCCTAGCGGCCTAGCGGCTAACTGTAAGGGTAGGTCAGGAACGTGTTCGGATCAACCATTCGCTTCCTGTACACTTACTGGTACTTTTTGATCTGGGGCACGGTGCTGATACCATACTGCTTGAAGTTTCGGATAATGTGGTAGGATTTCTTCACTTCGGTTTGGCGAGCAGAATGCTTTAAGGGATGACAAATGTCGTAGGTAAGTAGCTACCACCATTTGCAGTTTTGACCACCTCGTACAAGTCCCTCGTCACTTCTTCCACTCAGTAATACTCGCAGGCTTTTTCTTCCTTCGGGGTTGATACGTTAGTCCATGCACATTATATATATATAAAAAAAAAAAAACGACTCTGAGTTTTACAACTCCCCAATAATTCTACCCTATTGTCCCACAAACATAATACGTCCCATTTCTGTCCCGTAATGCATCTAATTTCTGTAATGCATTCCTTTTTCAGGAGGTTTCTACTCAGACAATGTTGGTTACGTGGCCCCAAGCTGTAAAAGATGTCCAAACGGTTCCTTTGTTCATTTCGATAAAGCACCAGGAACACAAACTCAAGATTGCAAGTCCTGTCCTCAAGGTAACGTCGACATTTTGGAAAAGATTTTACTTAATGGCCCAGTATAAATAAAAGACATTTTAAAACGAAACTAGCCCCCAAAAAGCAGTGATGGCAAAAATGGTGCTACAACCCTGGACAAAACTCTTAGGACCGGCACGAGAGGTTGTCAAAATGACTCACCTTCCATCTTCCCTACTCCCCCTGGAGCAATGTTGACCTCAGGCATTCAAATCGTCTTCATCACGATCAACATTGTTGGAAGAGTATCACAGCATTCCCAAGCTTCAAGCTTTCTTTAAGTACTATATTAGCGAAGCGTGTTTTTGCTCCCAGTGTCAACAAGTGTCCCAAGATGTTTTGATCAGGGTTTTAGTTGCAAGTGTAACCGTATTTATAAAACAACTGTTCGCAATTTCCTACTGAGAACTCAAAAACTAGGCTCAATGTCTTCCCTTTCGGTTTTCATTTCTCCAGTTATAATTGTGCGTTTATTTTTTCAAAGAGCGGATCGTTATTAAACCTATTAGGTAAATTTATGATTTGCCGTTATATATTCTTTGTTCATGTCAAATATAAATATATTAAAATCATATTAGGTCAACTTTCCCTCCCCTCCCCCCGCAGCCGCCTCTCAAAAGACGTGGATGCTGAAGATTAATCGAAACCCCCGACTCTCAAGCTAACCTTATGAATCTTCCTAATCTTTATAGGAACAGAGACTGATTTCTTTGCTGGATACCGCGCCTGTAAATGTTTGGAAGGATTTTATCGAACGCATATGTTCGAACAGTGTTACAAATGTGTTGGTGGACTGCAATGCACGGATGACTATGCTTCTTTAAAGCCCGGCTATTGGTGGAAATGGAGGAGTGAGACTCGCAAAGGTCGATACATAGAATTTATAAATAATCTCCAAGCATCTTTACCAGCATTAGGTACTGATGATGTACGCTACTCTTATCCGATACCATCCGCTTACCAGTGTGCAAGAGAAGACTCCTGCATAGGTGGATTAGATTCTCCGTGTGCAACTGGATACAAAGGTCCACTCTGTGCAGTATGCAGTTCAGGATACTATAAGCAATTCCAAACTTGCAAACAGTGTCCGTCAAAGAAATGGATTGTGGGACAATTATCTTTCGTTTTTGCCATACTATTGATAATTATTGCAGTTTTGGCGTGGACAAGAAAACGAAACACCAAAAAGAACGATGATTCATCAGTAATTGACATGTTTTTATCTAAGGTCAAAATCGTAATTGGCTTTTATCAGGTAACAAACGGTTTGCTGGCAACGTTTTCATACATCAAATGGCCAGATTCCATGCAAGTTATCGGCAAATACTCAGAATTGCTTCAGATGAATGTTCTTCAGATTGCACCCATTCACTGCCTTTATCATGGAATTGAAATAGATGCATTTGGAAACTTGTTTGTCATGATGGCAGTAAATGCTGCTGTTATTGGCATTTCTGTTGTGGCTTATGGAATAAGTAAGGCGATTATCTCAAGGAATAAAAGCTTGAGTGACGGGAAAAAGTCAAGAAAACTCTCACAGACAAAAGAGTTCATCTACAGGAATGTGTTTTTCTTACTATACACGACGTACTTGAGCACGTGTTCCATGACAGCAAGTGTTCTGCCACTTTCTTGCCGAAAACTTTGCCGCGATGAAACGGAAAAGCTGTGCAATGAATATTTGAAAGCAGATTACAGCATTCAGTGCCAAACTACAGAGTACAATCATTCCCTTATCGTGGCGTACATTTCTGCAGCATACGTAATTGCCATTCCTGTCGCATCATTTATTGCCCTTTGGAGACACCGGAGAGTGATATTAGCCACAGAAGATGCGGAAACATTACAGAATGCAGGCCCTAGCATGGAAATGATCACAGGATTGCGTTTTCTTTTTGAAAACTATAAATCAACTTCGTGGTATTGGGAATTGGTCGAGATGTCCCGGAAAGTAATCCTTACATCTGGTCTGATCCTTGTGGGAGAAGAAAGCAGGTCCTACATTGGTTTTACATTAGTTATTGCAGGCATGTATGGCATGGTATTCTCCTGGATGAAACCTATTCAGGACGGGTTCGAGAACAGAATGATGTCAATATCCCTTGCTGTTACTGTTTTTAACTTGGCTATTGGAGCTGTGAGTAGAATTCCCGCAGAGAACATATCATTACCGAGTGAACCTTCCATGGAAGCTTTCGTTTTCAAAATACTGGTGCTTGGAGCAAATGCTTTGGTGATTGGGCTGCTTGCTTGTATGTTACTTTTGTAAATCAACTAATGTTATTTGGTTGTGTGAGTAAAATTAGGAATATAACGTGTGCAAGTTTTGGTTACCTGTTACTACATAAATGTTTCCTTCTTCTCGGTGCACATCTTTGCATGTTTTTGCTTATTTATAAGATCGTATTGCGGGTAGTAGCTAGTTGGAAAAAACAGACAAGTTGTGAAAGTGAAATCGTTGGAGCAAAGGTAGGCTAAATTATATCCACACCCTGAAGTCCGGTCCGAAATTGTTCCACTTAGCGGCCGAGAATCGAAAACGATGGATATGTAGAAAGTCTATAGGGGATGCTATCAGGGATAATGCACTAAAATCTGTAATGCTTCATGCGACTAAATTTTCTGGGGACGATTTGCACTATCACGGGCATCACCAAGAAAAGTCAAAAGGCAAAAGACTTATAACATGAAGCTATACATCTGTAAAGGCATGTGAAGTTGGTTATGTCTTCAATTTTGCAATCCTTTTTAAATAAGCTGCATCATGCTCTACAATACATTTTGTTTCTTGTTTGCCTTCAGTTCAATACATAGTGAGTGTATACTGGTACTTGAAGGAATGGCAAAAAAATCCACATTGGTCCTTTTCTTGCTACCTTGCTTTAGTTCTTCCTCTCAACGATTTGCGAGGTGAAATGAGTGGTTTGGCTGGAATGGACGTCCTTAAAAGCCAGTTAAAAAGCGGAGATATGGAAATGACCACCATCATAATCGCTGTGGACGACAGCGGTGTCAACCTTGAAGGAGACGAACGAGGACAAAAGCATGATGAACCGGACAAACAATGCTACGACGACACAGCGAAATTAAAGAAGTCGTGTAACAAAGGGACTCAAACTGTCTTTTTTTGAAAAGTGCTCCTAAATTTGTTAAGTATAATTAATCAAAAATGTTTTGGGCATACATGTTTACACCTAAATACTATAACGCTGCCATAGAAAAAGGAAAAATAAAAAAGGGCAAATAGGAATTAATTAGGCCTTACAACGATATGTTTGAAATTGGTCCGAAGGAAGGGCCTCGAAACGCCTCACAATACACCACATTATCTTACAACACAATTAATGTGTACAGATGTAATTTCGTGGGCCTCCTGTGAATGTTGCTAGCTATGATGATTAAGCTTACTAATTCCGATTTGGCTTGTTTCATTTTCCTTCTTTAATATTACAATGTTATTGGCCCTATTTCCCTCGCAGGGAAAAGGGAATGATGATGATTGGAATTAAGTGGACATATGCAAAGGAATAGCAATATGTATTATGAAAATATACAAACGTCAGTCGACTAGACTAGTTAAAATCAAGTAGACGTTCACTAAACTTTTGTTGTAATCAAGACAAGGCGCATTGTCACATTTAGTAGGGCACAAAATAATGAGATTTTTCGTATAAAGTAAACAGTAAAGTCATTTTTTGCTGGAATCGTGTCGTTTGGTTACTTACAACGTTCTTTTAGCAAAGAGCTTTGCTTTTTTCTTCTTTATATGACATGTCTTGTCCACGATATTTGGTGTACGTTGTATTAGAAAGAGGAATAAGTTAAACTGGATAATAAGTAATCATATCAGTAGCAACTGTCATTTTGAAATCGTATTTACCTTTTCTTTCTGCTATAAGATCCATAACAAAGAAAGACCGAAAAAGTCCGCAAACTATTTGTAAACATTAATATCTGCTTTGATGTTGAATATGGTATTATCCATTCGTATTTATCAGTACGTGTACGTATTTATCGTTTTACCTGCTGTCAATCAATCCTTATAATGCTTTGTAGGTTTGAAGTAATTAATGATTTAGCAAAAGCAGGAAGAATAAACATCTTAACATATTATCGTTTGGAACTGCTCATTTACTGCAAATCATGGTAGCCGGTTATCCACGATGTTTCCTTGCCCCCAATTCTATCAGAATAGTCTTGTAAACCAAACCGTTTGGGTCTGTTTACATAGAGATCAGCAAAATTTCTCTTGTAGGAGAGTCACAGTTCACACTAGCTGAGCTGCCTCTGGCGAAATATTTGTTCTTACATTTCTTTATAAATAGCTGCGAGCCGTATTTTCTTTTCTGATCGAAAAGTCGTTGGGACTGCATCCTCTTTAAGGTCAAGTCTTCGAGGCTTGAAGGAAGGAACAAACAAGAAACCTCCTTATTTACAGATTTTGTTTAAAACAGTTTTCAGTGAAATGAGCGCCATAAATGCGTAAGTGCTTGTTTTGGAACAAACGATTCTCTTTTTATTTTTACAAGCCAATATTCTCTTACATTTGGATCTTCAGAAAACTTTAAAGTACTTACTTTAGATTTTGTATTATTTGTTTGGTTTGTTGCTGCACATAGCACCAGGAAGTTCTGCTCAAAACGACGTCACCGACTCAGGTTAACTTCAGAACTGAACGGCTTTGAATTACCTGCAATCTTACAGCTCACAAACAGCGACGTCATAATTGTTTTTTCAGAAAATTTTCTGACAATTTTCCCGAGTGCTCTACGATTATGAAGGTCAAATTAAAAATAAGCATTTTTCAACTTGCAATATCTCTGCGATGCAAAGTCAAATTACTTTATAACTTTAGTTAGTAAGCCATCGTTACCTGACGATTTTTTTTAGTTTATCTAAAACAATTTAATTCATGCAGAAAATATAGCCTTGCCATTAGTTATTTCTCGTCCTTCTTTGTAAAGTGGCTTTCGTATACACTGTTTGGCTTTCCTGGATTTTCAAGACTAAGGAAATATTTGTTATTCTTTTCCCTTTCTCATACCATGTACTGCCCTAACCAACAAATAAAAGCTAACCAGAAGCGAACCGCGGAAAAGCTTAGAGCAAGTTTCTTTTCGCTTCGTTGTTTTAGGTTTTAGTACATTTCCTCCAACTGATGTCAATTTTTAAAAGCCCTGTGACCTGTAAAAAAAACCTGCCCGGGAACCTAAGCTAACACAGACCCAGTGGTCTTCGCTCGTCATTTCCTTTTATTTCCACGTTGAATCTTTTAAGCGTGAAATATAACTTATGTGTGATCCGTTTTATAACATTCCAAAACAAAGTTCACAGACTTTTGAATTACTGATTGCTTGTTCTTTGGTTCCAATCCTCTGCAACGTCACTGAAAAATCATCTCAAATTTGCGTTGCAAATATTTTGACCCTCATTGACTATTCATATCCTTCACCACCTTCGCACGAGGAGTTTGCAAGTTTGGTTTCTTGACCTTCTTCCTTCTAATATCTCCTAATATCGTTTCTACATGAGAGGAATTGCTGCCTAACAAGTCCCATACGGAAACACTCGTTGGTGGATTTTTCTGGAGCGAACTTTGGTCTCCTGTGGATTTGAGAACTAGGAAAACATACGCGCAGATTTGACTGAAGATGGAGTCTTCCTGAAGCGTCCATGGTATGTAATCAAAACTCTGTGACACTGAATAAGCGCTTTGCGAACTATATTTAGTAGAAATAAATTGCAACTGCTTGTAGAACAGCTAGACTTGTTTTACTTTAGGGCAGATCAATTCATGTAAGCGAACGTTTCGGGTGAGAACTTGATTGACTAATTAATCTGACTCTTTATCTTTTGCAACCATTGTTTTTAGTGAAAATCATAAAGCAACATGCATTGACATAATTATATTGGCTGGAATCAGACTGTTATTAAATTCCAGTAAACGATTCCAGTGAAAAATATAGTATATACATTTACGTTGATTTATTATGGTTCCAAGACTCTTGTACTATGAATTTAATGTATATTATCTTGATATTTTCACTAAGTTAATCAGAAGCTAATAACCGGGAAGAAAACAATTACTCGTGCATTCGCAATGCTGTGTTTGGACAAATAGACATGCTTATTTTTAGATATTCCATTTTATACCCGTATCTACCTCCAGTACGATTATCGAAAACGTAAAATGCCGGAAAATTTCCTGTCCTCTGCTCCTACTTCGATCTGTTGTTAGTAGATGTTTTCTACTGCAAAATAAATCAGGCAAATTACGTTACATAATTATGAAGCTTCCAAAAGGAAACGGCAGGAACAATCAGAAACACCGGAACATTAAAAAACAGTAACAGTAAAATATTTATCTGTTATCAGGGAAACAAGAGATTAAGAATGTAGAGTGACGACACTGGAGCACTGAAGGATCACTGTTGAGAATCGTATACACTAACAGGTTAGTTGATATTTGCTCTATCTTTAATGGAGTTCTTAAGTATAAATGTTGTATAGGTTCGTTGGAATTCCGTCTGGGGAGAGGAAAGTTAGAGTATCCCAACCCCCCCCCCCCCCCGATCCGTCTGGGGAGAGGAAAGTTAGAGTATCCCCCCCCCCCCCCCGATCAATCCCCCACCCGCCTTTATCGCCATCGACAACATCAAGTGTTACGTCGCGCTTCATATTCTACAAGCGAAAGATAACTTATCAACATGTTTTATCATCAGGCAAATAAACAAGAAACCAAGAAGTGGGCATTACTGGAAAACTTGAAAACCCACGGAGGATCCAAATACATCTGGCAGGTCAGTCAAGGTTTCTCTACCTATAATGGAGTTTACAAGTGCATTACTTATTTTCCTTAAGTTCTCAAGCTTAAAGCTTCAACTCTCTCCACTTATCGCCATTTTTTGTTTCTCTATTGTGGTTCAGGGAATTTGTTGAGACAAAAATGACGCAATATTCGAAAATTTTTATTCTCATCACCTATGAACATTTCTATTGATTGACACTTGTAGCACTTCTGTTATTATATTTGAAGGATTTTAATATGGCCTCGTTTTTTACTTTCTGTATTCGATATGGAGCACTTTGATCGTTAAAAGTAAATCAAAAAGCAACTCATGGAATATTTATGGCAGAACATGATTCGATATCAGCATTGTTACTGACAACTGGCAAATGGCTTGAAATGTTTCCTGAAAAATCATGTTTGATCTGAAAATTCTTATTGACAACTGACGGACGGTTTGAAATTTTAATTGACAAATCTATCTCAACATTTGTTACTGACACCAGACAGATGGTTTGAAATTTTAAGTGAAACATCATGTTTTGATCTGAAAATTCTTATTGAAAACTGACAGATGGTTTGAAATTTTAATTGACAATTCATGTTCCAATCCCAACATTTGTTACTGAAAACAGACAAATGGTTTCAAATGTTATTAGTAAAAAATATTTGTTTTTGATCTGAATACTCTTACTGGCAACAGTACTGACAGATGGGTTGAAATTTAAACTGACAAATCATGCTTTAAACTCAATATTCTTACAAACAACTGACAGATGGTTTGAAATTTTAGCTGACAAATCATGTTTTGATCTGAAAATTCTTACCAACAACAGTCAGATGGTTCGAAATTTTAACTGACGAATCATGTTTGATCTGAAAATTCTTTCTGACAACTGACAGATGGCTTGAAATTTTAGCTGACAACTGACAGATGGTTTGAAATTTTAACTGACAAGTCATGTTTTGATCTGAAGATTCTTTCTGACAACTGACAGTTGGTTTCAGATTTTAGCTGACAAATCATGTTTGGATCTCAATATTCTTACTGACGACTGACGGATTGTTTGAAATTTTAATTGACAAATCATGTTTTGATCTGAACGAACTTTCTTATTGAAAACTGACAGATGGTTAAAAATGTTAATTTACAAGTTATGTTTTGATCTCAAAATCCTTATACTGACTACTGACAGATGATGTTTTGATCTGAGCATTCCTATTGACAACTTACACATGGTTTTAAAAGTTTAATTTACAAATGATGTTTTGAACTGAAGACTCTTACTGACAGCTGACAGATGTCGATCGATCGATCCGATCCACTCCTCAGATGGTTTGAAACTTAAATTGACAAATCGGTTTTTGATCTGAACATTCTTACTGACAGCTGACAGATGGTTTGAAATGTTAATTTACAAGTTATGTTTTGATCTCAAAATTTTAATTGACAAATCATGTTTTGATCTGAACATTCTTATTGACAACTTACACATGGTTTTAAAAGTTTAATTTACAAATGATGTTTTGAGCTGAAGACTCTTACTGGCATGAGAGCTGACAGATGTCAACTGCTCAGATTGTTTGAAATTTAAATTGACAAATCAGTTTTTGATATGAACATTCTTACTGACAGCTGACAGATGGTTTGAAATGTTAATTTACAAGTTATGTTGTGATCTGAACCTTCTTACTGATAACTGATAGATGGTTTGAAGTTTAATTTACAAATCATTTTTTGATCTGAAAATTGATACTGACAACTCAGATAGATGGTTTGAAATTTAATTTACAAATCATTTTTGATCTGAACATTGTTACTGAAAACAGACAGATGTTATGAAATTTAATTGACAAATCATGTTTTGATCTGAACATTCTTATTGACAACTTACAGATGGTTTTAAAAGTTTAATTTACAAATGATGTTTTGAGCTGAACACTCTTACAGAAAGCTGATAGATGGCTTGAGATTTGAATTGACAAATCAGTTTTTGATCTGAACATTCTTACTGACAGCTGACAGATGGTTTGAAATTTAATTCACAAATCATTTTTTGATCTGAACATTCTTACTGACAGCTGACAGATGGTTTGAAATTTAATTCACAAATCATTTTTTGATCGGAACATTCTTACTGATAACTGATAGATGGTTTGAAATTTAATTTACAAATCATTTTTTGATCTGAACATTCTTAATGACAACTGATAGTTGGTTTGAAATTTAATTTACAAATCATTTTTGAACTGAACATTCTTACTGACAACTGATACATGATTTGAAATTTAATTTACAAATCATTTTTGATCTGAACATTGTTACTGACAACTGACAGATGGTATGAAATTTAATTGACAAATCATGTTTTGATCTGAACATTCTTACTGACAACTGATAGATGGTTTGAAATTTAATTCAAAAATCATTTTTTAATCTGAACATTCTAAGTGACAACTGACAGATAGTTTGAAATTTAATTTACAAATCATTTTTGATCTGAACATTGTTACTGACAACTGACAGATGGTATGAAATTTAATTGACAAATCAGTTTTGGATCTGAACATTGTTACTGACAACTGACAGATGGTATGAATTTTAATTCACAAATCATTTTTGATCTGAACATTGTTACTGACAACTGACAGATGGTATGAATTTTAATTCACAAATCATTTTTGATCTGAACATTCTTACTGATAACTGATAGATGGTTTGAAATTTAATTTACAAATCATTTTTTGATCTGAACATTCTTACTGACAACGGATAGATGGTTTGAAATTGAATTTACAAATCATTTTTGACCAGAACATTCTTACTGACAACTGATAGATGGTTTGAAATTTAATTTACAAATCATTTTTTGATCTGAAAATTGATACTGACAACTGATAGATGGTTTGAAATTTAATTTACAAATCATTTTTTGATCTGAACATTCTTACTGACAACTGATAGATGGTCTGAAATTTAATTTACAAATCATTTTTTGATCTGAACATTCTAAGTGACAACTGACAGATGGTTTGAAATTTAATTTACAAATCAGTTTTTGATCTTAACATTGTTATTGAGAACTGACAGATGGTTTGAAATTTAATTTACAAATCATTTTTTGATCTGAACATTCTTACTGACAACTGATAGTTGGTTTGAAATTTTATTTACAAATCATTTTCTGATCTGAAAATTGATATTGACAACTGATAGATGGTTTGAAATTTAATTTACAAATCATTTTTTGATCTGAACATTCTTACTGACAACTGATAGATGGTTTGAAATTTAATTCAAAAATCATTTTTTAATCTGAACATCCTAAGTGGCAACTGACAGATGGTTTGAAATTTAATTTACAAATCATTTTTTGATCTGAAAATTGATACTGACAACTGATAGATGGTTTGAACTTTAATTTACAAATCATTTTTTGATCTGAACATTCTTAGTAACAGCTGATAGTTGGTTTGAAATTTAATTTACAAATCATTTTTGATCTGAACATTCTACTGACAACTGATAGATGATTTGAAATTTGAACTGACAAGTCATCTTTTGATGAAGACATCTTTACTGACAACTTACAGGTGGCAACTGACCGATGACAATTGACAGGTAGTTTGAAATGTTTTGCTGACCCATGATGTTTCGATCTCGACATCTGTTCTCAAATAATTGGCTGTTTGTAGATTGATCAGAACCTTTTAAGTGACAGCTGACAGATGGCTTAAAATTCTAACTAACAAATCATGCTTCGATCTGGGCATCCTAAAAGTTGACAGACTCAAACAAATAGCTGTGTTTATCATGATCATATCCTCCTTGCTGACAGTCCAAAAAATAGCTTTTCTTAGTAACCGTTGGTAAGGGCCAGTCATTTGCGCGCGTGCTTTTGCTTGCAAAACAAATCTAAGAAACAAATTCTTGAGTTAAATACAATTTTCGATTATTTCTTTCTTTCGTTTCAGTCATTGGCATTCAACCTTGTGTTCTGGTTCCTAATAGATCCAGAAGATCAGTCCACAAAAAGAAATTTCAGTTTAAGCTGACTTTTACAACAAGACTTTATTAACAGTTCAGATCAAATTGACTTTAATAGTCTTCACCAGAAATCAATCGTGGCTTTTTTAGTGTAATATTGACAACTCGAACAGATGAAGAGGTTTTTTGATCCCTTGACTTCCAGGAGTGATCAAAATCATGTTTCTCCTTATGATATCAATACATTTTACACCAAACAGGCGATGAGAATAGAAACATAATCAACAGGGAGCCTAAGAGAGGGTGGGCAAAACTAGATGGGTAGTGGGAGAGTATTTTTACACACACTTTAATAAACACAACTTGTTTATTTTTCGAATCGATAACATGTGCAAGACCTTTCTTGCGCGTGGACTTACAATGGTGCAATAAATCACGTGATCATGAATACATGAATAAATTAATAAATTACAATAAAAATGTTCACTACACTCCCCAGGGTTGCATCACGACTTAGTGATAAAACACTTAATTAAACTCAACAGCCTAAATCTTGAATGTCCACTGTTCGATAAATATCACAATTTCATCGCAAAGTTTTACATCAGTGTTCATTGCTCAAAATGTCATATTACTGCATGGTTTTACTACTCAATGTTCACTCAGAAACTTCAAGAGGAATTAAGTCCTGTATCACTCGACGTAAAACTTGTGGCTTTCGATCCTTGCTAGCAACTTTGACTTTAGCCGATCGAATCTGACCATCTCTACCTGGCAACAGTTCTTCAACCTTTGCCAGTTTCCAGAATGTTCTTTTCTTCAGATCAGACTTCACAATCACTATGTCACCTACTGAGATTGGGCTGTCCTTGTTTTGTTTCTTGCATCTCTCGTTGGCTCGTTCTCGTAGACTCAGAAGATACTCGTGCTGCCATCGCTTTGTGAACTGCTGTAGCAATCGTTGATGATGCTTTGCTCTCTTTGTCAAGGTCTGATTAACACTAACAATTTCAAAATGTTGGTTACTTGGTGCATTAGTAATTCGTCTGCCATGAATTAGATGAGATGGTGTAAGTGGAGTCGAGACTGACTCGTCATCATCATAGACATAAGTTATCGGTCGAGCATTTACGATTGCCTCGATTTCCACAACAGTTGTTTGAAGCTCATCAAAGTTCAGGTTAGTGCGTCCTACTGTTTTCTTCAAGGGTTGCTTCACAACTTTAACCATGCGTTCCCAATAACCTCCCCACCAAGGGGCTCGCTCAATGATAAAGTTCCATGTGATGCGATTGTCAGCTAAGTAGCGCAGAACTTCGTCTGACCGTGTGATCTTCCTTATATCCCTGGATGCGGATCTAAAGGTTTTAGCATTGTCAGACAGGAGGGTAACTGGTAATCCCCGGCGACTTACGAACCTCCGAAAGGCTAACAGAAATGATTCGACACTCAGAGAAGGTGTCAGTTCCAGATGAATTGCTCTTGTGGAGGCGCAAGTGAATAAGCAAATGTACACTTTGTCAGAGCCTTTCTCCTTTGAGGACTCTCCAGCATTGCGAATGTACAGGGGGCCTATGAAGTCCAATCCTGTATGGGCGAACGGCGGGTCCAGAGAAACTCGTTCCATTGGTAAATCCGGAGTCTGTGGTTGTCTATATGGCACCCCTTCTACTCGTCTACAGGTGACACACTTTCTTAGAATTCGCTTTACAGCTTCTCTACCTCTTGGGATCCAGAATCTTTCTCGAATAGTTGTTAAGGTGTCCTTGATACCACTGTGTTTAATCTTGGAATGCACATCCTGGATGATGAGATTAGTTAGTCGGTGCTTAGACGGAAGTAAGATTGGATTCTTGCTTTCTTCAGATAGCGGAGCATTGCTTACTCTTCCCTTACATCTGATGATTTGTTGGTTGTCAAGGAACAAGTTAAATTGCGTGACATAGACAGGTGGAAATGTTCCTCTTTTGCTTTGCAGAAATTCGAGTTCCTTCGCGAATGAGACTGTCTGTACAGTCTTGATCCACAGCGTTTCAGCTTGATTTAACTCTTGAGCATTAAGTTCCTTTCTTGACGACTGTCCCGGTGACTCGTGAGTTTCGCGTTCAGATACACTCTTCTTGACATTACGTATGAACCGCAAGATGTAGGCTGTGATGCGCAATAATCGTGTTACACTGCTGTATCGTTCAATGTCAATAACTTGACTGAGATTGACTGACTGGTCTTCTGACCCTGTCGTGACTAAAGAATGCGTGACACTCACAGGGTTCTTTACAATTTCTTGTAGGGCTTCTTCGTTATCTGCTTTCACTTCTGGCGACTTCGGCCAATTGCTGCCTGGATTCTTCAAAAAATTCGGGTCCATTCCACCAGAGCGAGCTCTCCACAAGTTCCTTTCCAGATAAGCCGCGCGAGGGCAAATCAGCTGGATTTTGGGTACCTGGACAGTAATTCCATGCAGCTTCGGGTACACTCTGGCGAATTTCTTGAACACGGTTTTGTACATATTGTTTCCATGGTTTCTCCTGCTTTATCCAGTAAAGGACAGTTGTTGAATCCACCCAAAAGGTAGGTTTGATTTCACATGGTAACGACTTCAACAGGTTGCTGACAAGTCTTGCTGAGATGGTTGCGCCAAGTAGTTCCAGTCTTGGTATGGTTTGCTGTTTGATGGGTGCCACTCGTGTTTTGGACGAAAGTAATTTGACTTCAACATGACCATCTTCGTACTCGGAACGTAAATAGACTGCAGCGGCATAGGCTTTCTTTGACGCGTCACTAAAGGCATGAATCTGAATGTTGGTCGGTGACATACTTGAATTAAAGTAACAACGAGGCACGCGCACATTGTTCAGTTGTGTCAGGCTAGACACAAAGTTCTTCCACAGCTTTTGACGATTCCCTTGTAGCTCGACATCCCAATCAAACTTTTCCAAACAAAGGGACTGAAACTCGCATTTCATTGTAATGGTGAATGGGCTCAAAAATCCTAGAGGGTCAAACACTTTGGCTGATAACTTAAGTAAAGATCTCTTTGTAACTTGTAGGGTGTTCGCATACTCGATCAGTTCCTTAAAGTCAAATGACATTTCGTCTGATTCAGTGTCCCAGCAGACTCCGAGGGTCTTTACTAGCTTATCGGACACTTGGTTTGGACCAATAGTGGACTTGGTAAAGGATTCGTCTTCTTCTTCGATTGGCGGATTTGATTCTTCGGTCTTCGGTTGCACCATGGCTTTTTCTTTGTTGTCGATGAGCTGAAGCAGACTAGCAGAGTTTGAATTCCATTTGCGCAAGTTGAAACCTCCTTTCGCCATCAGTTCCTTCGATTGCTGACACATTTCAAATCCTTCTTGTACATTACCAGCACCAGCCAGTAAGTCATCGACGTATAGCGAATTCTTAATCAACTCAACCACTTCGGGATAACATTCCTTGTAAGAATCCAAATGATGTGTAAGGGTAGCACCCAAGATGGATGGCGATGGCCTCAACCCAAACACCAGTCGGCAAAATCGCAGATGAAGAACTTCTGAATTGAAGACAAACGGGTCTTTCAGCCATAGGAAGCAAAGCATATCTTGGTGGCTTTCTTGAATGCTGATCATCAAGAACGCTTTCTCAATGTCCGCAGAAATTGCAATTGGATTCCATCGAAATCTAGCCAGCACATCAACCAGTTGTGGGATGTAATTCGGACCAGTAGGCAAGCAATCATTGAGAGAATGTTCTTGACCTGGTGATTTTGCAGAGCCATCATAAACAATCCGGAGTTTTGTGGTTTCTCGATTCTGTCGAATTACAGCATGGTGAGGCAAATAATGCGTATCTTCATTGTTCCTTGTTTCAACTTCTGGATTGGGAACCTTTTCAATAATTCCTGATGCGAGTTGTTCTTGAATGATGCCATCATATTCTCTTAAAACTTCTGGCGTTTTGCTCAACTTGTGATGCATCGATTTCAGGCGGTTGTAACAGAGATTGTAATTGTCAGGAATCGGCAAACAGTCATTCTTCCAGGGAAGTTCGATTTCATATCTCTCACCATTGTGCTTTACGCTGACAAATTCTTCCTTCCGTTGGAAAACATCTTCTTTCGCTTCTTGAATTCCAATAGACTCAGTTTTCCAAAATCTTTCAAGGTTGCTTATCAATTCATCGTTTTCGTGCGGAGCGAAAGGGCAATCTCCTGAAATAACTAAGTTAGATGAAACAGTATCCGATGTCACGGAGTCACGCAACGGACCAGACAAAAGCCATCCAAATTTGCTCGAAATTGCTGTTGGGCCATGATCTCCTCGCACAGTTTCACCACCGACTATTTCCCAATAATAGTCCGATCCAATTAAAACATCAATCGATCCACAATTGTCGTCCAACTCGTCCGCTAATTGTAGACCCTCCAAATGAGGATAGTTCACTTTGACCTTCGAAGGTAATGGCGAGCAAATAGTTGGATAACTAAGGGCGCTTATCTCGACTTCTTCGCCGTCTTGTCCCTTTAGTCGGAGTTTAATAACATCACAACTCTGCTTTCGAAACGTGCTTCCACCAAAGGTATTCAAGTGCAGGGTTTCGGTTTTGACAGGCTTCAAATTCAATCTCGACATCAAACTGCTTGTTACGTACGAACGTTGACTTCCATTATCAAATAATATGCGAACTTCTGTTGACTTCGAGTTCTCTTCATTGATGGCTGTGGCCCTTGCCGTTTGTAAAAGAACTGTTCCTTTATCTCTAACCGTGTTTGTCGTGGTTGTGTTGCTGAATTCTCCTTCGGATGGTTTGGTAGTTGACTTTTCTTCGCTGCGATGTTTTGACAAGGTCGTGCAAATTGATTGGTGGTGTCGTTCTCCACAATGGCGGCAAGTCTTCGGATTTTTGCAAACGCTCGCCACATGGCCAGGCTTCAGGCAGTTTAAACATCGGCGTTCTTTAACTAAGATCTCTTTACGCCGATTCGGGTCTTCAACCTTTCCACAGGAAGCCGAAAAATGAATTTCTTTACAGTAAACACACTTCACAGGAATATCGCCGACTTTGTTTGCGACCAGGGAGTTCGCGGTTGGAATTGGCGGTTTCACAAAGGGAGATTTTCGCGGGCTTTCGCTTGTTTTCACGTGCTCGCTTGTTTCTCTAGCTTCAACTTCTTTCTTGATCGTTTGGAGCAATTCTTCAATCTTCCAAATTTCATCGGTCGTGTTGCGTGCGACTTGTAATCGAATTTCGTTGGGCAGCTTTGACATGACCACTGGTATCAACAAACTTCCGTATTGCTCTGTAGATATTCCAAGCGAAGCCAAACCACGCACATGGACACTGATCTGATCGTAAACATATCTGAGCGACGCTGGGCGATCGTTGTGGCTTGGCTGTAATTTGATGAGCTCGTCCATATGTGCTGAAATAATTTGCTGCGGTTTACCGAAGCGATCTTGCAATATTTCCACGGCGTTGTCGTAGTTCGACGCAGTCAAAGTTAATCCGGCGATGGCTCTTGCTGCTGCTCCCTCCAATACTGAATTCAGATAGTTGAATTTATCCACTTTCGATATTTCTCGGTTGTCGTGAATCGCTGATTGAAAACTATCCCAGAACGTGCTCCATTTCGTTACATCTCCTCGGAATTTCGGTAATGACAATTTCGGTAGCCTTGCTTTCGCTTTTGGTTCTTGACTTGTCGACGCGTTGCTATCGTGGTTTTGGCCACTCGACTCGTTTGACCTTCGCTTTAATTTCAAATCGATTTTTCGTTTAGATTCCATGATCTTTTCCACCGCGCGTTGGGATTCTTCGATTTCATTCTCGATATTTGCCACTTCACACACCGTCAAGATTTTCTGGTCGTATTCGTTGAGTGTTGACAATTTCGTTTCCAGTTGTTGATTTATCACAAAGAGACGCTCGTAATCATCGCTTGTCAAAGACTCCTTTTCAAAGATTCCATCGGCTTGTTGCGTTAGCTTTGTCGTTACTCCTCGATGAGCTCCTCTAATCGCTTTCAATCGCTCTAAATTCTCGGCCATTACTCACTCGTTGTCGTTTTTGCTCGTCTTCTCGGTAGCCTTTTAGTCGTAACTCGTCTTCAAAGCCCCGCGTTGGGCGCCATTTAATAAACACAACTTGTTTATTTTTCGAATCGATAACATGTGCAAGACCTTTCTTGCGCGTGGACTTACAATGGTGCAATAAATCACGTGATCATGAATACATGAATAAATTAATAAATTACAATAAAAATGTTCACTACACACACAAAAAAGAGTTTCAGGTTCTTAAAATTTGCACCAGAAGACATGATATAATTATAATTATTCAAAGACAATTGATGTTTCGAGCATTGGGTATTTTCACCGAACGCAACTTAAGTTCAACTTAAATAGCTTCACGTATACTGAATTGAAGAAGCTGTTTCTCCAGATCATTGTTTGGGGCTGTTCACACAAGGCAACTATTTCAGTATAATTAACCAATGGTTCTTTATAATTTCCTTCAGGATTTTGGACATCACGATCAACGCAAGAAAAGGAAAAAGTCAAGACACTGGAAGCGATATCATGAAGACAAAGCATTGAAGACAATACTACATAAGGGATCAAAGTAAGACGGATTCATAGTTAGTTTCAGCCAAAAAAATAGGACCTAGGACCTAGGAATAGTTTTCGTTGACAAAACATTAGGATCGGCAAAGTTTTCTTTTCAATCCGGATTTAACAGAAACCACGAAGGCACACTATAAAGGGACTAGCCTCGACAACATATAATTCGCTGGGAGTTTTCTAAGGGAATGATCCATCAATGTTTATATTGTGGATTGCGTGAATGAGGCGTACGTGACTCTTGAGGAACAGTGGTGTTGCGTTACACTGCCGGCCGTCGAGAATATGTTTATAAGGCTTTGTGCGGGAATTGAAATACACGCTGTTACAATTTGAATTTCAACTATTAATTTAGTAAATCAAGTACGCACTGTTCCTTTTGATACTCTGTTGGCTTGTTCAGACAAACAGCAAGACAGCAGAGCACCAAACGTCGCTTTGTATTCTTGATTTTCCGAATTAATGGTTTATAAAATACGACATTTCCTGAATTAGAATAATTCCTGTGCAAAGCATTATTACCATATTGACGACGGTCGTTAGTGTAACAACGCCGCTGTTTCTCAAGAGTTTCGTACGTTTCTGTTGGATGATACACCCAACTTCTCGTATCGTGAACGTCGTTAGTCGTTAAAACTTTTCTTGTGAGCCTTCGTGTTAAGAGTACACAATTTCTTGCTACGTTTCCTCATTTCTGTATAAATTTTGTTTGTTAAATTGATTTCCCAAAACATTTTCTCGTATTACTGCCAAGATTTTGTCAAGTTGCTGTTTTTCGTAAAGCTTTCTACATTTGGTTCGAGTGAGTGTTATGCGAAGTCAATTTTTTCTAAATAAAGTGTTGTAAATATTGTCTTGATTGCTCAAAGTTCTTACAAGGAAACCCCATTTCAAAATTTTTAATTTTCCCGCCAAAAAACTTAGAAAAAATACGGGCGCTCAAAATACGCATGCGCCAATTTTTTTAATTTTTTCCTTCTCCGAGCTACTGTCAGTAAAATCCTTGTTGACTTTTTAAATTTTCCCGCCAAAAAGCTTAGAAAAAATACATGCGCTGTTTTTTTGCTGTATAATATTTGTATTTATGTTATCTTTATTCTTAATAAATAAAGTATTATTTGATCCACACAATAAAAGTAATAAAAGTCAAACAAGTTCATAGTCGTCTTTCCTTTCCTTTATTTATAATTCAATAATTAAAGATCAATAACTCGGAAATATTCTTTAATTAGTTTATTGAATTTCAGTTAAATTAATTACAAAGGTGTGAAGAAAAAATTCCTCCTATATATACTAAGTCTTTTGGCGGGAAAATTTGAAAAAATTTGCACAGCGTTTCCCCTGACAACTTTTTTTGTCAAAAATTTTAAGAAGGTATCCCTTTAAACTTTTCCCGCCAAAAATGACAATATACACCATCTTGTAAACAAAAGTCTTAGAAAAAAAAGATTACAAACTTACGATTTTAGCCAAAACATTCGTTTGTATACAAGATGGTGTCTTCATGATGATAACCTGTTAAATAGTTTGCTCTAAAACAACGAGCAGCTAGAAATCTATTTACAAAAATGAGAAGGGCAGGTTAAAATTTGTACAACTGCAACGTTTCTGCACAACATTGAGAGGGCGAAACACTTGAATCGAAATATTAAAGAATGTTTAAATAGCCGGGTAACTTATGATCCAGCTATACAAACTCTCTAAAATATAACGATTCCACAATGTTTCTACCACCACAATGTTCAAATAAGTTTGAAGAAACTTTGCATTTGTCGTAATTTCAACCTGCTCGTCTCATTTCTGTAAATAGATTTCTAGCTGCTCATCGTTCAAGATATTACTATTTAACGTGATATCATCATGCAATATACTCAAGAAGATAGCAGAGGCAAGCCATAAACTCGATTGGCCCTATGCAAAAAAAAAAAAATACCGCGAAATATTCGATATGGTGTTTGGTGAATTGTTATACTGCCGTCACATTTTAAACGAGTATTCAAAATAACAAAACCCGAAAAATTGTATGCCAATTAAAACGAATTGTTTATGGCTTGCCATGTTACCTTCAAGAAATAAAATCGAGCAATGTCAAGACCATTTGTTTCGGTTTGCTACACAGAACAAGTAAGACGAAGCAAAAATGCCATCGCAAAATCGAAATAAATCTATGGCGCAATCTTAGTGAAAGCAAATTAATAAAAAAAAACTTGTTAAAAAGTTTAAAAGTGTTCTTAAAACAAACAAAAAAAACAGTTTTCAACTAAAACATTTGCGCTTTGTTTAGTGTAGCATTCAGAAACTAGTTTTGACAAAAGCTCTGATACATTCAGTGAGGCTCTAAATACTAATGTCTGGTTTCCAAGAAATACCTCAAAAGTTATTCTCCGTATATCATGACTACAGCGAATAAATTTGGTAAAAATGTTTGTCAGTTGCGAACGTTATCAACAACAGTTTAGAGAAGTCTGACAAGTAATACGTTTAATAGTAAATATTTCGGTCAAAAAATTAACTAAATGTCCGTTTGGTTCAAACCATAGTAATAACATTTTAAAAGAATCAGACAATTAGAGCTATGTAATTCAAAAGAGAAACAGCTAATGAAGAAAATATTCGGAAAAAAATGAATGTCAGTTACGAATTATAGCACAATATTTTAGAAAATCAGACAATTGGTTCCTTCATTTTTAAAAATTAATAAATTTTATAGTGAATGTTTTTGTAAAAAAATATTCGTCAGTTACAAACGATTGCTATAATATCTTAGAAGATCAAAGACAATTGGACCTACATTTTTGAACAGAAAAGAACTATTAAGAATAATTTCAATAAAAAAGAAACGTCAGTTACGAGTGATCTCTGTCAATAATATTTTAGACGAATCAGACAAATGGATCTACAATTTTTAGAAGGAATCCGTCTAACGATTAACTTTCTTTCGACTCGATTTTTACTAGCAGAAACCAGACAATCATTATAGCCTCACTGAATATACATGTAACAAGAGAATAGATAGGTTTCTGATTGATTTTCGATGCTTATTTCCCTCCCATGCAAGAAACAAATTAAAAACCGAACGTCCTTCGTATCAATAAAAATGGCCGATAAATTACTTTTAGTAAGCGAAGATCATTTCAGAAACCAATATTCTCCTGTAAAGTTATATCAAGGTGGCTCTGTACTGTTCACTACACGGTGGAGTGCTGTAAAAAAAAAAATTGCGCAAGGTCTCCGATAGTCCAAAAAAAAAAAGAGAGAAAAAAAAAAAACCGGAACGAACTAAGCAGCATGGAAAGCCTTCAATAATATTTTGTGATCATGTCAACAAATGTTCCAAATATTTAAATTAAAAAGGTCCTGGTAAAATGTTAACGAATTTGGAAGATTTTACGATAAATTAACTTGAATGAAGTTAAGAACCAATTGGAATTTTCAACGTTTTTTCCCTTTCTGAGCATTACAAGATTTGAAGTAAAGAAGAAATAAATGATATCAAGTGTTTGATAGTTGTACCAGAGCACAGTCAAGCTACAATCAAAGTCATTGTCCTCCTCCACACACAATTCGCATAATAAATACACCAGTGGAAAATAAGCTTTGGTCTTTACTACAGTTTTCGATAACAAAACAGCAAAAAAAAAAACGATTCAAATCGAAGAAGCGATATTCTATCTGGAAATGTTTAAAATTTGTAAAAAGAATGATAAGAACGATTACAAAACAATTACCTCTTTAGATTTTTAAACAAAGTTGTAAGATTTTTTTCCACTACGTTCATGTAGTGATTTTGACAAGAGGCATTGCTCTTCAATAAACAATTGCATTAAACTGGGCCTCCGTAGAAGCGTTTTTCTAAGACAAGAAAAATTAATTTAAAATATTCAGCGTTAACTTGTTTTCCCAATTGTATCTTGGCCAATTTTGTTTTGATTGACATGATCACGTAGCTAATAGCTAGAAAAGGCCGATTGCAATTACTATCGACTTGATTTCAACATGCAGTGCCACCTTAACATAAACTGCATAATGTTTGTTGTTTGTCTAACAACATGTTTTCAAATCGTTTTGGAGTCTTGAGCGATTTTATTTTCAAAAACCCGTTTCAATGATTAAAAAAAAATCAAAAAGATAAAAGTTTGACAAAAACGCAAAGCATGCAAAATAGCGATAAATTTAATTTCATCAACGAAATGTTTTAAACGCTCAAAAATAAAACTCCTCACAGTTTGAAAACTTGTTCAGACAAAGTTCTCAAAAATCTTTCCAACAAACATGGCAGAATCAATTTACATTTTATCGATGTTTCATTTTCCCCGCTGGAATGTCTCTCGAATTCAACTGTCAACTCCAAACAATTAAACTGTTTTAGTCTATAAAATTTAAATCCAATTTTCCTACAAGTCTGCCATTTCGGCTAGATTGCAGAATACCCGGCCCACTGTTTTGCATCTCATTGAATAACAAAAGTGCCTATTGTGTTATGCCTCGTTCTTAAAGCGTTCCGACATATGTAAATAAGTGGGCCGGGTATACTGCAATCGCTCCGCCATTTCTTATCGGAAAGATTTAAATGTGACACAATTCTCACAAAATATTCTTATCTCTGCTTCCTCCAAATTAAGACATTTCCTTGCTTGAATCCTTTCCATATTGCAGCTTCTTGTCGACTTGACTTCGGGCCTTTTTCCTCTGAAAATAGAATATATAAGAGTTGCGTAAGAAACAAAGTCAAATGTGTACTAAATTTTAAAGGAATGGACGTCGATTTCGAGTGAATTGTTGAATGAAGCTAAACATGAATGCGCGCCGACACGCACATGACAAAGTTTGACAGTTTTCATAAAAGCAAGGACAACGCTTGTCAACTATAAAACGCTAAAAAGTTAAACGTCTCGAGTTGTTCTTGCGCTAGCGTTTAACTTAAGTCTCTGCCTTTGCTAAAGCCACGAGGGCGCTAATTTGAGATTCGACACAAAACCGACACAGCAAGTGCACGTGTTAGGATTGGAATTGGACCAAAATATTATTGCTCGAAGGTAAAATGTCAAAAAGTTGATACTAACCATTGACTAAAACTGGTGTAGAGTGGCTGAGTTTCCCAAACCGCTTCGATATTTCTTCTTGGAAGCCCTTCAGTCGTGAAGAAGGGAGCGCTTCACATCTTACCCCGTCCGCAAACTTCCTTGACTGATGACAAACAGCGCCTTGCATCTGCGTGGTCATGAATATGGAAAATAAGATTGGACCAATCAGTAACAAATACGTCACAATTTTTTTGCGACAACGCCCGTTGCACGCTGTCTGCTGCACCATTTTTGCATTTGCTTTGTTGTGGGTCTCACGTGAACCCGCATAAGCAAAACACATAAAAGACTACAATAGACCCATTTTTTGTTAATATTGATTATCCTAACTTGTCTCCGAGGCCAGGAAAACAAAACAATTGCTGGCTTGCAACCGACGTCACGGCAGCTATGCTGGGGAACAAGAACAAAGCGTTTTCTTCCGCTGGGAACGAATTCTTTTCATCATGCAAATCCTGCGAAAAACGGTTTTTATTGTTTCAACCACCAACATGGCCGCCTTGTCACGTGGTTGCAAGCGATCAATACATATTACAGCGGCACCAAGGACGATTTTTTATAGCATACTGTATGTCCAGAAATCCTTTTCAATATTCAGCACCAAAATTTTATTTTAATTCCTAAAACGTCTACAACTCTTATTTGTTTTGAAAAATAAAAAGAACGTACTGCCTTGAGTTAGTGCATGGCTCACATTAAAAAATTCAAACTAACAATAATTCTTTGATCATTGCAATACATTTTTATCACACAATCCGTACATCCTCGCGCGCGCGCGTTAAATGTACCCTTTCAGGAACCGCGAGCCCAGCCCGTTTCAAGTTACGCTGTGAAACGCTGCCTTCAAAAATATTGGCCTTAGAAGGTAGAACCAAAATAGATAATCATTATTTTGAAAATACTGTGGCAAGTTATGCCTTTTGGCGGGAAATGGGAGATATGAACACGTGACACTGCTAGTATTTATGTCATTAGAAGAACGTCCCAGGACATCCTCGTCCCCAGAGGCCCGATCCTTTTGGTCTGCGCATGGGATCGAGAACTCCAACCAGTCCTAATTTTTGAGCATGCGCAAAGTACTCGCTCTGTATTTTACAGCCAATCAGATTTGACAATGAGTCCGTGTTACGCGGACTTCCGGCGTTAGACGCAGCCCGAGAGTCTCGATCCCGGGTGCATACTTGAAGGATCGCGGCCTCTGGGAACGAGAATGGTTCCCGGCGGGAAGATTTACGCGCTCGCGGAAAAATCGTCGAAATGAGTTAAAAGATAAAGCTTAATTTCTGAAATAAGAGGAGATGATTTTATCTGCTTCACTGCCGTACGTTCACATGGTCCGGCTCACACTAAAACTATAAAAAGAACTCTAGGATGTAATTAGACTGCAAAACAGTCGTATTTTTTGCGAACGCGCTCGAGCGGTTGTCGAATCGAGAGGTCTGGAACCAATGTCAAACAAGAAACGTACCGTTGAATCCCAATAAATCGAACCCTCAATAACTCGAACCTTTTTCGATTTCCTTTTAAGGTTCCAGTTATCGGGATTCAACTGTATAATGGACGGAAACGTAAATTACTTATTAATAACAGGAAATCCAACGGCAACTCGCGGGAGGGTTGGAATAAACGGGGAAAAGCAAAGCGGATCGTACTGGAAACGTAAGGGAACGCTGGGGAATGCGTAGCGAAAACGCCGCGTTGCGGAACGCATTATAAAATGACATAACTGCACGGTGGAACTGACAAGGCAACGTGTGCGGGAACCCGAGCAGCGAATACACAAGAAGCATAGGAGGTAGCTCATCGGAAATACAAAAAGAAACTGACAGGGATGCGTAATATAGTAGATATCAATACCGAATACAAGGGGAACGTAGGAAGGAAGACACCGGGAACGCACGTGGGGCTGCATATAGGAGAACGTAAGGAAGAATGAACGACGGAACAAACTGGAAACGCAGGAACGCAATGGGAATGCTTGAGGGATCGGAAGGTATAGAGAAGCGCAAGGGAAAACACCGGGTACGCATGAGGGAGGCACGAGAACAGTTAGGGAACACACACGGTACTCCTGGAGTAATGATGGAAAGATACTATGTGGCCGAAAGAAATAGGATCACAATTAAGGGAAATCACTTGGAATACATGGAAAACGTGGAGCCGTACACAGGGAATGCACCGGGATATGCATGGGGAACGCATCGTGAGAAGATCGCAAGCAAAAGCCCGGCATAACGCTGCGAATACGCAACGAATGCGAAGGGGAGACAAAGTAGGCCTGTAAACCAGCCGGGAAACTTTGGGCAGAAATAAGACAAGACGTTTAATAACGGAAACTGTGGTGAAAGCGTGGTAGAACGCACGAGAATTGTTAGAAAACGCTCGGGAAACACACGGGGAAAGTGAAACGCAGAAAAGAAACAACGGTGAAACCTGTTGGGGGCAAACACGGTGGTGCGCGAGAAATGCACTGGGGAACGCAGGCGGCGCGCAGGGGAACCGCAAGGGAGACCCAGGGGAGTGGTTAGGGGAAGGCACGAGAAAATACGCGAGGAGACGTACTGAGAAAGCACGGTATTATGTGGGAAGGGCAAACACTTTGGGAAACCCACAGCCAATGTTGGGGAACAAGGGGGAGAATCCAGGGGAATCTCATGGAGGAAGGCAGGACATGGCGCTTTATGTGGGCAACCACTTTTATTTATAACCATGGGTGGAGAAAGGCACTATAAGAGTAAAGTGTCTTGCCCAAGATCACAACGCAATAACACCGGCCAGCGCACAAACTCTGACGGAATGAAAAGTGTACAAAACAGGAATAAGTCGACGAGGCCGTTACATTTATTGTTTTTTATTATCATTAACTTTTGTCTTGAACGCTTTAAAACATTAAACCATTTGATTCGGATTTGATCATGGATGATAATATATCAAATACGAGTTCCATTGCATTTCCAAACAATCACCGACTATTTCTGACGAACTTCAAGGTGTTTGGAAATGTAAACACTTTCTCAGATGTTTAAGGAATGTTCGCAATTGAAGTGAAACCTGCGAAGAAAATGGAGAAATACAATCTTAAATAAAATATAGGGCAGTTAAGAACACATGTCCGAGCACCGTGATAAAGTGAAACATTTTCTCTATGGTTGGTTAAAATGCTACACCATTAAAAACATTACATTTTGAAAGTGTATATTCTAACAGCTTTTTGTACTGTATAAATTGCAGCCTGCCCGTTTGTAAATGTCAGTAAGGGCCTCTCTAAGATCTTCTTTTTGAATCTGTGTCTAAGTACTCATTAAAAATGCTTTCAACTCTGTTAATAATGATCTTTCCTGTCTACCAGCTCATCTCTTATGTTGGCAATTGCACCTGATCATTACTTTAAGAACGATTTTCCTCAATTAGGAGGACTTGCAACACATGAGTCCTGTGAAAAAGAGAATTTTGTTCACTCTTACATGTATTAGTGCGAGTGTGTCTATGAGAGATGCCAAGGCTTTACATGGCCAGGGGATTAATGATGATATGTGCATGGGCAAGACACTTCACCCTTGCAATGCATCTTTCCACATATTACGGACCCTAGTCAGCCGGCCTGCCATTTTAAATGCCATCAAAATTATGAAAATTGCATAGAGAAGGGAAGCCTTATTGCATATTGCCACAAGCTGTTTTACTGGAAGTCTGTATTTAATTACCTTTTTACGGTGTTTGCTTTCATTTAGAAAAGCTCTGCATAAAATATAATGCCGAAAATCTTGTATGTCAATTAAAAAAGGTGTGGCTGCCTAGAGTCCTTTAATGGGTACTTCGGAAAAATGGTACACACATAGGGACATGCAGTGAAAATTTAATAATGTTCTGTTCACATGAAGGCATTGACACACAGCAGAGAGAGTGTCACAGTCCTGCTACATCCCTCATGTGAACAGTACTTGCTGCCAAATTTAATGCTTGTGTGTAGCTACACTGTAGTACCTTACAGTGGCTTGACAGAGTGCAGCAAAAGGCGTGTGATTAAATGACAGGTAGTACCCCATCCAAGGGAGAGTGGGTAGGGGTAGGGGTTACAGTAACATGCTTCATGCTACATAGACTGGAGTTATCAATCAGCACTGATGAGAAAATCTGTCTCCTCCAATCCCATAAAATTGCATCATGTAATTACCTCTATTTTATGGATAGCCTTCAAGCGGGCAAGATGAGTGAAAGCCTGTGTTGTGATTAGCTACCTGAGTGGGCAAGATGGGCCTATCGTGCCCGCTTGGTCCATAATCAAACAAAAGAAAGAACTTAGCCAAAACTTATGACCACAGACTATGCCAATAACCCATTTGAAGTAGCTTTCCAGTGTGGTAGGATTAGGGAAGATTCTCTAGGCAATAAAATTGAAAATTATTTAACAATTAAAATGGTCGGGAGTATTTGGTTCCTAACCTGTATGCCAGAATATTATTATATTCACAAGCATCTACAATGTATGTGAACAGCTCTTACTGTCTCACATAAATGATAACAAACAAACTACTTTTCTTGACACAAGTTGTTATACTGAGATGCCACTCAGCTTAAATACTGACTCAATTTTTAACAAACAAACTGACTCACCATTTAGTTTGAAATGATCAAAATCCAGTGTACAACCTTGGGTCTGACTGTGTAACACAAGCAGAGTTCCTACATATCTACATGTACCTGTAAATGAACAAATTTAATTAAATTATTTCAATAATTTCAGATTGACATGTAACCAAACACATTCTTAATGCAATATTTTCTAAGGCAAAAAGTGATCAACTTATATTTGGGCACAAAAAGTTAAGTTTGTTGTTCAAATCCTGAACCTTTACAAATTATAGGAGCAAAAAGCCCACAGTCCCTACAATCTTGGACAAAACTGTTTAAACACTTAGCAAATTTCCACATATTTAGCCAACAAAGTTCAGTTTTGCAACCCCCTCCCCACATTTCAACGCTGTTTATGTTTTAGTGTTTTTGAAACAAAGCCTGTCGAACCGCAAACCTCAAGAAACAACATTGAGTGGGGGGGAGGGGGATTGAGAGTTTGTAGTGTGAGGCTATATGTGACCCTCCACGGGAAAACAGGGAATAAGGTGAACGCACGCACGCGCACGGCACGTTCGCACGTTTAAACAAAAGATGCGTGTCTCAACACGGTAGCACCATGTAAGTCACTTTCCTCATTAGTAGCAAAGCTATTGTTTTTCCTCGCACGCTTAAAACAAAGCAGCGTGTTAAGACACGATAATCGTGTTTCGGTGACACGGTCTTTTAACACGGTCATCCTGACACGGTACCGTGTCACTGCGTGCAAAATGTTAACACAATGGCCGTGTCAACAAACCATAACTTCGCCGGGGAGGGAAATGATCGAGCAATTTCATCACTATTGTTCGTACTTACCAGGGAAGCTAAGTTGTTTCCAATTCCACAAGAGAAAGCTCGGATACTCTGATATTTTACACCAGAAATTTCCCATTTATTCA
The DNA here is from genome assembly GCA_963693305.1 of Meandrina meandrites. Classification (NCBI taxonomy): domain Eukaryota; kingdom Metazoa; phylum Cnidaria; class Anthozoa; order Scleractinia; family Meandrinidae; genus Meandrina; species Meandrina meandrites. Next base: position 9,983,201 of record OY855914.1, read on the forward strand.
CGTTGCTAGTCAAAACCACGGACGGTTTATGATTTTGGTGGTAAAACTATTTAAAACCAGCATTCGTGTACATGACTGAGACGTGACCTATCTTTAGTTTCCAGGAATTTAAATTCTTGTTTTGAATACTCAATCCTGAATTTTTTGGTTGAAGTTTAGTAGTCAAGTCGTTCGAGCTTGAGCAATCACTCATTTGCTCCAAGCGGCTGTTCCAGGCATGAAACTTACAACACGAAACAGTAGTATACAAGTGGGGATTTAACGCCATGTGGTGGTGGTGGAGGTGATGTCACAATACCGGGGAGGGTCAGGAGGTATGACGTCACAATACCCCCGGGGTTGACATCATCAAAAATGATGACATCATCATCTAAAAATAGTATACGCCCCCACAATTACCAGTTTGGGTGGTGGAATCTCGTCATAGTTCTAAAAATAGAAAAAATGATGTAATGGAATTATTTTTAACCACAGTAATTGGTAGATTTTGTGTTATAAAAGGGATGAAATTTTAAGAATATACTAGTATCTTGAAACTAATGGATCTTGATTAAGTAGTATAAGAGTGGGGATTCAACGCCAGGGCGCATGCGTAAGGGCGTAAGGAGTGCTCATGACGTCATAATCCCCCGGGGAATAAGGCCATATCCCCCTTTCAGAGGATGACATCATCGGGGTGAAGGGGCGTAGGCGCAAGGGTGTAAGGGCGTAAGGGTGTTTATGGTGCAGGGGCGTAAGGGCGTTCATGACGTAATTCTCCATTTTATTCAGAGGATGACATCATAGGTTAAAAATAGACGGATGATCCATTCTCACTCGGGCCATAGTTCAAATACAAGGTATTCAGGTTGGCGAAATGTTTTGCTGTGATAGACCGAAGTCGCATTTTTGTATTCTGATCATCTCCGGTAAGTTTCCGCTTCATGTTCAAATCACCTTAGAACTAGAGATAACTTTGTTATCCTTCGTCAAGTAGTAACTTAAACTAACGCCAAGACTTATTGTGCACGAATGCGCATCGATTTGTACTTAATTAGTTTACGGAGTCAACATTTCACTAACACATTTACCGGATTAACCTTTGCGAAGATCAATATTGTCATATTTTAATTTTCTACTCCATGGCAGTAGCGGTTTTCAGCACTTCACAGTACAGGCATGAATACCGATTCATTTTTCATTTCAGTCAAAGCCATTAAACCATTTTGTTCTGATATTATGCAAGCTCCTTGTCGCATACATTTTCTACTGTAGACATAATTGTTTTTAAACAATGATATAGAGTCGATGTGCTCTAATGAACTCAATTAATTATAGACGGAGCGTGACCAATCAAACTAATCCTTTCACAAACGAAAAATAAAACAATACCGTGTATGCGCTTCAGTGGCCACGCCACGGTTTGAACAAGTTTTAAGCACGAAAACGAATTGCCGCGAAAATGACATTTATAATAAACACACAGATAGTCAAGCAAAACTTTTATTTCAGTCGCTTAATTCTAAATCGGCGAACTGATTTATTTTAACTGATAACTAGTTTCATCGAGTGTCTTTTGCAAAACAAACTTTACTATTGGTGTAGTAAGAATTTGTTTAAGAGAAAGAAATACAAAACTGAAGCCACTGAAGCGCATACACGGTATTGTTTTATTTTTCGTTTGTGAAAGGATTAGTTTGATTGGTCACGCTCTGTCTATAATTAATTGAGTTCATTAGAGCACATCGACTCTATATCATTGTTTAAAAACAATTATGTCTGCAGTAGAAAATGTATGCGACAAGGAGCTTGCATAATATCAGAACAAAATGGTTTAATGGCTTTGACTGAAATGAAAAATGAATCGGTATTCATGCCTGTACTGTGAAATGCTGAAAACCGCTACTGCCATGGAGTAGAAAATTAAAATATGACAACATTGATCTTCGCAAAGGTTAATCCGGTAAATGTGTTAGTGAAATGTTGACTCCGTAAACTAATTAAGTACAAATCGATGCGCATTCGTGCACAATAAGTCTTGGCGTTAGTTTAAGTTACTACTTGACGAAGGATAACAAAGTTATCTCTAGTTCTAAGGTGATTTGAACATGAAGCGGAAACTTACCGGAGATGATCAGAATACAAAAATGCGACTTCGGTCTATCACAGCAAAACATTTCGCCAACCTGAATACCTTGTATTTGAACTATGGCCCGAGTGAGAATGGATCATCCGTCTATTTTTAACCTATGATGTCATCCTCTGAATAAAATGGAGAATTACGTCATGAACGCCTTTACGCCCCTGCGCCATAAACACCCTTACGCCCTTACACCCTTGCGCCTACGCCCCTTCACCCCGATGATGTCATCCTCTGAAAGGGGGATATGACCCTATTCCCCGGGGGATTATGATGTCATCAGTGCCCCTTACGCCCTTACGCATGCGCCCTGGCGTTGAATCCCCACTCTTATACTACTTAATCAAGATCCATTAGTTTCAAGATACTAGTATATTCCTAAAATTTCATCCCTTTTATAACACAAAATCTACCAATTACTGTGGTTAAAAATAATTCCATTACATCATTTTTTTCTATTTTTAGAACTATGACGAGATTCCACCACCCAAACCGGTAATTGTGGGGGCGTATACTATTTTTAGATGATGATGTCATCATTTTTGATGATGTCAACCCCGGGGGTATTGTGACGTCATACCTCCTGACCCTCCCCGGTATTGTGACGTCACCTCCACCACCACCACATGGCGTTAAATCCCCACTTGTATACTACTCGAAACAATTTTTTCGACCCCGGGATCGTTCGGTCGGATAACGACCCCTTGTCATTTTCATGCTTCGCAAATTCGGCCAAGGATAATTTCATTACTTCTTGCCGTGAGAACTTATTAGCGTTCGCAGTGCCGTTGCGAGTCGAACCTTGTTTACCTCGAGCAGTTCATCTTTGACTCAGTCTATCGAGCGAGGAAAAAATCGCGAGCGAAAAACTAGGGGCCGTTTTACGGACTAAGCGAAAGAGGGTCTGCTTGCAGTCTACAAACTTTGCTAAACACGTAATTCGTCAAACAATTTCTTTTCGTAATGTTTCGCTATAAAAAGGATTTCCAGATCTACTTTTTGAATGTACTCGGTCGAGGAAGAAAGAGTAGTCTAGCGTGCTAAGCCTTCCGTGTTAAGAAGTCTAGCGTGTTAAGAAATCTACTGTGTTACGAAGCTTAGCGTGTTAAGAAATCTACCATGTTGAAAATAACCGTGTCAATCTACCGTGTTATAAAACAAAGCTCTACCGTGTTAGCCAGATGCAAAGAAAAGCCACAAGCACGTTGCTGAAAATCAATTGTTTTAATTTGCATAATTGCACGATAAGCGTGTCGAGTTAAGACCGTGCAAACGTGTTGCTTCCGTGCCGTGCGCATGCGTTCACCTTATTCCCTGTTTTCCTGTGGAGGGTCACATATGTACAACTATACACACACATATACCTATGCATCAGATGGGCCATTTAAACTGTTACAAAATGCCAGTTGTAAGGGAAATTTTAAGCTTGATATACAGTGAAACCTTTCATAAGCAGTCACTTAGGAGAAGTGCCTGTTTGTTTGAAGTTAAGAAATTAACGCAGTGCTGGAATGTGCCTGGGACAATGACTAAGTGTCCACTTAGGGAGGTGTCCACCTACAGGAGGTTTCTTTTTGCTGAGGTTCAACTGTCACATGATTGGCATGACAGCCAACACCTGCGTTGTGGACACCTTGCTTTAGACACCTCAGTTTACAGACACCAAATTGCTGTCCCAAGGTATTTGTTATAGTCAAGTTTACTGTATATAATACACCTAATGCAATTTCCATAGCACAGTGGAACACTGATTCAAGGAACCTCTACATGTATATATAGAGAATAATACATGGGCGTGCGGAGATATGAAATTTATCTTCGAGTGTTCAACTCGATATCTCACGAGTGAGCACAGCGAACAAGGGAGATATCGAGATTGAACACAAGAAGATCAATTTCTTATCTCCAAGCTCCCATGTATTATTCTATTTATTATATAAATTTAGCTCAATTTTTTCAAAAGGTGAATATTCCAAAGTCATATCAGGATACATGTTTGATACGATATCAGAACACGTGTTCTGATACGACATTTCTCAGTGGCCAAAATCCCTATAACACACTGTAGTTTATATAATAAAATAATACCCATTAGTAACAAACAACTACACCCCAGTAATAGTAACATAGCAAACCTTGTTAAAGTATACAGAACACATTTTTCCAGTCCCTTGGCCTGATTCATCATTGATGTTCCACCGTAATGAAGCTTTTATAATAAATTTACAATTATTCCATGAGCACATATTAGATATGAGATGGTACTGTACATGTACATGTAGATAGCCAACGAGTTGCGTAGCCCCCAGTTGGCTATAACTATCTCATATCCAACCAGTTTTTGTTTCATTAAGGGGGGAGACTCTTAACTACAGATCCAGAGCAGTTGCTAAGGGATTGCTGAAGACTGTATTTTGAAGGAAGCAACTCTGAAGCTTTCTGTAACGCTAAATGATGGATTTTTATTTGGGGGTTCACCTGCTTTGAAAAATATATCATTGCGCGTGCAAAACTAGTGCCAGTCCCAAACCGCGCGTTAAAAATTTAAAATCCCTAAAACTCCAAGGAAACATGGTAAAGTTCCGATTTCTTTTACGAATCAGAGATAACATCGCCATCTTTATAATCTGACATATGCTTTTACCGTTTACAAGAAAAAAGGAAACGCTACTGATGAAAGTCTGTATATATGAGTGTTTATTACACCATAACTCTTATAATAATGCGAATTTCACAAAAACGATACGTCACATTATGCATGTGGACGTTCTTTATCTATTAACGCTGATTTAAATTTTTGAATCTATCCGCCGTTTGAGTTTTAGGGTTTTTTCTGTTCTGGTCACGTGACGCGTTAAATATGGCCGTCACTTGAAACTCTTTTAGGAATCTTCAATAGAACAAACTCGTGCAAAAAGCTTATCTGTATGAGGTTTTGTTTACAAAATATGGCAATTAGAAACCTGCCTTAGAAACAAATTGGTAGTTAAGAGTCACCCCCCTTAAATACATCCAAAGAATTGCAATATTTGAGCTCCCTGGCTGTTCTCACTGATGCATACAGCTACCATATTTGTGCATGTGGTCCATAGTTTATGAGCTGCTGCTCAGGAATTGCAATATGTCATGGCTAGTTTCTAACAATGTTTAATATTGCTGAGAAGCTAATGTATCTCATGAGTTGTCTGGGTGTGGACAAAACGTGGGAAGGTCATATGGCCAGTAGGCCATAGTGTAGGCCAATTGGCCTACCCCATGGCCTACCCTATGGCCTTCCATTGGTCAGGTATAATTATCTTTTCATAACTAGAACTTTCGAGCCAAAGGGAACCTTCATTTCATGGTTGTAAACATCTCTTTGTTTATTTCTGATGGATTTTGTCTCCAGTGACACTTCATCAGGGTATAAATGTTACATTTTATTGAGCAGCATGTTATAGCATACTAAGTAAAATTGCCAGGATTATTAGACAGCTGAAAACGTTTAAAACTGTTCTTTAAATAATTATGCCCAATATTCGGGCTACACAGAAAGAATAATCATGTAATTTATTAAATTCTCAACCTTGGATATTGCATTTCTAGCTTTGTGATTCGTTTACTAAATCCTGGTTATCCAGTCAGCCAATATACCTATGTTTAACCTTATATGGGAAACAAGTGCAGCAAGTGCCGCTCAGCTTAAAATTTTCCTGCGGGAAGCGAAAGTTCCATCAGAAAAAAGGCAAATTTGGCAAGCTTTATAAGTTTATACAAGAAATAATCGACAGTGCCTTCCCTAAAACCACACAAATGCCACAAAATGCAATAGTTGACTCAACTATGAAAAACTGAAAGGATTGATGTGAAATGTTCAGATAAAACCAATTGTAGATGTACAACAATAGAGACTTAAAAAAAAACTTTCAGGTAAGCTAATTTGTTTAGAAACTAGAATTAGCCTCACTGATAGTACTGGACATTTTATTTTTCTTTTCCCTGATGATATTTAGGGGGGTCAGTAGGGGGTCAGCTGACCGGGGGGGTCAGTGTTTTGTCGAAACCCATAATGGAGCCATAAACAAGTACAATATGTAAACTCTTGCTTGTCTTGCACAAGGCGTATAATTTCCAGAAAAGCTACAGTGCTTCGGATCTTCCTCTAAATATTAATTGTTGTCACAATTTTCCAGGATGAAAAGAAGATTTACGAGGAGATTGTCCGAGGAAAATCTTTAGAAGAAAACTCTCTCGCTTGCTTTCCTCGCATTTCATTCAACTCAAGAAGTGAACACCGTGCCACAAATTTTTCCACCTTCTCATACTATCACTATGTTTACATCAAAATGAAATGTCCAGTTGATTTATACTAAAGAAGAATTTAATAAACCATTTATTCCATTCGCCCTTGTTGGATACGATTGGCTATTGTCAACTCGGCACTTTGCGCCTCGTTGGCTATTAACCACCTCGTATCCAAGGCGGGCTCATGGAATAATTGTTAAGTATACAATTAGCTCTAATTAATCATATGGCAACCAAAATAATACAACATGGGGTAAGGCCATCTTTTGGCCCACCCCAAAACATGGGGTAGGCCATATGGCCTACCCCATGTTTTGTTCACACTGTGGCACAATTTTAGTTCACAAGAATCAATTCCTTACAACATTACAATTCTGTAAAGTACATAAATGCTGTTATTACTCACCAAATAAAGCTTTTATATACTGCAGGATGGTGTGGATATCAGGTTCAATGGCGCAGCATCATTTGAAATGTATTGGCTCATGGCTGCTGTACGACGACCTTACTGACGCCATAAATTAAGGAGAGAGTGCCACGGCCAGACTGACGTCATGGTGGAAGGAGTGCCAGGGGCCTGATGAACGGATTAGTAGGAACAGAGGATCAGAGGATTAGTAGGAACACAGGATCAGTAGGAACACTGGATCAGTAGGAACACAGGATCAGCAGGAACAACCTTTAAACTTCGTGCTATTAAACCAAGTCGAACTCCCCCAAAACAGGACTCCTCAGCTTCGAACTAAACGTGCCAGACGTTGAGAACTCAACAAGACGTCAAACTGTATTCCACAGTCAATAAATGGTTGCACGCCATTCAGTTAACAAAAATAATGTCCGCCATCTTGGTTTCTGTGAGCCTCGACGCCAGGATAACAACAGAAACTTCCTGTGGCGGGAGGAGTGGGGACAGTGTGTGCGCTGACACAGAATACGGCCTTCTCGTTTTTCTTACAACATTTTTTTTTCCAAGTAACAGAAATTTATCAGGAAATTTTCTGAAAATCGGTTAGGTCAGATCAGGTTAAGGGCGGACTACACGTTCAGCAATATATAGATTTTAGTCAAGCCTTTGAAAACTCACAGGTCACACAGCTAACTCCAGGCAGCTCCTCTATTATTCCCGGGATTATTGCTGCTACAACATCAAACATCTCGAAATATATGTCTGGATATTTCGTTTTGCTCGTCTTTTGATAGCAGGGGCGTAGCTATGATTTTTCCAGAGGTACACACAATTTTCCAAATCCCCCTACAAGCACCCCACCCCCCCTCTCACTCCCCTCCCTCCCCTCCATCCTGAGATTAGGATGTCTTGGATTCGATTCATTTTAAAGAGGATCAGACATAAGTTTAATTTTTTTGAGACGAGTTGTATAAATCACACCGTTCACCAACGCAAATGCATTGCTGTGAATAAGCTATACCAACTCAAGCGCATGTTTTGCTTACGACTCGGTGTTTAAAACCTGTTTAAACAAGCAAGCAAGACTATGAAAAAGCAGAGACCGATACAACGTAGAAAGGTTTTAAATTTGTGTACTATAAATTATTTCGGCTGGCCAAACCAGCCTTCTTCAGGTACAATGGGAAATTACATATGGAAGGGTTTTATATGTAGTGATTGCGGTATTTTGCGTAATACCGGAAATACGTAAAGGTAATAAAATTGACAGTGTAAAATGAAATAAAAATAAAATGAAATAAACTAAAAATTGTAAAATAGCTGATAAAACAGTACAGATAAATAAATCAGTATGTTTCTTCGCGGATGTTAAGACTTTCGGGATCAATTGTCCTACCTTACGGATTGAGTCCCTGTTTGAAAAGACTTTTTCGATGGGGATAAGGTGCATGTCATTAGCAGTGTGGTTAGGAGAGGATAGGAAATGTTGTGCAACTGTGGTAGGTTTAGATTTAGTGTTAGGGTTATCTATGGTGCGGCGGTGTTCGTTGAAACGGTCTTTTAAACGTCGTTTAGTCTCTCCTATGTATTGTAATACAATTTGATATAATACAATACAATACAATTGGAGGTCAGGCCGGTCCTAAAAGATGGAGCGAAATACTCTCTTTAAATGATGAGCATTGGACAAAGATATTCAAGTCAATACGAGAACTTTACAAAGAAGCAAAACTAAAAGAATTTTAGTTTAAGTTCATTCATAGAATCGTGGTGACAAAAAGAGAACTGTTCAAATATGGTTTTAAAACTGACGATGAGTGCTGCTTTTGTGGGGAAAAAGAATCAATTGACCACACTTTTATTCACTGGTCCTTTACGAAATCATTTGTTGAAAGAGTCATCCTGTGGTTTAATACAACGTACAATTCGCAGTTCTCTCCAACTATGGAGGAACTTTTATTCGGAATTACTTCTAACTCAAACGAGAAAAGCGCCACCAAAAAATTCAACTATATCACATTATTCATGCGCTATTACATTTATAGTTGTAAACTAAATAACAAGCCTATTGTCCTCGGTGACTTTGTGAATGCAGTACAACAAAGAGACCTAATCGAAAACACTGTCAATAACTAGCACTTGGAAAACAATACTGTAAAATATATTCAACCCTCCTCGACTTGATGTGTACCTGCCAATAACATTGATAACAACTGCCACCGAAACACTGCTAAAAATACTCCTTCTCCTTTTTTTTTTGTACTTGGTTTTCCAAAAATTGATGACAAGTCAAACAAATGCAATTTGCTTGATAATAACTATTTTTTTGGTATAATTAATACTCTATTAGAGCAACACCTGTAAATTAAACAACAAGCCTATTGTTCTTCGTATCTCTTCAATGCATGAGAATAAAGATACTTTTAATTAAATACTAAATAAAAAAAAGAAAAAAGTAGTGAGATTAAATTTAGATATCAGAATTTTTTTTAAATTTAGTGATTGTCAAAGGAGTGACGATTATTAATCGCAAGGTTGTGAGTAACCGTACTGTAATTAGTGTAGATGTAAGTACTTCTGTTGTAGTTAATGTTTCTATTGTAAGTATTGTAAGATTTTTGTGTTGTAATAATAATAAAAAATGTTCTTTAAAAAAAAAAGTCAGTATACAGTTGAATCCAGATAACTCGAACCTTCAAGGGAAATCCAAAATGGTTCGAGTTATCGAGGGTAAAATTGGTAAGAAGATGACCTGGAGGGAAATCAGAAAAGGTTCGAGTTAGCGGGAGGTTCGAGTTACTGAGGGTTCGAGGTATCGGGATTCAACTGTACTTTCAAAAAATATTCGCATTATCAACAATTCAAAAAACAAACATTTTGACATGTTTATTCTTTCTGCTAGAACGTTAACTAAAACTTAAAGCAGCTCGCAACATCATCAGTACAATTAATTTAAAGAAACTTTAAATGCGTTTAATTAACGATAAATATGAATTGAAATGGACAAATCAGGTGATTATGTCCCTGTTGTTGTCTTTCAGCAAGCCTCAACTCCTGCAAAACGGGCTACATTTTAACGAGCAAAAGTAATAGTTTTTGTCTTGATTCGTAACATTAACATGGGTATATCTGTTTTTATACCATGCCATAGAAAATACAGCCAATCAGAATACAGGAAAGCCATTGTATTCAATCCAACCTTCCCATCGTGCGCTGCCGTCTTATTCTCGACGAAATTTAGTCAGCGTATTTTCTATGGCAGGATATAAAATAGTTACACACTCGTGTGTATACCGACAAAATACAAGTGACTCGTGGGATATTCCATAGTATACCACTCGAAAGCGTTGCATAACTAGTATATAACAGTAATATCCTGATTACGTTCATCTAAACAATTACTAAGATATATATATATATATATGTTAACTTTATAGCAGTAAAATGGTTACTCCTGCAAAACGGGCTACATTTAACGAGCAAAAGCAATAGTTTTTGGCATGATTAATAACATTGACATAGGTATATCTTTTTATAACAGTAACATCCTGATGTAGTTTTTTTTTTTTGGGTTTAAAAACCTGTTACGTTCATCTAAACAATTATAGCAGTAAAATGGTTAAATACGTTTTTTAGAGAAAAAGACAATGTGTCCAATGCCAGCTAATAAAACACTTGACACTTTTTATCCACTTTCTCACTACTTCGTCTTTTTTCATCTGATGTCGATATCTGGGCTCTGTTTTTAAGGTAAAAAAGAACTCGTTAGTGAAAGGATCCGTGTCTAGGATTCATCAATTTTGGAATTAATCACAATAGACTTTTAACCGTATATATTAATTTTAACCCAACTTAAAATTCCTTAAGATTCTTTGAACAGTTCGACAATTTGTTTGTTCATTGAAACTACCATTTAATAAAATGTTTTGGCAAATTTCATTCAGCAACTGTCCGCCATGTTAAGCCTAGTACCTAGGAGTTCTCAGGCCCTTACGTGAGCCTCGCTCTTGCTTTAGAGAGGAGGAAAAAGCCTAGGGTCTAGGCCGCGCGATGTTTACTTGCCTGGGTAAAGTGCGTGGGGCGTGGCTTAGTGACCATGCAAGCATTGTAATGCCGTAATTATTTCTCGCAGGGTGAATATATCGTCATAAGGCGTGCTTCTTGGCCAATCAGAATGTCCGATACTTCTATTCACCTCTGGAAATTATACTAAGTGGTATTAAAATGAGTACTTAAGAAATACTAGACCTCTCAAAGGTGGTTATCTTTCCTTGCCTAAAGGCTCAGGAAGGTATATGAATATGAGCCAAATACTCATGAAATTATTTAGGTAATTGTATTGGCTAGTGGCAGTGTGATAAGTCATGCAAATTACATGCAGCTGTCGCTGTTCGAAACACTGTTGGATTATTAATTTTATACTCACAAACATTCATAATCAATTCTTCTCATTTGATCTTCATGAAGGAAAGCCTCCCTGACAACTCTGTCTGTGTCCCTTGATTGAGGTTGTTTAACTCCGCGCCTGTAAAATTGCATTCTCGCGCCTCCATTGTACCGTCATTACTTGGCTTTCCTTGTTCACTATAGATGTCCTCACTTTCTTTTCTTTCATCGTTGCTCTCCACGGCAACTAGTATGGCAGGCATTTCCATGTCTCCGCTTTTAAGCTGGTTTTCAGCAAAGCCTCCACCCAAACCACTCATTTCACCTTGCAAATCGTTGAGAGGGAGAAGCAAAGCCAGGCAACAAGAAAAGGACCAATGCGGGTCTTTGCGCCATTCCTTCAAATATCGATACACACTCACTATGTACTGACCTGACAGCAAACGAGAAATATATTTTTTAAATACTTAAGATATGTAATTCGCCTGAAATTAGATAGCCTGAATAAACTCGAATGAACTCGATAGCATGAGTAAACTCTTGCTGACGTTGATCGTTCTGATTCTTGAGAACGAGGCACTTCGTAAAACTATTTCAGACAGGACAGGTAAGGGAAAAGAACATTATACCCACTCTTTTTCAAAGTAAAAATCTGCGTCCGAGCCTAGTGGACCATGAGGCACGTTTTTGCCGGTTTCCACAGTATGAAGTTCATTCACTATTTCCTGGTCGAATTCGAATTTTAAAGTGTTCGTTTTTGAGAAGAACCACAGAACCCTGAGAAAAACCCTCGGAGCAAATACGGGAACCAAAAACAAGCTCAACCTAGCTGTGACAGCGGGTCCTTGAATCACATTGATGGGAGGCGAGTGCTCTCACCACTGCACCACACCTCCTCCCTAGCTGGGATAGTGGACTATTGTAGGTTTTTTCCCCCAGCATTATATTCGCCGTTACTATGAGACTAATGTCTTGCCGAAAAGACACAACAAGAAGTCTTTATTGTGTTTCACACCCGATAATACGCTTCAAAAGAGATAAGGACGAGCACTAATATCAATCAATCAATCAATCAATCAATCAATCAATCAATCAATCAATCAATCAATCAATCAATCAATCAATCAATCAATCAATCATATTTTAACGTAAAAATAAGAAACTAAAATCTGCAAATTCAAAAATAGCTATATTTAAAACAGGATGAGGATTAAAGTATTGTAAAATTGAAATTACATCACTTCGACCGAGTGTAGTCGTGGTATTTAGCACTACTGGGCTAAATGAGAACGCTAAATAAGCCTTTATGAAATAATGTTAAAATGCAGAAACTTGTCAAGAATCGCAGCCGTTCGGAGGCAATTGGCTTATTTATATTATGTGGAGCAGTTAAATTCGGCACCATCGAACACAAAATCCATCTATTAGCAGGGAAAGAGTAATTGCTATCAAATAATTTCCAAAAGTGACTCACCAACAAGTAGGCCAATCACCAACGTATTTGCGCCAAGCACCAAAAGTTTAAACAGGATAGCTTCCGCGTACGGATCAATCGACGATGATATGTTCTCTGCTGGAATTCTACTCACAGCTCCAACAGCCAAGTTAAAAACAGTAACGGCAAGAGACGCAGACATCATCTTGTTCTCGAACCCGTCCAGAATAGGTTTCATCCAGGAAAATACCATTCCATACATGCCTGCAATAACCAATGTTAAACCAATGTAGGACCTGCTTTCTTCTCCCACAAGAATCAGACCAGATGTAAGGATTACTTTCCGGGACATCTCAACCAATTCCCAATACCACGAATGAGGTTCATAGTTTTCAAAGAGAAAACGCATTCCTGTAATCATTTCCATGCTGGAGCCTGCATTCTGTGATGTTTCCGCATCTTCTATGGCTAATATCACTCTTCGTTGTCTCCAAAGGGCAATAAATGAGGTGACAGGTATGGCAATAACATAGACGGCCGAAATGTATGCCACAATTAGCGAATGGTTATACACTTGGCTTTGGCATTCAATGCTGTAATCTGCTTTCAGGTATTTGCTGCACAACTCTTCTTTATCGTTCTTGCAAAGCTTTCGACAAGAGATTGGCAGAACATTAGCTGTCATGGAACAAGTGCCCAAGTAAGTCGTGTACAGGAAGAAAAACAAGTTTCTGTACACAAACGTTTTTGCATGTGAAAGCTTTTTTGACTTTTCTTCGTCGCCCAAGCATACATTTCTTGAGATAATTATCTTACTTATTCCATAAGCCACACCAGAAATGCCAATGACAGCAGCATTTACTGCCATCATTACAAGCAAGTTTCCAAATGCATCTATTTGCATTCCAGGATAAAGACAGTGAACGGGTGCAATCTGAAGGACATTCATCTGAAGTACTTCTGAATATTTGCCGATAACTTGCATGGAATCTGGCCATTTTATGTATGAGAACGTTTCCAGCAAACCATATGTTACCTGATAAAAGCCAATGACGATTTTGACTTTGGATAAAAACATGTCTCTTACTGAGGAATCATCATCCTTTTTGGTATTTTGTTTTCTTGTCCACGCCAAAACTGCAATAATTATTAACAGTATGGCTATAACAAAAGATAATTGCACCACAATCCATCTCTTTGATGGACACTGTTTGCAAGTCTCAAATTGTTTATAGTGTCTTGTGCTGCACACGGCACAGAGTGGACCTTCGTATCCAGTCGCACACGGGGAATCTAGGCCACCTTTGCAAGACTCTTCTCTTGGGCACTGGTAAGGAGTTGGTATCGCATAAGGGTATCGTACATCATCAGCGCCTAATGCTGGTAAAGATGCTTGGAGATTTTTTATGAAAACTATGTAGCGACCTTTGTGGGTCTCCCTCCTCCATTTCCACCAATATCCTGACTTCAAAGAGGCATAGTCATCCGTGCATTGCAGTCCTTCAACACATTTGTAACATTGCTCGAACATATGTGTTCGATAAAATCCTTTCAAACATTTACAAGCGCGGTATCCAGCAAAGAAATCCGTCTCTGTTCCTGTTTAATATAAAAAATAGTCAAAGGATTATCAAACGTCTTCTCCTTGAATGAAACTGAGGTCGGGTGGAGGTGGGCGGGGGTGGGAGGGGTACGGTTTATGCTATGTGGGAGACAAGTGGCTCAACACGATAGGTATAGTGTTTTAATGTATTTCAATTTGGCACGAACTAAATATACGAAATACACAGTTCCCTGACAGGTTCTAAAACCCGCTGTTCGTGAAAACAAGATCGCGCTCTAAATTGGAGAAACGAAAACCGAGAGAGGACCAAATCACGCCTAGTCCTTTGACTTCCCAGAAGTAATGTTCAGGCACGCATTTTGTAAATACTAACGACATCCGTTTACCATTGTTGCTGTCTGCAGTTCGTTTCGTTTGAAAACTTCTTTACTTTTCTTGGGTATATGATAATTTTAAGTTGTGATAGAATACTATTCCATTAAATATTTTTATCTTTAATGTTGACGTTACCTTCAGGACACGACTTGCAATCCTGGGTTTGTGTTCCTGGTGCTTTATCGAAATGGACAAAGGAACCGTTTGGACATTTCTTACAGCTTTGGGCCACGAGACCAACAACGTCCGAGTAGAAACCACCTGAAAAAGAGACCCAGTACGGAAATTGGATGCGACACGGGAGGAAAACGGGAAAGAAATGCAAATTAAAAGACTCTGGGTCGTTTTATAGTTTATAATGATGGTGTATTTTTGATTTCAGCAACAGTTCATCACAATAAATATGACTTAGTGTATTTAGTTATATTAAATTTTGGTTAAAAGTTATTTTAAGATGGTAAAATCTGTAACAAGATCATTCCTATGCGTAGTGTAATTTCATTATTACCTTACGTGTGCCTATCTCGAAACTTTGTAAGGGAAGTAAGCCTTACAGTCCACTAACTTGCTTGATAGGTTATTTAATAAAATAAATAAATAAATGTGGCGGCTATTCTGTTTCACGTCATCACAACGTCATTGTTGCTTCCAATGACAAGCACAGTTTAATCAAAAATTAGTTTTATCAGACACGTTGCTGTTAAGGGTTTGTGGTTATACATTAGTTAATACTACTTCAGCCAGTAAAAACCAACAAAATTAATGATGTCATAAATTACGTCATATCACGTCATGAATCTGTCTCGTATATTATCCTTCTAATATGCGTTTTTATTAGCGATAGTAGTTCGAGGGTGAAAAGAGCTTGTATAGTATTTAAATCAAAAATTAAGTAATTAATATATTGTAGTTTAAAAACACGGTTTGATGGGAGAGCGTATATTTAACATGAATTGATGCCGTGTATAAAAACGTTTACCACCACTAACGAGAAGACTTCATGTCAAACGAGTATTACGATATCGCATATCATCAAGTCTGTTAGGCATAGATACACACCTGGAGGGCACACCTCGCAGACTTGTCTTCCATTAGACGAGGAGTTGGTAAAGGTTCCAAGAGGACAAGGTAGAAAGAGAGACATCGTACCATTAGCAAATGTATTTCTGAATCCAGAGGACAAAAGGATGGGAGCCAAAATCTCTACCCAAGAATAATCGGTTTCGTAGATAGCGACACCTGTGTCTTCAGAATTCTGGGGTTTCCTCAAAGAAAGCAAATAAATAGCAAGCGTTAAGCAGCCTCTGTAGTCTTCGTTGTAGTCCGTCATTGGATAATTTTTTTTCCTGACCTGTCGTTTCTTGTTTAGAGGACTTGATGGCTGATTCATCCGTTTCGTTATTTTTGCTGTCGTATCATGGAAATGAGTCACAAAACGTAAAGCTACAGCTTATTATCGAAGTTGGAATAAGATTAACATGACGACGGAAGGAACGTCATTCAGTTCATATCTTGCTACCATTTTACCGATTCCAGAAATAAATGCTTGAATGATACATACAGAAAGACTATGTATATTGCATATAGATCAAGGAAAACGGGCGGAAGCGCAACTTTTCGGAGAATAGTAATTTGCCAAACTTAATATCACGCCGAAACGACGAGAGACGCGTTAGGTCTGTCAACCATCTGTCAACCCCTTTTGCAATATCGATCAAAATAGATCTTCCGCAAGGATTTGTGCAACCACAAGCCTGCGGGACACAAGAACAACCTTTAGGGAGCCATTGCTAATGGCCATGGGTGGTCTATAGCACGGTCTTATGCCAGTTCTGTCTATAAGTGTTCTTACAAGTAAATTGTGCATCGTTCATGGCCTTTATAGTAATGCTTCAGTGTTGTTATTGTTCTATTTGTTATTAACCTGAAAAACAAACAAACAAACAAAAAGAAAGAAAGAAAGAAAGTGAGAAACATTAAAGAAAGAAAGAAAGAAAGAAAGAAAGAAAGAAAGAAAGAAAGAAAGAAAGAAAGAAAGAAAGAAAGAAAGAAAGAAAGAAAGAAAGAAAGAAAGAAAGAAAGAAAGAAAGAAAGAAAGAGTTAATGATAAATTTATTTCATTTTTCATGTTACTGGAGTATACACAGTTTCAAAAATCACAACGCCGTCACAAACGTCCTTCAAAATCGGCGTCTAATTGGCTAACATAGATCGAAAGGACGTACGCTAAGTGAGTGCACGTGTTTTGGCACGAAGGAATCAAACAACGAAATTAAATTAAATTGATAATCTATTTTTGTTTTTAATAGAGAGTTACGTATGGAGTTTAGCTATAGAAGGTCGCCAGTCTGTTTTTTTCTTTTCAATTCTGCCCTTGCAAACCCCACGGTTACTAAAGTAAAAGTGAATACGTCACATTCGAGAGTCAAGACCACCGAGGCCACTGAAGGACTCAAGGCTGAGTATTTTCAGTTTCGTCCATAGTAAATATCTGGAAGAGAAAATTTATCAAAAGCAGATTACTTAACAATTAGACCCGTAGCCCTTGCGGGCTACGGGTCAATAACCCATGAGGCGAACCCTTGAGGGCGAACGGTCTAATTGTTTTAGTATCACCCAACTAGTCGGACGGAAAAAGCAATAATAAAGTTAGCAAATGCAAGTTGAGGAAAGATTTATTTGGGAATAAAACGAAAGAAAGCGTCACGAATTTCGCTACTCGATGACTATTACTAATAGTCCTCTAGTAGCGTAACCAATCAAAATAAGGGATTTGCATTAGCCCACTAGTTAATTAAAAATAGTGATCACTCCAAAACCACACAAGATACTCATACTATTTCCCTTCACGGATTGATAGGTTATGTTAAAGGGAACCTCTGCTCTTAAGACAAGTTGACGTTGAATTTGTTTGAAATAATGCCTAAAGTCCAAATTTTGCAAGAGGTGGGTGAAATAACATTTAATAATAACAAAAAAGGAAAAGATTATCTCTTATAAATTTCCCGCCCGCCGCCATTTTTGATTTTATAACGTATAATAGTTGTGGACAACTACCACACATCATAAAATCCAAACTTGTGGCGCGCGGGAAATTATTTAAAAGTTATAATATTTTATTTATTTGTATATATATATATATATATATATATATATATATATATATATATATATATATATATATATATATATATATATATATATGTATTTATTGTTAATTTTATTGTTGTTTCTCCTTGTTCTGTAAAATTTGAATTTTAGGCATCCTTTCCAAACATTCAACGTCGACTTGTTATAAGAGTAGAGGTTTATTTCCTTTAACGAGAAGCTACCAATAACATAAAGTACATGCACACATTTCCCAGTACAGTATCCGCTTTTCCCGGTCAATATACACGCATATGTAACCAAACTGTCACACGTTCACCTCATTGTTATTAAGCAGTCAGAATTTAAATTTTTATTTTTCGGTTATTGACAGTGTACACCCAAAATGTCGAAAAAATAAAAATAAATGAAAGTATATGTGTTTTAAGATAGCTTACATTCTTGTATATAAAGTATCCACTATAAATGCCTCTGTTCCTATTGCCGTTATTGGATTATCAGACAACATTCTGTCAAGTTAAACAATTGTGACAAAACAATGACTTAGCCACTGAATTTAAAGGCACACGTTTTATTTTTGCACTCGTCACAAAACTCGTCCACCGCTGCAAATATCAAGTTATGACCAGAATAGTGTCTGCGCGATATAATATCAGTATTCGGCAGAATCTCCTTCCACGCTCTTGCATGGGCAAATACATTTTAGAAATGGAATAAAGGTGTTTTCTTCCTCAATGACGGGAATGTGTCTAAATTTCTATCACTTACTGATATGAGAAGTTAATCTGCTTCAACCATCTAAAAACAGAGGGAGGTATACAAAGGAACGCTTGATGTGCGATAAATATATCTTACTCGTTTACCCCACCAGCTTACATTCAACTAACAACCTCGCGGGTTGGTTGTTTCTTTGCCATACTCACATCGTCGCTTCACCACACCCTGTGCATAACAGATGATCGTTGTCATACATATTATAAAAGGCTCGAGGCGGGATAATCTCCAAATGGTTTGAGTTTAGAAATCTGAAACATAAAACGTAAAACGTGACTATAAAATGATTGACTGACTGGCTGACAGACAGACAGACAGACAGACAGGCAGACTTACTAAATGAATGAATGAATGAATGAATGAATGAATGAATGAATGAATGAATGAATGAATGAATGAATGAATGAATGAATGAATGAATGAATGAATGAATGAATGAATGAATAGTAACAGTAACAGTATATCTTAATTGTGCCTTACTCTCCAAAGGGAGGTATTGGTCAAGTTACAATAAAGGTTATATATCAACCAATAACAAGCAAAGAAAATAAAATACACATTAATACGACAGCAATTGAACTTTTAATTATTCAACTACTCATTAATTACACTTTGGATTTAAAATGTCCTTTCTTTTCTCAAACATTAGATATGTTTATTAAGCAATAATTTTGGAGGAACTGTTATTATCCAATTTAAGTAAGTACATCATTTTATCGTGATCAGCTAAATTGACAAAATGAGAATCAGTTTGTGAGGAATAAAGCTCCTTTGTAATGTTGTCATATCCCCGTCTACTATATGGTTTTCTTTGCATACTAATCTCGTATAGATGATTCTGCATTTTCATTTTTTCCAGTTTATGTGCGTAAAAATTGAACTCCTAAACGGAGCCTGGTAACACTTTTTCGATGTCCTGATTTCTAACTGTCGTAAGGTATTCTCCCAACTGATAGTTCTTTTTTATTTCTTTGTGTCTGAATTTTTCTCTAGAGTTTTCTCATGTGCTATTTCGGAGCTTAAACCAATTTTGGAAATAGGGTCTTGCTTAATTTTAAAACGAGCATTCGTGATCTGTTGCTGAGTTGATACTTCATGCTCGGAATAACTTCGTATTGTTTCGTCTTTATTTCATACATTAAAAAATGGACTATGATTTTTTGCATACAGAAATGCTTTATATAATAGATGAATATTTTTTTCATGTTTTAACCTTTGCCAATAACAGAGAAGTGACGTTTTTATGTCTCTGCATACCATGGGACATTTAATGCTTGTTTGTAGAATTTAATGTGAACTTGCTAAATTGTACTTTTATCGAAATGTGTTTTGTATGATAGGAGTTCAGGTCCCCATATTTCAACCATACGAAAGTATGGGTTTAGCAATGACATCGAAAAGTTTATTTTTTATCACTATTGCTGATGAATCGATGTTGGAAAGCAAAATTTTAACTATCGAGGTAACCTTTGTGGCCTTTTTACTGAGAATTTCTCTTAATGCATAGGTGCTAACGTCCAGATGATGTCATTTGTATCCCTAGATATGTTTGTTTGTCAAAAAAGTTTAAAGTTTCATGGTAGTATTTGAAATCTATTTTGTTTCGTTTTGTCCATTTCCATTAAATATGATGTTTTATTTTTTTGTGTTTGCTTTAAGCTTCCATTCCTGAGCGTGGTCATGGATTACATGAATGAATGAATTAAAGAATGAATGAATGGATGAATAGAGTAACCGATTAACAGTAGCAGTATATCTTTATTGCACTGTGCTCCAAATGGAGGTATTTGTCTAGTCACAATAAATGTCAATGAACGAATGAACGAAAAAAATGAATTGGACATGAATTTCATTATATGAAGCACATAAACGCATTGCGTTTTCTCTAGACTGTCTGTTATAGGAAAGTCTATAAAATAATTAGCAGTATTGAAACTAAAGCAACAATTAAGTCCATATACTATTAATTAATGTTGTCCAGCAGACTGACAATGAAAAAGGGAATGAAGACATAACATAATATTATGTTTTCCTTACGATATCACAAAAAGGTACGAAGACATTATACTTCTCAGTACGTACATTTTTCTTGTACGAATATTGTTCTTGGCAAAAACATCCCTTGAAAAAGATGTTATCAGGTTGTTATGTAAATATCTGAAAAGTAACCAATTGATTTCATTAGACATGATCAAGTCAGTTTGAGGGTAGCTGTATATCAGTAGGTTGGTAAATTCTCAAATAGTGTGAAGAAAAAGAGCGATAAAAAAATTATAGAAGTCATTAGTAAGGCAGTTTTATTTTAAATGTAATCCAGCTTTACGTTTGCATTCACTATTATATATAAAGATAACTTAATATTGTGTCAATGTTGCTTTGAAATGATAGGCCAATTTATCAACTGTTTTCAGGCAAAGTATAAAATGTCCTTACAGCGCGCCACTCAAGCAAGATACCGTTTACAGCTTGTAACGTCTTTTTTATGTTACATTTTCTTTATAGGTTATTTGACCGTGAATTTTACAGGCCCCTACATTCCTTTTACCTTTTTTTTACAATATTTTATCAAAATTATTTAAATTTTACTGAAAGCCCCCTTGTTTTCAGTGAAAAGGTATCTAAATGCATGCTAGTTAATGAAGGCTACTAATTGTTCATTTACTGTTCTTGGATGGCCCGTTCTTTTCATTAACATGTTTTACAGGTTCTTTCTGCCAAATTCGAATGTATTGGTCATGTTTGCTGAGCAACTTGCTCAAAATCTACAGCGGATTACCCCTGATAGCTAGATGTTTCACTGTTGTTGTCATTCACCAATTTTCTTTTCATTTTTACGGTTTTGTGGCTGTACTTAAACAAGGCATTATTACATTGCATACTTACATAGCAACTACCGACTCTGCGCCCCAAAAAACTGTCCTCGGTAAATGCTTTATTTTGTTGTAAGATAGATCCCTGCAGAAGGCACATCTTAGATTAGTGGAATTAGGTCAAAAGAACACCCAAAATCTGACACGTTATTAGGGACGGACCATTATTTTTCTGGAGTGGGGGGGGGGGGGGGGGGGGGGGATGAAAAATATTGAAATAAATTGTTTGCAGGGCCTAAAAAGACAAAATAAATTGTTTGCAAACATCATATGTATTAAAAAAATAGTTTGCATAGAAGTCAGAGAAACTTTTTTTTAATTTTTTTAATTTTTTAACGAAGACTAGTGAGAAGCACAAGGAAAGACTTCTCGTAGTTGTAAGCTTGTCGTTTATTTCCGACGCGTTTCGTCTCTAACTGAGACTTCTTCAGGAAATGAATACAACTAGCAAAGAACAGCATATATAGCACATTCGCGTGCCTAGCTACAACTTCCCATGGAAGTGAATAATAACTAAAATATGCTGTAAACGGACGTTACAAAAAACCCCTTAAGGTGGGGATAAAGGTGAATTTGAGTGAAATTTTAAGAGTTTTAAAGAAGGGATAGAAGAAAGAAACTTATTTTTGGAACACCACCAGACAGTTGACCCCAACGCAAGAGCACCCCAGGTTGTCAGGGGACTGTTTGGGTGTCCATCTACTAATTTTTAACTTCAAATTCTAATTTTAAAATCACATTAAATCTTTAATATTTCTTATTTCTCTAAATTTTACTAATCCTTTGAGCAAAACTATCTCTTACCAAACATCCCCAAAAATCACCCAAAAATTTACAAAACACAGCTAAACATAGCTTTGTGAGATGAGCTGAGTGTTCTGGAAATGCTTGTAACGGGAGCGAGATATTCCCATTAAACCCAAGTTAAGCGGTGGAAAAACGGGCTTCAGGTTTACCCCCGCCTTAATACATGTTATTGCGTGTTGTTATATTTTGGGGGCCATACGATTAGCGCTAATCGTATGCCCCCCAAAAGATATAACAAAACGCAATAACATATGTATTAAGGCATCCAATCTTCGTAGTGTACGTCTCAGAAAACGAAAAAGATGAGTTCAGAGGTGTTTTTTGGTCGCCACCATAAAATATTGAATTAAATAATGATCGATGGCAGCAAAAGCGAACCTCCTTTTTGTGTCAGATCGTGGTTAAAAAAGATCGAAAAAAAAATTGTTTGCAGGAAGGTGTTGTTAGAAAAAAATTGTTTGCAGAGGTGCATAGTTAAAAAAAAAAGTTTGCAGAGAGAGATTTTTCATCCCCCCCCCCCCCCCCCTCCAGAAAAATAATGGTCCGTCCCTTACACTGAAGAACAGGGCAAAAATATGGACGGAAAGCGGAGCAACAAAATGGCCGGACAAGAAAACGACATATCTTTCCTAGCCCCTACGGTGCCAGTAAATACGCGATTCGCAAAATATCCGAGCTTATTACATGTTAAACCATCGAATAAGGTGTATAATAAGCCGGTCCCGTCTTGTATTTAAATAACAGTATGACTTATAATGAATGACACGAATGCCTCTTTTGTATCCATTCCTTCTCCGTTCATTCTTTTGAAATTTTGCAGCTACAAACTTTAGTCTTTCTTTATGATTTCCACTAACTTACAGGATATATAAATAATAGGAATTGGAAAACAGACCAACGGGAAGGTTTTCAATGTTATTTGAACTCAAATCCCTGCAAAATGAAGGAGACATCGTTCTTACTTTGCATTGCCATATTACGAGAATAAATATGTTTATAGCAAGGAAACATTTACCAATTATATATAATTACCACTAGTCGGTCATGTTTGTCTATTCGTAAGTGCTAAAAAATACATCAAAAAAATGTTGAGAGAGAATGGGCACGTGTTTACTGTTTTTAATTTGTTCATTGAGGGTGGTTTAATCACATTTTTAGGGTAGATTTTCAATACAAAAATAAGCGATGGTAGAAAACAACGTTTCTACATCGCCTAAATGTCATTGTCAAGTTCAATAATTGTAGATCGTATTTATATAACGCACGTGCATGGGCATGAACTAATTATTTATTGAACCGCTTGACAATGACATTCTGACGATGTACAAACGTTGTTTACTACTATTGCTTATTTCTGTATTGAAGCCCAAGGTACATGGTCAAAGAGAACGAGGACACTTTTCGTCGACCTAGTTTTCATAACTCCGCGTATATATTAGCAGGGAATGTTAAACACTCCAACAGGTAGCCTAGTTTTCACTCCAGAACCTTAGGAAATGATTGACAGTAACATGAGAGGCACATTGTGGGCTTTTCACCAGGTTCTATGCCAATCATTAGCAGTGAAAGTTACATACTCCAACAGAAAGCCTAGTTTTCACTCCAAAAGGTTTAGAAAATGATTGACCGCAACACGAGAGGCACAGTTTGAGCTTTTCGGGTCATACTCGCCAGGTTCTATGGCAATATATATTCATGACATTGTACATGAACACGACCGTGGTATTTCGTTTCTTGGCTTCTTTGTGCTCACGTGCCACAATTTTGGATGGAAATCAATAATGAACTTGTGTTTTATAACACAAAGACCTAATGTAAACTTCATGTATCCCAAAAGCCTTACGACGGTTTACAACGTTTCTTGCAATTGTATTGATATACAACCATTATGCATCAAACATACAGAAAGGCTATTGTGGTGGTGGAAAATACATTTTCGTCAATGTCGGTAATATTGTTTGATTCCAGATACCTGCAAAGAAAGAGATAAAATTGACCAGAAGTGAGGACGCTGCAACACGTTCCGCTACTTTGTTCATTTTATGATTGTACAGTGAGAAGCAATGAACAGTTTGCACAAGAAGGTGCACGGGAGTTGTTCTCTTACAATATTAGTAATAATTTTGTTCCCATTTTGTATTTTTGTTGTTGTTAACGTTGTTGCTAAATGCTGTTGAGATAAGTCGATTGGTTTACGTAAAAACAAGCCTCCGAAATGATTTCTACGTCGTTGTTTTTAAAGGTCAAATGAACCAAAATTTCGATTTTTCTTTATTTTTGCCCAATCTGTTGATAGTAGTCAAATAAATATATTCTAAAGTTTCAAAGTGATTAAACTTTGCACCGCAGAGATATTGCAAGTTGAAAAATGCTTATTTTGCCCTTCATAATCGTAAAGCGGTCGGGAAAACTGTTGGGAAATTGTCGGAAACACCAATTAAGACGTCACTGTTTGCTGTTGGTGAGCTGTAAGATTGCGGGAAATTCAAAGCCGTTAAGTTCTGAAGTTCACCTATGTCGGTGTCTTCTTCCGTGTAAATAGAAGCTGGAAGTAAGGAATTTTCATAATCAGAGATTGCTAGAATCTTTATTTTGATTATTAGCACTTTTAGTCTGTTGGTTTGTCGTAGCAAGTATTGCAAATTTCAATTCGTGAGTTCAATATCGATTCACTATCCTCACGAAATAATGCCGCTTCTACGTGCACGGTTTTTGAGACGTGTTCTTTGACGCATGTTAATATGTACCGGCTAGATAAAACTTACGTACCTGTGGCCAAAATATGGACCATAAACAGGTAATAAACAGGTAATAAACAAATCTCACAGTGTCCGAGGAGACAGTCGGTAAACGCTCTGAATTTATTTATGGGTTAGAGACTGTTGTGAGTGTTTTGTTTACAAATACACGCACGCGCTGGCCGCACAATGAACGAGAAATTTTCAATACTGCACGAGGCGTAGCCGAGTGCAATATTGAAAATTTCGAGTTCATTGTGCGGTCAGCAAGTGCGTGTATTTGTAAACAAAACCCTAACTAACAGCCTCTAACCCTTTTAATATACAATCTGAGTATACTGCACGCAATACACAATTTCGCGAACTTTGATCAAGAATTTTAATAAATAAGAATTCGGTTGTATCTAAGTAGTACAAAATTATACTGGTGTAGTTTAAGAATATCGAAATCACAAAAAGCTTTACATAATTAAATATAAATGAGGCTTAAAATCTTTCACGAAATTGTTCATAAGCTGAAAACGTTCACAAAAAAGTCAGCCATTGTCAATAATGCACGATTTTTATGCGTTATTGCCAATAACGCACTGTCCGAGTTTGCTGACGTCAGGTAAAGTAAAGTCACGTGCTCGATATTAACCAATTGCGTGCGTGGATTTTGGACAGTGAACGAAGATTGTATATTAATATATACCACTGAATGTTTCTTCAGCTGAAAACGACACGAATTTATTCAATGAAAGTTTTACACTACGTGAGGCTTTGCGGTTTCGAATATGCATTGAGGAACATCCTTTGAGTCAAATTAAATTTTTGTGCACAAATTATTTTTGAGTTTGTGTGACTCTTCAGAACGAAATCGAAGTCAGTGAACACAATGTTAGCTTTTGGCCACATCCTAAAGTAACTTTCCGCGCATACCTATACCGGGTTTTAAGACGCACGCGTCCTGATTATAACTGCGTGCAAATAAAAAATCAAAAACAAAAAAAAAACTGCATTTCAGTTGGCGTATATAACAAAACTCTTTCTTTCGTACCAAGCTGAGTGGACTGATGTTTCTAATAAACCTCCTATATCGCACAAAGCTTATAATTTATTCAGTGCTTTATAATAATTAATCTTTTGAACTGGATTCCAATGAAGTAAAAATATAACTACCAGTTTTTTTAGGGCCTTTCAGAATAATAATAACTTGATAAGAATAATTATCATTCAGAATAATGATAACTTGAATTACTTAGACTTACCCAAGCTCTCAAACTTTACGTTATTCGCTCTTCAAATAACGATCGTCTCTTCGATCGCAAAGCCGTCAAAAATCTATTACGGCACAAAATACAGAGCTCGATCAATTCCTCCCATTTCAGTGCGCGGACATTTTGGAAACATTTTCGTGAAGCCTTCGGAAATCTTCGTAGTTTTTGCTGTAGTTCGTGCAAAATTTCTTCTTAAGTTTAATTAATAATGGATTCTTGTAACGTTTGGTTGCTTTAAAATGGTTAAAGAAAGAATATCAAAATTTTGGTTCATTTGACCTTTAAGGGTATATCTTTTAGATTTTCTCATGCTGGTTGACAAAACTTTGCCATTACCCAAGCCTGTCCTTGCAGAACGGACGTACATACGTGCTGCAAGCAATGTAAAGTCAGTGTCTCTGGTTGGGATAAGGAGCACTTTCGAACAAAAGAATGCAACGTTTCAATACGTAGATGAGAATGTTATGTCGTTTTGAAAATCATATGAAACTTACAGTTCGCTTAAGCTTGTCAGAGTAAGAAAATCATCCGTACCAAGGGCTTGAATATTGTTTGAATCCAGACACCTGTCAGCAATAATATTTAAAATTAACAAAATTAAATTCACTAATACCCCTTTATAATGACAAAGTTATAAATTGAAGAAAAAAAAATTCTTTATGCCTGCTGTTTTTAAGCAAACGAAGAGGTTTTGAAATATTTATAAGAACAACCATGACTATATTACTCTTATAAGCGGAATTGACCGTTTTCGTCTATTGTGATGAGGGCCAAATTGTTTTTTTTTTTTTATATATTGTTAAAAATTAAAGAATAGTAGTAAACAAACACCCAAAACTTACAATTCCCATAAATTAGTAAGATAAAGGAATACACCGGTCGAAATGGTTTGAATCCTGTTTGAGCTCAAATTTCTACAGAAAAGAAAGGTCGTGAAAATGAGAAGAGCAGCTGATATACATGTGGCCAATAGGGAAATGAAGAATTAATGCCTGTAAAAAAGATTGTATTTTAGAAGGAGATCACTAATACATTGTTTAATTAAATTTTCGTTCCCACAATTCAAAGTCATGCCCAATAATTTGACTATGTCGATCAGATTAACTGGATGAAAGATCAGGTCAAACTTACAGCCTTTCTAAAAGCTTTAAAGGGGAAAATACATCCACTGGAAGGTCTTGAATATTGTTTGAATCCAAATGCCTGTTCAAAGGATGACAGTTTATAATTAGTTTTGCTTGTCACAGATTAAAGAAACATACAAACAAACAAGGAAACAGATTACCGAACATATTAAGAAAAAAAAAAACACTAATTATTTTAGTTTTTTTTTAAACTTTTACGCCAGAAGGATCATACAACCATGACAAATCGCTAATAACCATGCCGATCTAATGCCTGTGTGGTAAAGCCCACGACGTCATATGACGTGACAGCCAACAACATTGACAAGGGCACCAGGCATCTTTTCTTCCCAACCAACATTTTTCCCAACCCCTATAGATCCTGGAGACAAGGTATCAAATTGTGTTATTTCTTCTCAACTGATGTAAGTTAATTTGTCTGTGCCTTCGTAGACCAGTCTCCTCATGTACCATAGTGGGGGGACGAGTAAAAACGCGATATTCTTAAACTCTAGTTTGAGGAATCTCACTTCGGCAGCAGCATTTTCCTAATTATCAGAAGTATCGTGTTTTGTTGATCGAAAATGTACAAAGTTGTCTGCGAAAATTGATTTCCGAGGTGGAAAAATTGGCAGGTTTTACCTTTTAAAGCGCAAAAATAAATTTTCTATTTTTTTTTCTCGTTTATTGGCATTACGGTGGGGATACGACTTTTAATCCTAGAGGTATTTTAAACTTGTTTTAAGGGAAAAGCAGTAGGTTGTGGAAATTATTTGAAAGTAATACTTTAGGTAGTTTACTTTTACAATTGTAAAATTTTATAATGAGGTAATTAGCATAGTTTAGTCACATATTAAATTTAAATCCTTTTGCCAGCTTATTTATTACATCGTAAACTTTATTCGTAGATCATTTCATTTAGCATCATTTTAGTTTTTAGAAGCGAAGAGGCACTCTGTGGAAGTATTGTGAATTCAATTATTATTATTATTATTATTATTATTATTATTATTATTATTATTATTATTATTATTATTATTATTACAAGTGAAACCGGTAAAAACAATACATAATTATATATCCCATAGAAAACAGGTAAATGTGAAAATAGTTTAGCGTGTATCAATCAGATCAATCTGCAGCTTACTTTCATAAGCAAATGCCTACATTGCGCGGTTCCAGAAAATATCCATACCCACCCCAAGGATGGTCATTGGAAATTCTGAGGGGGATGGGGTCTCAACAACACAAATTTTTAAAAGAAAGTATGAAGCTACACTGGAAATCCCAGGGGGTGGGAGGGTCCAAACCAAAGAACCATCCTCAGGGGAGGTATGGATATTTTTTGGAATCACACCTTATTACACCTTGTGGAACCAAGCCTGTGCTGCAAAAAAAACCTGACACATTAACTTAACCTGGATTTAAATTTATGGTCTGCGATAATAATTAATGATGTTAATTCTCTGTTATTTCATTATTGTTACATGTTTTTATTGAAACAAAATTTGTTGTCATGAACCCCAGAATGGAGCCATATTGGGTTCTGGGAATTTATATCATATAAATAGCTATAAATGTCACTAAAGTATATTCGTGTTTAAACTGGCAACATGTGGGAGTCAATCATGTGGCAATTTTATTACATTGACACAAGGTGTATTTTTGAGTTCATTTTGACTAACAGGAATGCCCTTGCAAAGTCTTCAAGTCACCTGTAACTAGAACAAAACTAACAAAACTATTTATTTTGATGAAATTGCAATTTTCCAGGATGCAGACTGTATATTAAAATTAAATGGCCTTTTTCAGTGTGAAAAAAAAAAAAAAAACTGGCTGCTTTTATGTTGGGCTAGTGGATCCAATAATTTTTTCCACTTGCTAGATAGCCAAATGACATTTATGGATTTTTATTTTTTGCTGTAGTTGTTTCAAAACAAACATGGGACTTTGGGTAAGGTTATAATGGTTTCACCTTGCCCAGTCTACCTGGGTCAGGAAAGGAAGAAATCAATTTTCTTTGCACCCCTCTTTTCATTAATTATTGCAGAAAAATGTCAGATTATTTTAATAATGTTTAAAAATGTTTTGGACCCTAAAGCTGAATTTTTGTAATCTGTTCATTTCAAAACATTACATCACAGAAAAAAATCTATGTTTGGTTTTCTTGTAGAACAAGTTGCCAACCAAAACTAAGCTGGAGTTTATTTAAATCAAATTTACAGCTACTACTTGGCTAATTCCCATATGAGTTAAAAAAAAAAAAAAAAAAAAAAAAAACTTGGGTCTTGACAAAGTGTGAGCCAACAAGTCATGAGAGCCATTCCACTATATACAAATAGTACATTGGTTAGCCTAAAAAGCTCCCTGGTTAGCCTAAGCAGTACTCCAGTTAGCCTGAGTATAGTTAGCTGAGGTAGCTTGAGGTTATGATTATTATTGGAGTTAGGTATTTCTGGCTTGTATGGCACTTATGTGTCATGAAACATGCAAGCCATGCAAGCCATTCCCGTTAGCCTACATAAGATTCCCGGTTAGCCTACATGTATACATAGTACACCAGTTAGCCAAATGGTACATCATGTTGCTTGCAGTTAGCTTTGTATTGGGATTAGGGTTTTCTGGCATGCTTAAGTTTAAGGCCTCACGAATTTTCATATTTGCTACTTCAAAATGCTACTGAAGGTCATTCAACAACTGAAAATACAGGCATTAAAAAATGTCAAACAGATTTTTTTATAAAGTAGACAAATGTCTGGTCAAAAAGCAGATCTTAAATGCCTCAGGTAATGAATGTGTGTAGAGAGAAGGATAGGAATTGCTAGAATTGACTGTCACAGAACTGTGTGCAAAATTAAGAGATCAACAACTACCTGAACTTGTTATAATCCATAGTTTAACTCAACAGCAATCCAGAATGTTCTCAGTTCTGAATTCTGTAAATCCTGTCAAAACATTAGGCATTCTATTAGTCCCAAAAATTACCTGTGCAAAAGAAACGGAAATCTATGTTTACCAATACAATAAAACATCATGGGAAGAACAAATCTTAAGTTAAGAAATGGTCTCATTTACGTAACATGCCCAATGAGGCATTCCAAAATGTGAGTAGCACTAGTGTTTAAATAATTGAAGTCTAGATTAGCTACCAGGTTGACTGAAAGTAGTCTCTAGTCTAACTTAAAAAAAGAGATCACACTGAGCTGAAATGTTTCTTCCAATTTCAAAGGTATCACATCAAAGGTGTTACAGTAATTTCAAATTTCCCTGACGTAATTTTTCTTTGCGGCCTGAAATGACCACTTGGTCAATATTTTGAGGAACATTTCCTCACGTATAAACAATGAAAGGATGCGATTCTTATTAATTTGATGTACAGTAGCTTAAAATTCAGATGACAAACATAAATAACAGTTACATGCCTCGACGAAATGACTGCCATTTAATATTATCGCCTCGTTCTCACTATCTATTTTTTTTACGCCGAGCTCGCCTTTAATTCCAGTAAGCTAAGTTGATAAACATGATAAACGTCGAAGACATAAGCTTCAACCAGTCTAAAAAAAATCATTGTACAATGAGAAACGCTTACCTCAGGTCCCTGTAAGTTTCTGTTACCGACGTTTTCGCACGTTTCTACTCATTCCATATTCTTCTTTATCGGGAATACAAATAAAGGAGGTATACCCTACGTTTGGGGACTCGTTTTGATCGCGTCAAGAAGGAAAAACATCGAAAAAACTGTCCTCTATATCTCAAATTCACTCCATTAGATTCCCTTTCCTAGTCGCCATTTTGAAAATGCTCTTGTCATGAGACCGCAATACGGACCACGGGGAATCCGCTGGGGAGACCCACAGTAGTGGGGAGGGGAGGGGCAGCTACTTAACATCTCCCCAGTACCACTCCTTTCGTCTGAAAGAAATTAAATCCATCCTCGCGAAAGGCAATTAAAATAAGAAAAAAATGGTATTTCTGACAGTGTAGCAGGCAGAAATAGCTATTTTGCCGGCACGGACCAGAGGACTGGGTCCGCGTATGAGGGATTGTGGGTAGCGTTATTGCATAAAATTATGTATAGCTGTTCGTTATAGATTTGAATCAGTCTAGGTCAGCACTTCGCTCATGCAACAAAATTTTTTCAAACTGACGATGGATGAAGCTCAAGTCCACCAGATCATAGAAGCTAACAATGGCGTTCTGCTAAGCAGATGTCCGAATTGATCTCGGCACAAGTCGCCTCCTTGAAAAGACCTGCCGAAGACTCGGTTTCGATAATTAGGGAGATCAAGAAGATCAAGACAGCAGACGCTCGTCCGGTCTTTAAGAAGAAAAGTAACGAAGAGCAGTACAAAGCGTCCACGAAGGTGCTTGACACTCTGGAAGATGCGAAATACAACCTTGAAAGCCAATCTCGAGGCTGCTAAGACCGCAGTAGATCAAGGTATTACCTTAGTTAAAGAGAGACAAAAGCTTATTTTGCTTGCCGACAAATCGCAATATGGCTGGAAAACTGTTCAAGAATATTTGCAGCACGAATTAGCCGACGATTCGGACGACGAGAAAAAGATTCACCGTGCTGAGGCACGCGCAGCGAAGAGCTCGAAAAGATCCGCCTTCCAAAGGAATGCTCCTCGAAGTACAAGTACGGTTTCTCAGGCTCAACCTGTTTCCACAGCCACGATTCAATCTTCGCCTATTCCCACGATTGTGTCCAGAGGAACGACTTTTGGCCAGGTTTCCAGAGTTTTTGGTCCACAGAGGCTCGCTGCCGGTGCTTGTTTTGCATGTGGAAAGATCGGTCACTGGAGAGCGAGTTGTCCGTTAAATCAGCAAGCTAACAATGGAGCAGGCCAGAAGAAGCAATGACTAACCGCCGATCTTGATCAAGGTGTAGTCTTTTCAATTATAAGCATATTTACTTAGCTATGTTCTAGCGTTCTAATGTAAATTGTTACTCTTGCAGAAATTCAGTGTTTTGATGCCACTTTTCCCTGTTTGGATCAGGAAGATATGGGAAGAAATTATGAAATTAAAACCGATGTTTCAAAGTTTTCAGTTAAAGGCAGATTACGCAAATCCCTTATGCACTGGAAGCAGATCAACGCTCCTCGGTTTGTTTTAGAAACGATTGAATTTGGTTACAAATTACCTCTGCTGACAACGCCGCCGGCGAGAATATTTAGAAACAATAAATCCGCTTTAGATGAGCGAGCTTTTGTTGTAGATGCCATCCATTCTTTGCTAGATGTTAATTGTATTGAGGAGTTAGTGGAATCCCCAGGGATAATTAACCCTTTATCAGTTTCCATTCATAAATCTGGAAAGAAAAGACTGATTTTGGATCTTAGACACATCAATCGCCATCTGTTCAAGAATAAATTCAAGTGCGAAGATGTTTCCGTCACGAAAGAGGTTCTTAGACCGGGCGATTTCATGTTTTCCTTTGATTTAAAATCGGGCTATCACCACATAGATATTTTTCCTGAGCATAGGAAGTTCTTAGCTTTTTCTTGGAAATTTACCGATGGTTCTGTCAGATATTTCGTGTTTTCAGTTTTGCCTTTTAAGTTGTCTTCAGCGCCTTACATATTTACGAAATTGTTAAAGCCTTTGGTCAAGAAGTGGAGAGGGGAAGGAAAGTCAATTATTTTGTTCCTGGATGATGGCTTGGGCGCAGCGCAGCCTTTCTATTTGGCGAAAATTTGTAGTTTACAAGTCCATGCAGATTTACTTAAGTTCGGGCTATTGCCCAACGAAGAAAAATGTGTTTGGGAACCCTGTCAGGGTATTGTTTGGTTGGGTACTGTGATTGACACAGCAAATTCTACCATTGCTGCTACTGATAAAAGGATTGAAAGTCTTTTGTGTGATCTTAATGATATTTTACGGGATTCACGCCTTTCTGTTCACGTAAAGAGAATCGCTACTGTAGCGGGGAAAGTCATTTCACTGTCTAATTGTGTCGGAAATGTAACGAGATTAATGTCTAGAAACTTGTATTCATTAATTAATTCTGCTTCGGCATGGTCCGACTACGTGCAGTTAAATGGAGAAGCTGTAATAGAATTGAAATTCTGGCAACAGAACCTTTGTAAATGTAATGGTATTCCCATCTGGCCTGTTAAGAGGAGACCAACGAGAATAGTTTATTCTGATGCTTCCAGCGTGGGTTGCGGCAGTGTAATCGCTATTGAGGGAAAGGTCTTCCAGCAGAACTGGTCTGAGCAAGAAAGCAGTGAAAGTTCCACTTTCAGAGAGCTTAAGGCAGTCTCTTTGTCACTAGATGCCTTTGTTGATGAATTAAAATCGCAAACAGTGTCGTGGTTTACAGACAACCAGAATGTAGTGTCTATTGTAAATAAAGGATCAAAGGTTTCAGAGCTTAATTCCATATCGCTAAATATTTTCCAGAAATGTATGTTAAATGGGATTTCTATTGACGTTAATTGGATCCCAAGAGATCTAAACTATGTAGCGGATGAGATTAGTAAGATAATAGATTACGATGACTACACTATTAACGACGACATATTTGCAGTTTTGGACCACAGATGGGGGCCCCATACAATTGACCGCTTTGCGTGCCATTACAACAGTAAGCTACTTTTATTTAACTCAAAGTTTTTTCAGCCGGGCACAAGCGGCGTTAATGCTTTTTGTCAAGATTGGGCATTTACAAATAATTGGTTATGTCCTCCTACCTATCTGACCGTTAGGGTAGTTAACCACTTGAAGATCTGCAAAGCGGCAGGGACGCTTATCGTCCCTTTGTGGAGATCCGCACACTTTTGGACCATTATTTGCAATGATGGAGTCCACTTCAGCAATTTCGTGCATGACTGGTGTATTTTACCGCATATTCCAAATTTATTCATTAGGGGTAAAGCAAAGAATTGTATCTTTGGCAACGGCCAGTTGAAATTTGTTATGTTGGCTTTGAGAATTAATTTTTCTGTTCCTCCCAGGACAGTTCTTAGAGGATTCTGTACTGAGTTCAACAAGATCTGTACTTTTTGTACGGCGTGATGTTGTTGAATGTGTCTTAGAGGGCTTGAGGCCGGCATTGGTTGCGTGTGCATGCAAGTGCTTCTAGAGCCTTGCAATTCCTTTGAGAGGACAGAGGTCTGTTTTTACATTTGAGTACTCCCAAGAGGGGATGTTGAGATTTTTGGCTTGAGGCTACTTTAAGTTGTTCCTTTTACGGAACGTTATGTTTTGGCGTGTTAGGCCATAGAGGTTGACGTCTTGAGGACTGTCATAGTTTAGCATCACAGTTTGCGTGACATAGCAAAAAAAAAAAAAAAGAAAAGGGATTCTTGTAAAACCCTTGTAACTTCATGGATTTTTGGTTTAAATTGAATAAATTTAATGAAGACAATGACACGGCACGTATCTTCTAATTCTTTTGTTTTCTTTTCTCCCCAGCTTTCTTTGACACAGGTTTCTGGAACTCACCCGTTTTTTCAAGTCCCAGCGTCAATATCTCACGCCTTGCGCAAAATTTGAAGATTACAGCAGCGGCATCGAGAGCACCAGGCACTGTTCAGGGTTATCAACGGGCTTTTGATCGTTGGAAATCGTTCGCAACAGAGACATTGCAAGCGCGTTGTTTCCCAGCCTCTCCTATGGATTTCGCATTATACATTCAACATTTAGTAGAGCAAACAAGCTCAGCATCGGCAATAAATTCCGCGTTCTATGCTATTAACTGGGCACACAAACTGGCGGGTCTTGAATCTCCCACCAACCATTCTACCGTTTTGTTAATAAAGGAAGGTGCAGTAAGGATGTGTTCACAAAAATGTAACAGAAAGGAGCCTTTAGAGCCAGTTCACTTAAAAGATTTGGCAAGTCAGACAAATTTTGAAGATCTACTCCAGCTGAGAAGTCTTGTTATGTACGTCCTTTCTTTTTCCGGTTTCCTTAGGAGCGCCGAAATACTCGAGCTGCGGCGTAGCGACATAGTCTACAAGAGTGATCACATGGAAATCAACATAGTCAAAAGTAAGACTGATCAGCTGAGAGAGGGCAAGACACTGGTAATTGCTGAAACAGGAGGTGACCTCTGTCCAGTTAAACTGTTGCAGTTGTATCTTTCCAAGGCGGAAATACCAGATAATTCCAAGGGATATATCTTCAGGCCAATTTCTTCCTCTAAGAAGCATAAAAAGCTTGTTTCTTCCGACAAGCATATTTCGTACTCCACTTACAGAGAATCTTTCAAAGCGTCATTCAAGGATATTGTTCCTGACATTTCAAAATATAGCACCCATTCTACTAGATCAGGGGGTGCGTCTATTGCGGCAAATTCTGGTGTAAAAGAAAGAATTTTCCAACGCCACGGAAGATGGAAGACAAAGACAGCTAAGGACATGTATGTTAAAGACTCGGTATCTTCACGATTGAGTATTTCTAAGAGCCTAGGCCTGTGACTTAATAATGTTTTGTTTAGCGATCCACTTTTTACTTTTTCTCATGCTCAAGCCCTACCTTTGTCTGTCTATATGTTTGAGGTCCTTGCTGACCTACAGGCCCCTGTATCTACACTGTTGTGTATGTTTTTCTGGGTAGTGTAGGCAAAATATGGTATTTCTGACAGTGTAGCAGGCAGAAATAGCTATTTTGCCGGCACGGACCAGAGGACTGGGTCCGCGTAGGAGGGATTGTGGGTAGCGTTATTGCATATGTATAGCTGTTCGTTATAGATTTGAATCAGTCTAGGTCAGCACTTCGCTCATGCAACAAGATTTTTATTTTGTAAATTTTGAGATAATTTAATTTTGTCCGTTCACTATTTCCTAGCTTTCGCGTACCTCAGCCCCCAGAGTTGGCGGCACCGCAGCTGTTTTCAGCAGGTTGGGGGTATACGTTCCCTTTTTTCCACAAAGTGGTTTTGGGTTTTCGTATCCGGCGGTGTCGTGTACATTTTCTGTAGGAGCTTCGATCTTTCGTAAGGGAGAGCATTGTTTTTAAGTGTATTCTGTTAGGTTGATGGCAGCTTTGCAATAAACTGGCTTTGAGGTCCTTGCTGACCTACAGGCCCCTGTATCTACACTGTTGTGTATGTTTTTCTGGGTAGTGTAGGCAAAATCTGACATCGCCATCATAAAGAGCATGCACTCCTGCCTTTGGCAAAATTTTCTTTTATTCCTACCGCAAATGGTCGCTGAGTAAGAAGCCAACAAACTTTTCAATTGTATTTTTTACTGCCGTACGTTTTTAGGAAAAAGTAATAATGGCCATTTTTAAAAACACTATTGAAAAATCTACAACTTCGCTTAAAAAAATCCTAAGAGGGAGATCCCAGTAAAGTTTTCAAGCGAGTTTAAAAATGCGGTCCGTTCTGGTCACGTGACCGATGACGTCATAACAATAAAAGTGATAAAAATGTACTTAACATATAAATATCTACCAACATGTAATTTGTTGTTTCCTCACATTTAGTGCAAGGCCAGATACGCACTTGTACCCAGACTCCCACTTTTAGAAAATTGTACATAGCTCCCTTAATATTTATATTTTGTTCGGTACCCGGGCAGTCTGAAATGCCTCACACCAATGTGCTTCAAACTGCAATGACTGCTTTTTCAGTAACAAAATATCTTCGTCACAGTGAGCAAAAACGAACTTCAGAGCAATGTCACGTGACTAATGACGTCATCGCCCTACGTCTTATACAAGAAGTGGTTATTGTTAAGAGTTATTTCTATACGACGTTGTACTCCTGCTGGCTTCAAACTAACCAAGTTATTTGGCATTGACGATTTTTCAGTTGCAACGGATTTTGGGAAGGTTTTTATTATAATTATATATTGTTTTTATAATTATTAAAACAATAATAAGAAACATACAGAGTTCTTAAACTTTTAAGATGGGAAAATACATCTGCTGGTAAGTTTTGAATATTGTTTGAACTCAAATACCTGCAAAGAAGGAAGAAAAAAGTACTTTTTTGTTTGTGATATACATCATAACTTGCGATAGACGGTTTATTGTCTGACATTTACTTGCAATTGAGTCAACAATGATAATTTATTTTTAGTAAAGCCTGAAATGCATAATCCCTTGTCAATCCACTTGAGATGGCAGCGTGACCGAGTGGGTTAGGCGCTGGTGTAGTAATCCGGAGGTCCCGGGTCCAAGCCCTCAACTTTGCCACTAACTACATGGATTTGTTCTCGGTCGTCCCGAGTTCAAACTCTTGGTCACGTTTTGTAAACAGCCAGCAAGTCTGCCACCTGCCAACTGCCAACTTTACTATTTCACGTTTATTTAAAAGGTTTGTTTCCTCTATTTTACAGGATGTCTGTAAACTATAGCTATCTCGGAAAGATATGACGCTTATTGCATGACCACTTTGAACTACATTTACGGTTTTACCTAACATGAAGTAAGCACCCAGCCTCTTTTTTGGCACAGAAATATCGTCATCAGCAATCTGCTTTTGCAAAGTGTGCTCTAAATATATTGAAAAATTTACCTGACGCCAAGTTGATAATTGTTTCATTTTATTACTATTAGTACTAAGTACTTTAATGCACGTCTGGTACTTTATCGAGGTAGCTCGTGGTTATAATAATGATGATGATGATGATGATGATGATGATGATGATGATGATGATGATGATGATGATGGTGATGATGATGATGATGAAATTATTGAACTTTTATTGCACTTATTGCGAAATCAAAGCAGTACTGTGCTGTCACCTAAATCTGGAGTATGTCTGTGTATTACCCATAAAGATCTCTTTGTGCGCGACATTTGATAAGCGTGGGGTGTGGGAAGGGGTATAAGAAGTGTCAAACGTACAACTCCTGCAAGCTTGACAGGTTGAAAAATACATCTTTATGAAGGCTTTGAATATTGTTTGACCTTAGACTCCTGCAAAGAGGAAAAGTTATAATATATCTGAGTCATTGATTGCTACCAGATAAGTATTTAAGGTATTTGCACCGGCTAATTTTGGTCTTTTTAAAAAAAAAAATAAAATAATGTCTTTTGCTTTCCTGTTGGTACAAACTGAGTGCAAATATACAAATTGCACTTAGTTGGGTTTGTTGTGGTGGGGTTAAATTTGACGAGTTTGACAGCTAAAGGTGTTAATCCAATTAAATACTCGAATGAATATTTTCCCATTTTCTTGTTTTACTCGACTGGCCAAAGAGTCCTAAAGAAATAGCTGATGAAAATATATTTAATTGCCGATTACAAAAAGTCATACGGGAGTGTTTTTTGAAAAATGATTTATTTTCAGAAATATTCATGATATTTATATTTCAATAAAACTCGCATAAAAAAAATCATATCTACGTTCGGTGTAAGAATTTCGAATAACACTCCTGCATGATTTCGTGTGAATGACTAAGCTAGATCGATGCCAAATTATATCTCAATATTTACTTGAAGGTCAAAGCGTGCCTATAATTAGTTAATCTCACTATGGCCATGGAAGTGTCTTCCAATGTTAAAAGTTTACTTTCTTGAACTTTTTGTAACTTTTAAGTAAGATATAGGTTGTATATTTTGCTAATAAGGCGCAAAGTCACGTCTGGTCTTTCATTTAAGCTTGTTAAGAAAAATGACCATAAATGACCGTGAATATTGTTGAAAGCGCACAGCTTGCTCCCGTCTGGCCCTGTAGCCTAGTCGTTAGAGAATCATTGTTTTAATTCCACAATTATAATTCCACCGGGGTCATAACGAATTTCTGTTTTCCTGGTCGATTTTTCAATTTGTCTCACACAATGCCTCGAACCCTCGATTTCCTGAACAACACAACAACTCGAATCAAAATAGCTTTCCGTGGAATTGCTTCACAGGGGTCATTCAGTACAATCGTGAGCCAATTTCTGTTTTCCACGGGTGTTCGATTCCGCGGCATCTTGTCTGGCTCAAGAATGTGTTTTTTTTTTAATATAACGATATGTCGTAGATCAAAAATAAAATTAGTCATATCATGACGTACAGTCTCCATAAACTTGAAAACGTGGAAATAACAGAAGGGTTTTGAATATTATTTGAATCCAGAAAGCTGCAAAAGAATAAAATGAGATAAAATAAGGAGTAGGTGTTGAATATTGTTGGAAGTCAAATCTCTGCAAAAGAGAGAAAAAAAGTAAGAATGAAAACAAGGAGGAAAAAAATCAGCGCTCTAGCTTAGTGGCTAATCCGGCTGGGTCGCTTTTCTTTTGTTTCTCAAAAATTTCGTCTAAGTGCAAATGTTTTAGTAGTTTTCAAAATTGTCTTCGTTTGCAAGATATTTTGATAAACAAACTTGTAGCATTAGGAGAACTCTTTCATTCCTCTCAAATTACGAAAATGTTATGTAAAATATTTGCCAGAGCCGGCACGTTGTCGATGTGACGATATTGTGTTTCCGGAACTCCCGTATTGTTTCGATTAAAAAGAGTGCTGAACAGAAAAAAATAGTTTAGTACGCGCACCTCCGAAAATTACGTCCAAAACTAATATCACTGAAGTCGTTTTCAAATACTTTGTCAAAACACTCCCATCTAAGCTCTACTTCCCTCAATCTTCCCCATTGCTCACAGGCCTTGCAAAAACTTTTAGAGTGCTTAGGGGGATATTCAACCCCCGCTCTGTTCTGTTAAAAAATTAACGTTAAACATACAGTTTGGCTAAATATGGTAGGTTGACAAACACATCCTCGGGAAGATATTGTATACCATTTGATTTCAGAGACCTAAAACAAGGAGGAAAAATGAAACTGTAAAATGGCAATGATGATTAATTGGTGAACGTTTTTCTTTATTCATTTTGGTTAATTGATTAATTAATGGATCGTTTTCACTGTCACGCAATAAAAATATAAATTGAAGAACCATTCATTGAATGAGGTCAATAAAATAGGATATTATAGAAAAAAGTAAATAAGTCATCTCTCAAACTTTTAGGTCTGTGCGTTATCCCAATGTTCAGATATTCGTCGAAATGTTTTGCACAAATTTACAGAGCCCAGTATGGATCCGCCATATTGGTGCACATCTGTGGTGCACCAATATGGCGGCCGGAAAATACTGTAAACATCTGGAGCTTACTTTGGTCATCTAGGCCACTGATTATCTGTACTAGACAAACAAACATTTACATAAACACATTTCCTGCTACTTAAGCTTCCAAAATGGCAAAAAAATCGCAAGAGAAATGTATATTTTTTGACAAACACGATCGTAACTGTATGTCACGCAACGCCAGAACTCTAAAACTCAAAGTGCGCTGGTTTCCAAACGAAAGACCCTATTGAGCTGAAAAGTTGCAAACAGATATAATTTTAGTACTTCTTATGCCTGATGCAGATGCAAACTTTGGTGTCTCTTTAGATTTGAATTTTAGTACCTGATGACATCACGTGAAAACGATCTAGGCTCATTTTCACGAAATAGAGAACACTTGAATCAATTAGCTGGAGAAGCCTGACTGGTGATTTGGTTAAAGAAATCCGTTTATAGTAACCTACGGCTCGAGTCTCGCCGAAGTCAGAATAATTTGATGTTTGACCTATACATGTATTTTTTAACCTTTGACCCCGATGCCATTGAAAATCGTTATTTGGCTCAAGTGCACGGTTTAAGTTATTTTTTTTTATCACTTATTGGGCAGAAACAACCCTTTGTATTACGTTTGTATTATCCTACCCAATCGACGAGCAAGTGCGATACATTGGCGGTCGTTCAGTATAAAGTACTTGTTTCTCCCGTGCACCAAAAAATGCATGCACAACTTGCGGGAAAGTTCCTGTTGTCCGAAACAAAGATAATATAGAAAAAAGCTTAAATCAAAGCGTACAAGGCGTTGTGTCTCTAATACTTTTAACCCAAAATAAAGAGTTCCGACAATTGAAACCTTGAAGCTCACATCACTGATCGCCGATATCAAGTTTACTTTTTTTTTCGTTCAGTCAACTGGGACTTTCACGCACCGGGAGCATATTTTTGGTTCACAGGACGGACAAGTGGCAACAGGAGTTTTCTTAAGTAATTTGATGTGCTGAAAACGAAAATGCTTGTTTTGTTACGATCTTCAGTCTCAAAATGACGTCACAAAAATCTCCAAACTGAAATGCGGTCACAAAAATGACATCGAAAATTACGTCACTCCAATGATAAATACGTGGAAAAGGACGAAATACGTTTCTCTAATTTGGATCTTGTAATGTCAATTCACTGACAATTTGTTTCTTTCTGTATAAATTGAGGTCATAAGTATGTGGTCTCATGGAGTAACAGCTCCAAACAGTCCTCGGAAAACACGCAGTCATGTAGCCAAGTCAACTGGAGCAATTGCATCTTTTGTCAAAACAAAAGACCCAAATATTACGATTGTCATCTGTAATGGCATTTAAAATAAGCGATCAAATTGTTGAAGCTTCAAAAATCTAATACAAAGTTTGAGTTCGTTTGGCTGAACAAAATCCCATTTTCTATGTCTCAGTGCACTGAACAGGTCTTCGCAAAAAGCAGAACGTGAAACGAACTGAAGGAGAGTGATCTACCGATATGATTTGGTTGTGTGAAGGGATGGAATATGCTGTTGACAAAGGTTATGTTATCAAATTAAACGAGGCGTCGGATAGATATGTGGCACTGGCAGAAAAAGCAGAAATTAAAGTTCTTCATTAGCCGCAGATCAACATTTAAATACAAGCTGCTGCTCAGAGGGACGTCCACCAGAACGTCTGAATTTAACTTGCGTGTCCCTACGAAATACGCCAATATTGCTGAATCCAAACTGGCTAATGAGAGTGCTGGCACCGATGACTTGCTTACAATGCCAACATACGAGCAGCACGAGGATATTTTTTCTTTCTCTGGTTCATGTTGCATTATTGAAACTACGCGGGAGGCTGGTCTCAAAGGTCTAAGCGTCAGTGAGCAAGATGCCATTGATTGTCTTTTAGACAGTTTATTCGTGTTTTTACGGCTCTTGCTTGGAGGTAAAAACTTCTACGTGGAGAAACCGCTAAAGGAACAGGAAGCTGAGCTAGGTGCAGAGTGCTTCCATGGGCTCAAGAAATCGTCCATGGGGTGAGTGGTGGAAAGAAATACGCACCGATCGAAGCACGTCGCACTTGGTAGCACGCTTCATCAAGTCACATGCAAGATCAAAAGATCTTGTCAAGCTTTTCAGTAAGCCTGGCCATATTTTGAGCTATGATCAACTTGCAAGTAGATACAAGCTTGGCGGAGAGCGTTTTAAGAGCGAATGTCTGCAAGAATCAAACAAAATCGGAAAAAAGCGGCAAAAGTGTGAAAACTCAAAATTGCTCAAACTCTGACTGTAAGTAGTCCATAATGAGTTATTCATCGTCATGCAATTCATTTGTCAAATAACTCTTTCTTTCTTCAGGAAATGACGATCATAAATTTCACGGCCAGATACGGGAAAATTCGACTTGCAAATTAGTGGTTTTTAAGCTAACCACTTGCCTTTACTATAAAACCTGAAGGCATTCACTTGTTATCAGCTTATTTTACATCTTTTCCAGAATTTATTCTATAATTTCTATGAAGTTTAAATAAATTCATGACACTAAGAGAGATCTGAAAGCAATCCCACTCTTTCTTTATGGAAATGACAAGGTAAATTTAAGAAATTATTTACCATACTACCTTTATATCAAATAAACTGATATTTTGGAAATAAAGTCAGAAAGAAATTGCCTTTCAATTGATGTCACTTTTTGTCTGGGGAAATTAAATCGTTCTCTCTGAGAAAGCGCTAAAAATCACGAAATCTAGCAAGTAAGAGATTGCGTGACAGACGTGACAAAGGTGGAAATTGTCATTTTTGGATATTTTAGCCAAAACTCGATAAAAACAAACTGACTTCATTGCTGTTCATACAACAACATCATTTTCTTTTGAGAATCTACGTTTTTTGCTTGTTATATCAATCTACCGACCGTACCCACGTATAAGCAAATTCATACTCCACAGTGGTTTTAGAATTTATGTATACACAGTTAAGACATTGTAATGTCCACTGGGGGACTGATAAACAGCCACTGGAAGTTTTAGCATAACAAACAAAGTATCCTTTCCAAATTTCAAAACAAACTCAAAGAAGGGGCCGTCCCTTCTGTTACTGGTGGCGTGAGACAAGAAAATGGTTCATTACACTTTGTAATATAGCGGTAGTTATACATCTTAAGCCTGTTCCAGGCATTTGGTAAGTTGGGGAGCAGCACGAAATTCTTTGGATATCCATGCTATTTGCATGTAATTGCAAACTTACGTAGTTTCGTTGTTTTCTACCATTCATGGTCAGTTAAACAACCTTTCAGTTGGGAGCCAATTTCCATGCACATTAAGGGTGTAACAAGGGAGCCATAGACTATATATATGTATGTCGATTCATATGGTGGAGAAAACCCTACAACTGAAGTTTGAGAGCAAAGATGGATCTTTCCATCTGACTGTAATTATGAGACATCTTTTGATATGGCAGATTTATCCCACACCTGCAAAAATCAAACGAACTTCCAATCTGCCAAAGCCCTTCTTGGGTTTTATGTAGGAATTTCTGGGTAGCCCCTGCGTGTTGTGTTATCTTTGGTTTCCAACTGATATGATTCTCACTGAACAGTATTCAGTGGTTTTTTTTCCATACAGAAGATTCTTTTTCGCTCAAAATGGGCCAAACAGTTGTGGATAAAACATTTGCTTATTAATTTATTCATGTTACCCGAGTGGCACGCGAAATAATTTTAATTTATTATTATAATTTATTCTTGTTATGATTGACATGCAAAATGCTTACATAGCCAGCTTTTTCAAGACTTGTAGGCCTGTTTAACCGAGCCTCCTTTCAGAGATCCGG
This sequence comes from Meandrina meandrites, assembly GCA_963693305.1. Lineage (NCBI taxonomy): Eukaryota > Metazoa > Cnidaria > Anthozoa > Scleractinia > Meandrinidae > Meandrina > Meandrina meandrites. The sequence goes on from OY855914.1 coordinate 10,027,296, forward strand.
GAGTATGCTTCCTCGGGGAAGGTTTTTTTCTTCAGATAAAGACCACTGAAACGTGACTGTTTTACCGCACGTGCCATACGAGATAAGATGAGTGTGCTGAATGGCTGCCAATGTGTCGCATACAGGTAAACAAGCCACTATTTCCTCTGATCAGTCCAAATGACAATATTCGGGTAGATCTTGAAATATATTTCTTTCTGACATCCGAAATGATTCCCCGACTTTTTGTGGTTCTCTAATGTAAATTGAAATAGATTGCCGTGTAAGAACAACAACAACACGAGATACATTCGAGTCACGCTTTGCCTTTTTTTTATTTCTTTGGTGCGAAACAGAGTGGAATACAGGTAAACGGTTGAGATAATTCTGCCATTTTTGTTGAAAATAAATACAAAAAACGTCAGTAAAAATTCTTTGCAAGCGGACTATATGCTGCATCATTCACAGACTGAACCTAATTTTCAGGCATTGTTCTGAAATAATAATTTTCTTTACTTTACACACAACTTACCTGATCTAACTCAGGAATAAAATTGTGTCCAGTGTCCGTGTTCTGAAAGCACCCAGTCTAGCCAGCTAAGCATGAGTTCACTTTCTGTGGTTCAATATTTCAGGAGAACACAACCCGCCGGAACAGTGATTCGAAATATCCTTTGCCAGTTGCGCAAAGTATTAAAGACTGCAGTCTGTTCTCATTATACTCTGAAAAGAGCACAATAACCACATTGCAGTCATTACACAGTGTGTGAGATATGCGGCAAGGCCGTGGGAAAATCCAAAGATCAAGAGGGAAACTTGTTTAGAATTAGCAACCATAACAACGATGACAAGTTGTTCAGTTTTAGTAATAAATATATATTAAGAACTAGCAACTAGAATTAGCAACTTTCTAAAATTAGTGATAGCATTAATAAACTACTTATTAGCTCACAAAGGGATCCACATAACACAACATCCAGGTGAAAGAAATGGTATAAACTGGGTACACTTTGCACGCAAAAGGGGGGGAAAGCTTTAACAGAAATCAAACGCTGTTTTTTTTTTCACAAAAAGGTCATGAATGGCAAATTCATGCGTAGCAATAAGATCTTTTTATTTTCATGTAGTTTATAGGGCCAAAATATTTGAAAATGACAATTTCCACCTTTGTCACGTCTGTCACGCAATCTCTTATTTGCTTGATTTCGTGATTTTTAGCGCTTTCTCAGAGAGAACAATTTAATTTCCCCAGACAAAAAGTGACATCAATTGAAAGGCAATTTCTTTCTGACTTTATTTCCAAAATATCAGTTTATTTGATATAAAGGTAGTATGGTAAATAATTTCTTAAATTTACCTTGTCATTTCCATAAAGAAAGAGTGGGATTTCTTTCAGATCTCTCTTAGTGTCATGAATTTATTTAAACTTCATAGAAATTATAGAATAAATTCTGGAAAAGATGTAGAATAAGCTGATAACATGTGAATGTCTTCAGGTTTTATAGTAAAGGCAAGTGGTCAGCTTAAAAACCACTAATTTTCAAGTTGAATTTTCCCGTATCTGGCCGTGAAATTTATGATCGTCATTTCCTGCCAAAAGAAAAAGTTATTTGACAAATGAATTGCATGGCGATGAATAACTCATTATGTACTACTGACAGCCAAAGATTGAGCGATTTTGAAATTTTGAAGTTTGCCACTCAATGTTTGATTTTTGTGGACACCTGCTCTTAAAGACTTTGGATCCTGAGACTGGTATGTTATGCCAGCAAATCTGGTGCATGAGAAATTTATTCATTTCTCTGCAGCTAGATGAAACGGCAAAAATACTTTTCATGCAACTCAAATTGAAGCATGGCAAAAGAGAGTAGAAAGTAATGAAATGTTTTAAAATTTGAACCTCTCAACTTAGCACAGTCGTAGTGTTCCATAGTCAATGGATAGGATTTATTATCCAGTAGAGGTGAAACGAAGTTCTCCTAGGGCAGTTGAAAATAATGGTTTGACTGCTAAAGATGACAACGATACTGTCCGTACTGCTCAAGGAAATGATCTGGCGTTCAACATGTTACGACATCATCCAGAAATAAGAAGTGTGTGGACAGAATTAAATCACTCACTGTCTCAGAATGAACAAAAAGTAACAACAATAGAATACAAGCCAATTATTCGAGCTCCACTACATGAATGCGACACCCTCGATACCGTTGTTAAAAGGTGCATGTACATATCAACCACACTATATAGCTAATGAAGAAGAAGCCTATTATACAGTTTGGGGTCTTCATATATCAATGTACTTCCTAAAGGCGATTGGAAAACATATGAATGGATCAGGCTTGGTGGAAACATGGGTCGATAGTGGACTTCTTGGTCAAAATGCAACCGAGTATGTCGCGAATGGAAACGCCTACAAAAGAGCTTTGCGTGCTCACAGATTGCTCTGCAGTCATTGTGGTCGCTGCTGATGCCTTCCCTGCAAGAGTCCTGCCAGAAATCGCACGCAGATTTTTTGCCAAGAAATATCTGCCGTTGCTTGCTCTCCAGAAAATGCAGGAGCATTGATAGCATCTCTGAAATCACCAAGAGTACATAAGGAGCTCGACGAATTTATAGCGCAAAGATCCGGAGAAAATGTCAATTTTACGTTTTGGTATGGAGCATGGAATGATCACACGGGCTAAGAGCGAGGGGATATGGGATCTACTTGCACAGTTTCCGCCGCTTATTGCCATAATTGTTTCAGGTATGATCAATTCAATTATTTAAGTTGGTGTCAGTGTACGTCGCAGAGATGGAGCAGTTGCCATAAAAATTTTAAGAAGATTTTAAGTAGGGCAACTTCGTTGTCAAATGGAATGCAAGCAATTGCAAGTTCAGCCAGGTCAGACCTGGTCACAGTCTTGAACAGTTAAATGGGATAGGAAAAAGGGGAGGAGAGATCCTGGCCATAGCCAAGACGCCATCAGCATTGAGTAGATAGGCTCTGTTCTATAACCATCAGTCACAAATTGCTGATACTACACACAAGATGTTCGGATTGTACCAAGAAGACAAGTTTTCCCACAACGTGTCTTCTATACTCCTGGTAGGAAAGGTCGTGACAAGAATTCCAGAATTCCATGACGGTTACGGTAAAGATTTTAACTTTTATCCACTGTTGAACACCTTTTAAAGCCAACATGACGCAAGATCTGTTTCATTTAGCATTTCAAATTTTGTGGCCATGTACGCAGTTAAATAGCAAACAAACAGATTTTGACCTAAATGCGACGTCATGTAATGACGTCACAGTTTGCCTAGAATCCTCTCTGCAGCCTTAACTAAATAAACTAGCAGGAACCAGGCAGGAGGCAATTTATTTGATATTTGTAGCTGCAAATAAAGTGCATCTTCTTCTTGTACAAATTAAACATTGCGATAACGTCATTTAGGACGTCATTTTTGTGACGTCATTTTGAGACTGAAGATCGTGATGAAAACTTTGGTAACAAGCATTTTCGTTTTCAGCGGGTCAATTTCCTTAGAAAATTCCTGTTACCAACTTTTACTAAGAAATGCCTCATTAGTTTCAAATTTCATAAAATTCCTCTAGTCTACCACTATGTAAGAAACCTCTGAACGGGTGCAAACAAAAATTCCCGATGAATCTTGAAATTTATTTCTTTCAGAATCCGAAATCATTACTGGCCATTTTTTTCTTTTGGTTAATACTACAACTGCCGTGTACGAACACATGAAATTGACTAAAAGTTTCTGTTCCCCGATCGGGCAGAATAATTCAAAGGAAATACAAAGAAACTTTTTCTGCCCAACCAGGAGGCAGCAGTCAGAGAGCTGTTTGGAACTGGCCTGGTAAGACTCTTTCCCCAGGGGCTCCTCTTTCGTTCTGGACTTTTCTTTGCCGATTTTTTTCCCGCAGTTTCGACTTTCTCTCGCCCCTTCAAGCGGCTGCCCCCGGGTCTCCGAGAAAGGCTTTTGTTTTCCCTCGAGGGTCTTGGCTTTTTTGCGGCATAAATTCGGCCGAGATCAACCATGCGTGCATTGCCTGTAAGATTTGAACATGAGTCAACAAGACAATTTTTTTAACTGATAACGCAAATGTGCTTTGCCGTGAACGACTCCATGAACATGAAGCGTGAACACATAAACTAAAACCACAGTACTGGCAGTGATTGCGTCCAGATGGACTCAGCTGGAAATCATCCTCCCGTCTCTAGGAAATGTTACGCATCGGAGACGCAGGACGCCCAGGTCGATGGATTACTGAAATGCTCAAAAATGTTTTAATTGTTTTAGACTACGTATAAGTCGTCAAAAGCCTAGCAAGGAAGCAAACTTACAGATATGTTAAACTTTTAACATCGGAGAATATAACTGCGGTAATGTTTTGAAGATTGTTTGAGCTTAAATCCCTGCAAAGTAGAGGGATAAGTAGCAAACAAGGTAGAGCATTCAATATTTCATGCATTACATGACACTCAATTCCAGTAGGTTATTTCGTTAAGTGGATTTATCAATTATGTACATTTGCAGGTTATTTGCACTTATCAAAAAACTGAGATGCAACTCGCGCGCTAAGGACCTTTGGGATTTTGAACTGTTAATAGACTCCAGTAAACCCACAGAAAACCGATAGAAGCTGCTTATAAACTGGAGCACGGGAAAATTGTCAGTTAATTTAAATGCATTGATTTGGTCTTTTAGAAAAAAGATTACAATGTAGAGTGTAATTAGCCCACTGAGGATTGACTAGTGAATATATATATATATATATATATATATATATATATATATATATATATATATATATATATATATATATATATATATATATATATATATATATATATATATATATATATATATATATATATTTACCGCCGGCCTCGGTAGGAGAGAAGGAACTTGAAAGGAATTGAAATGAATGGAAAAAAAGGAAAAAATAGCGAGGCTATACTCACAACTGTCGCAGGGCTGTAAGATTTGAAAACACTCCAACTGGTAAAGTCGATAGGTTGCATGATTTCAGTATTCTGGAAGCCAATATAACATTGTAAAATTACCAAAATATTTATTCATTTTTATTTCGATTGGTAATAATAACAGACCGTAAAATAAAGGTTACCTTTCTTTACTTAGCTTGTTTTTCTTCTTCTCTTATCTGGCGCGCTAAGGCGATAAATTTCGCAATCGGTTTACTTACAAACGCTGTAGATCTTTGAGATTTGAAAAAACTCTTGCTGGTAAAATTGATAAGTTGCTTGAAGACACCTCTCTGAAAAAAAATATGACTTTCTAAATTCACAAGTTTGGAAAAAACTTTTTCATACTAGACAAAAAATAATCGAATAAAAGGTGCGAACAAAAATACTTTTTTTCTCCTCGTTCGATTCTCTCAGCTGTTTCTGGTTGTAAAAAGAGAGCTTTGCGTTTGAAGCCATGAGGGGACGCAGAAGACGTAAACTGTAAGTACTTAAAGGAATGCTAGGATATTATCCTAGCATTCCTAACATTCCTAACACCACGCTCCTTGGCTTTGAGCTGCGAAAGGTGTCATAATCCGTTCCACTGTCAAAAATATTATTAATCTGATGAAGACCAGAAAAGAGTTGATCATAACACTGTCGACTAAATAATTTTGTAATGTTGCCGGCGATTATATAAAGCGCGCTGTGGTAAACGTCTGTGATTTCGGTTTATTAAAATGTTGTCGATGTACACCAGCAAGGAATTCGAGCCCACAAGGAACCCGCTTATAGATAATTGCCGAAGAAAGAGTGAGGAGAAACGAATTCTAAAACCATACACAGCTAATTACTCCGGAGGCCGAAAAAAAAATACAACGGGACTGCTGTATCGGTAGTCCGATAACCGAGCCTATCAGAAAAAAGCGATAGAATTATGGAATTGACGAACGCGTCTTATAACGGCAAACAACTTACCAAACAAATAGTTGCATGATGAGCGGCCTGCAATAATATAAAGGAATTTTCCTATGAAACATTTTTTAAAGGCCAGAGCAGTTCAAGTCTTATACTGCGAGCGTAACGGCCTTTTGCGAACTGGTGCGTAGAGAAATGATAACCGCGAGCGTACAAAACTTACTAAATAAAAACGAATTCCACGTACCCCTGCGCTAAGCTGCCCTCTGACTGAAGCTCGTCGTTCCAGTCTTGAGGGCTTTAGGGAAGAATGTACTGAGAAATACTATACATTTTGCTGTAGCAAACCACGAACAAGCCGTAGCGACACACTAACAGGCTCGTAAAGTCATGAAACTGATTTTTAGATCAGTATCAAAGCAAGGCCTTCTAGCTCGATATTTAAATAAATTTTATGGGCGCAGAAGGCCGTAATGTTTCTATCTTCAGCATATTGTACAATGTACAAGTGTACCCACAAGCATGTAGCCTGCGTGCAGCCGTCTCCTATTTCCTTTATACGGCGAAATCGGGACCCTTTTTCGCCGTATGAAGAAAGCAGGAGACGGCTACACGCAGGCTAGCAAGCATGCACATCGTATTAATATTTTTAGCTTATTCCATGACGCTGTACCACCTTACGGACAAACAAAAACACGTGGCCACTAATGATTGGTATCTTTGAATAAATGAAATTCATAGCGCTGGGCGTGCCACCTTGCAGCACGGACTAAAACAATTATATCGTGCCTCTGATGAGTATCTCCGGGTTGCGGACTGAAAAAAAAATCCACCAATTGAAAGACAAAACATCCGTATCATTAAAATTACAATTACAGTTCCGATGGAGAAAATATTAAGCGCAGATCTACTATTAGAATTGCAGGTTACATCGAACTGTATGAGGTGTGCTACCCGCCAGTTCCGATGGAGAAAATACTAAGCGCTGCTGTATCATTAGAATTGCAGGTTACATCGAACTGTATGAGGTGTGCCACCCGCCAGCTCAGATGGAGAAAATATTAAGCCCTGCTGTATCATTAGAATCGCAGGTTACATCGAACTGTATGAGGTGTGCTACCCGCCAGTTCCGATGGAGAAAATATTAAGCGCTGCTTTATCATTAGAATTGCAGGTTACATCGAACTGTATGAGGTGTGCCACCCGCCAGCTCAGATGGAGAAAATATTAAGCGCTGCTGTATCATTAGAATCGCAGGTTACGTCGAACTGTATGAGGTGTGCCACCCGCCAGTTCCGATGGAGAAAATATTAAGCGCTGCTGTATCATTAGAATGGCAGGTTACATCGAACTGTATGAGGTGTGCCACCCGCCAGTTTCGATGGAGAAAATATTAAGCGCAGATCTACTATTAGAATTACAGGTTACATCGAACTGTATGAGGTGTGCCACCCGCCAGCTCAGATGGAGAAAATATTAAGCGCTGCTGTATCATTAGAATTGCGCTGCGCTCACTCGTGAAATAGTTTTCAACACTCGAAGAGAAATTTCGTATCTCCTCGCGGCCATGTAATATCCTCTATAGATGTAAAGGGATTTATACATTGGAACCTTTAAATAACGCTACGGCACTTCACTGTTTCTTGGCTTTCAAACTAAGACCGGGTTCTTCGTTAATAGAGGGAATATAATTCTCAAAACAGAGATCAACATATTAAATTTGTCTTCAAATTGGCGGGCTAAACAAGTGTTGAGAACAACAGATTCTAAAAGTTTACCCCCTCATTAGCTCTCATTTCTATTTTATTTAAAAAACAACCCCCCTCTTTTTCATTGATCTAAACTCCCCCCCCCCCCCCCCCCCCATCCCCTTAGCCATAAATAACGAATAGTGCCTTACAGAACACGAATAGAAAGTAAATATATAGAGGATATTACACGGTGGCGAGAAGATATGAATTTTATGTTCGAGTGGCAGAAACGATATCTCACGAGTGAGCGCAGCGAACGAGTGAGATGTCGTTTTTGCCACGAGAACATAAAATTCATATCTTTGAGCCAACGTGTAATGTTCTTTTTATTATATGGAGACCAGATGTAATTGAAATTGCCGATTTTTATTTCCTTGTTTTTGAAAAATCGAGCAAGTTTTACAAATCACCGTTCGTCTTCACAGAAAATACAAAGCACCCGTGTCCAGGATATAGAAACACTAACTGAATTCCAATCAAACAAAATACATGAAATACTTGTCAACTAAATATCGTAAGACGTAAAAACTGAAAACATCACTGACTTTGACTTGAATCCGATGCGGCAATGTCTTGACGGCCGATAGTTTTCAACTACTTTTGTTTTCTTCTTTACAACATCTTGCACTTTGTGAAATTCCTTGCGAAGAATTCTCTCTAAAAGCCTTGAAATCGTCAAGGTTTCCAATATCATGTTCTCGTCCTTGAGTTTTTCGGAAAACTCATTCTTTCTCGTCGCTTAATTAAACAAATTGAACCTGCTTGTCGATGCTTGCTCACAACAAACCTGAACGACACAAGAAACCAAGTTCATTCAGTTCATTCAACAAAGTAGAAAGGGCGCGAATCGTGACGTCAATGAACGATATGACACTCGCAAGCGTGTCATACGGAAAATACGCCACTCGGGTCCCGGATGGAGTGGCGTACGGATTCTACGAGTGGTTTAGTTCCCAGTAAAACACTCTCGTCCATATAATAAAGCGAAATATTCTGTTTCGCAAATTTTACTGGCGCGCTCCGCGTATTAAAAACCATTAACTTAAAGGCGAAAGCTGTGTTTTTGCACAAAGATGGGACCAAATGTTAGAACCGAATGGAGCAATCACACACCACGAATTATAAATTCACTGACCTAAAATAAAGTTTGACAGACTGACTTACCTGGCGACCTCCTTATATGACTGTTTAATGAATGATCCATGATGTGATAGCCCGGGCATTATACATGCGTTTCTTGAGTACGACTTTAAAACTGAACTAAAACAAACATGCACAGCATTTCGACGGATTGCGCGCAGTTGAGCGCTTGCTTAGTGCTGCAGAACGAGTGTCCTCGCATCGGACAACAAAACAATTCATCTTCCCTGTACAAATGAAAGGTACGAACTATCTGTAATATGTCGAAACATTTTTAGCATTTTGAACGGCTTTCTGTATTGAAGGCGCCGGTGTCGCCGCAACTCTCGGCTGCAACTCACCATAATTTCCACTCTGCCAATCCACATGATCGTTCGATAGAACCAAGAAATGATCACCTTGTATAAAGCGAAAACTGTTGCTTAGAGCATCTTCTATCTTAAAAGGTCGAAATGCGTATGCGACATCAAAATGGCTAGAAATGATTCCTTACTAGATGAGCTTCTTCTGCCTCTCCTGAATTGCCGCTAAAGCGAATTCGCCGCGAACATTGTAATTTATTCTGCCGCCAGAATGGAAATTGATCCGCGTAACACCCTGCGTGACACTGGTGATGACAAGATGACCCAAATGCTATTGACAGATTATAACACTTTCGGTAACCACAACCTAATCTTCTTAAGAATTCAGGAACTTACAGTTGACGCCGCTTGCGTCCCCTCATGAAATATTGTAATTATCTTGTCGAGGGGGACAGATTCTCTAGTAATGTTACTGGTGCAAGTTACACCATTAATAATACATATGCAAAAATTTCAGCAAGCTCATTGGCTGAGAGCACGTCAATTAATCCCAAACAGTGCAGAAAGTTGAAATTGAGTGCAAAAAGATGAAATTGAGTGCAGAAAGTTGAAATTAAGTTGATTGACAGGAAAGTAGCGGCCGTTGTCGGAGGGTTTGAAGGGAACAAAAACATCAATTAATGCAAAGTTAGACCGATTTAACGAAAATTATCAGTGTATAAGCTAATATACTAGCAACTGGACGTTTGTGCAGCACAAAATAGGCTCTACGAAACTACAGAAGGCTACCAATCGAGGATTTTCTTTCGCGTCAGCTCGTAAAGAAGGAAGATTATCGAGAAGATTACAAGCCTGAATTGAATTCGCACATTTCAGCTCTTTCCCATGTAACTGAATGATGATAAAAGCACCTGATAATGCATTACAGAGAGCTTTAAAATTCCGTAGCAGTATTTGGATTTACAAAGCCTGGCAACTCCGTAATGTTTTAACAACGATTCGGAAAGGTAAGCGACCGAACACACCTTGTTTGTCATCCACTTGCAGAGAAATTTTTGTATGTGTATTATTAACAAGTAATCACATGATTTTTCTCGTGCAATTTGGGATAAATCAGCACTCGTAAATTTTCCAAAGACTACAAATTGCACTCGCCCTTCGGGCTCGTGCGATTTTATTAGCCTCGTGCTGATTTATCCCAAATTGCACTCGAAATCATGTGATTTCCTATACTAATCACCAGTTGGACTGTAATGCTAGAAATGTTGTGTATCTATTTAATTGCAAGGTTTGTGGTTTACAGTATGTCGGCTCCACTACCACTAAGTTTAGGCTAAGATTTAATAACCATAAGAGCCGGCTTAGAGCTCACTCCAAGATGTCACCTGCCAATAAGAAAACTGATGACCTTATTTATAAACATTTTTTTAGCAACGGACATCAGGGACTACAAGATCTCAATGTACAACTGATAGATAGGGTAAACAGAAAGGAAAATCTAATAGACAAAGAAGGACAGTGGGCGCATCGGCTTCGCTCCTTGAGACCCAGCGGTCTCAATGAGAGCAACTTCTTCTACAGCCAGAATCGCGGAGAACGTTTACATACCACTTATTAACCGAGAGTGAGATCATTACAGGGAAATCTCAGACCGTGGCCTTGATGTATTGACCGAGCGATAACGAGGTCAATACATCAAGGCCGAGGTCTGAGATTTCCCTGTAATGATCGAACGGACGAGGTTAATAAGTTATTTATTATATGGCCTTTTTAGCGCTGAAAAAAGGGAAACGCTTTTCAATATCTGCTTGCGTGCAAGAGGTCATTCGGGGCCATGCGATGGAAACCAGACGAAACGGTTTCTTTGACAATGAGGCAATTTTTGTCTTCATTACGCCAAGATCTGGGGCAAATTTAACCACTTTAATTTTCACAAAACAAACTGACCTGTGTTTACAAGTGTTTGACCCTTAAAAAGTTATAAAAAGCTAAGGCAAGAAGAAAATCTTGCCCGCTCATCAGCCAATCAGAGCGCGCGTACTATTGTAGCCATATAATAAGTAATTAGAATTCCCTTTAGTGAATTTCTTTATAATTAACTCTCTATATGCGCGCTAGCTCAATGTTTTCGCGCGGGTTTAGTGTTAATTCAAATTTGTAGCCGTTACCGTGTATTTAGCGCGTGCTCTGTATATAGTTTAAATTTGTAACGTATTGTATAATGGCGTGTTACGCGTTTTTCAGTAATTCACCCTGAGGAAGGCCGGTAAACCGGCCGAAATATAGGTGATTGTAAAAAGTGTTCATAACTTCATCTGTGTCAATTTTTATTTGAACTTGAAGCAAGATCTATAAATACAAAAGATGCGTGTGAAAAATTATATATATATATATAGAAAATCAGATGTGTGTCTTCATTTGTGACAATTATATAGAGATATAGATATTTGAAGGTGCGTCCTGAGCCAACGGAGATGGTTTGCCAGGAGGATCCCGTAGAGATTCGCAGTCCAAACCTTGGCATTGGTAATAAGAGAAATTAAAGAGAAAATCCAAGGACGGACAACTTCTGGCTAAGGTGACATAGAAACTTTACTAAAAACGTTTCGGTTGTACGACCTTCATCAGTTTACAGCGCGTGGATTGAATGTTTAAAATGGTTCTTAAATACAAATTCCATGCAAAGTCCTTCGGGGATTACATAATTTTACAGAGTCAAGTATAAAATTGTTAAAAAAAAATGAATGCTACCCTAATTAAAATATAGTGTAACGTAATAATAAAAGAAATGCTTACGGAATGAGACAAAAAGTAGTCTAATAACATTTAAAAACAAAAAAAATATTTACGACGTAAGACATAGCGGTCAAAAATGATGTAATACTAACAAACGCCAATTTCACTTCAAGATACTCCTATGTTCAACTACATTACGAAGCACAATGCAGTCGGAAAAGCAAAATAAAGATTTTAATCTTTATTTACATCGGAGTATCTTAAAGTGCAATTGGCGTTTGTCAGTATTACATCATTTTTGACCGCTATGGTTTACGTCGTAAATATTTTTTTGTTTTTAGTTGTAATTAGACTACTTAAAAGGATTAATGGTGGAAAGATCAACCCGGGTATAACAAACTTCCCGCTGCGGGCCCCTGAATAAACTCGGCCAAACACAAGTCATAACAAATTCCCTGACTGGGACCCTTAAACAATAGTAATAAATTCCCCAGCCAGAGCCCTTGAATGCTTAAAAGCACGTAATAAATAACAAGATCCCACAATGGGATTTCTGAACGCCCGAATTAATTTTAACGGCACAAAATAAGGTGTGATGCTAATTAGGATATTAACTGTAGTGGATTCGTTTTTTTGAATGGAATTCCTGCCTTTTGTTAAGTCCGTAGGGCGACAAAGTAAACAACTGCGCACTCCAGTAAGCTTCTTTAGTTAAAAGTGTGTTTTCCAAAAGAGTACGTGGATTGGCGTGAACAATTTGATCAATACATTAAAATCCAAAGTCTTGTAAACCGTGCGGCCCGCTATTAAAATGTACAGCGACTTCGCAAGATTTTTTGTTAGTTAGCATGGAAGATTTATGATTTCTAAATCGGACTTTGAATTCTGTAGTGGTGGAGCCAATATACTGCAACTGGCACTTTTTACAAGAGGCTAAATAAATTACATTTCTGGAGTGGCAGGTTAAGCGAGACCTAATGTAATATGATTTACCAGTTCTGTTGCTAGAAAATCTATTTGATTGCACAAGAAAATTATTACAGAGATCGCACCTAGTTTTGTCGCATTTAAAGCAGCCCTTCTCATTACTGTTACTTTTGTGTGAATCATTAGAATTAAATTTCGAAGGTGCTAGAATTTCCTAAGATTTTTCGTCGTACGAAAAGATGGAATTATGGAATTTTTAGGAAAAAATTCCCTTAATTTTGGGTTTGATTTCAAAAGATGTAAATGCTTTCTAATAATACCCCCGATGCTAGATAAATTAGGGTTGTAAGTAACGACAGGTCTAAGCAGATCTTTCCTAGGAATGGCAAGTGCTCTGGAAAACTGATCATTAACTAAAACTTAGCGAAATAGCCTTGATTTAATAGATAGCCTTTGTACTCTACCAGTCTATTAGCAAAGAAGTTATCGTCCAAACAATTTCTACGTATTCTCGTAGCAACGCCAAAAGGAATTGCCTTAAGAACGTGTTTCGGATGGGCACTGGATGGTGGGAGGTACAAATGGCTATCCATCGGTTTTGAATACACATCGGTTCTAATAAAGCCATCTACTAAAATGCAAAGTGAGGTCTAAAACGTGAAGACAGCTTTCAGAAGAGACTACTTCAAACTTAATTGTGGGATACAATGAGTTAATGTATTGTGTGAAAGTTTCCAAAGCAGGGAGGCCTTGCTGCCATAGATCAAAAACATCATCTCGGTACCTCCACCATAATGATGGTCTCAATGGACCGCAAAATTTCGCTTTAAAGTCGATCTCTCCCATTGCCAAATCCGCGTAGCTACACGCATTTTTGGGACCCATGCCGTTCCATGGATTTGTAAGAAAACTCTGTCCTTAAAAACTGAATGGTTACTCACCAGGGAAATATTAACTGCCTCTAGGATGCAATTTGTGGATGGTACTAGCGAATTTCTCGAATCTAGAGCCTAAGTTGTTATCTATGTTAGAAAACATAGAAACTGCGTCCCATGAAACTAGTAATGTACCTTCCGGGAAAGGGCCGGTCTTATTTAATTCTTCAATTCTATTGATTAGATCTGCGGTGTCTTTAATGAAAGATGGTAATTTACGGGTGACCGGCTGTAGGTAAAATTCCGTAAATTCCGACAACAAGAAGTGATAAGACGCAAGGGGTTACCTTCCTTGTGTGTTTTGATAAAGCTTATAGGCCCCATAAAACATACTTACAGAGCTGGTACAATCCTTGGAAAGCATTTAATAATACCCAAGATTGAGACTATATCGCGACAGGAAAGTTTGTAGCCATCATGTCTTTCCCACTCAAAAGAACATCGAGGTCCGCAATCTAACAATCAAACGGACAGAAAAATAAACAAAAAAGGTTATCAGTGTAATCGTTGTAACGTTGCAAATAATGTCTCATTAAGAAAAGCATGCGAAACCTGGTCAGTCAGCTGGCTGTCTTATTTTCCAAGATGTCGTTATCACTTACCACTAACAAAAGTGAAAGATATCATGAATCCCCTTGCTTGAGTAGTGTGGTCTGTGTAGAATTCTAATAGAGCAAACTGTCCACCCGCTAAAACTTCTGTCCCAGAAATCGAACCACAGAAAACGCCAAGAATATTTCCATTACCATTGCTAATCTTCAAATAGTCGTTTCTGTGAAGAAACAATTATTTATGCTTAGGCGAATTGTGCAGTTTCCACAAGCACCTTTTCTGGAAACGTAATAATTTACTTGAGTTAGGGCAAAACAATCCATTTTGGATGGAAATGTCTAAAAAGTAAGAAAAGTAGCTGAAGTTAAGACATATCAGGCCAAGACAACTTAAGTTAAGCTTCAGAAAAATTGATGTTTGAGGAGACAATTTTCACACCTCAGGTGACAAACCCCATTTGAATACAAGCATCAGGAGTTCTGACTTCCTGTTGGATCACACGGCATTGTGGGAAGGCGGGCTCAGGAAAGTGGGCATCGACTTGCAGCGTCGCCATATTGGATTACATCGAGTGGCCCTGCTAAAGTGACCTTTCGCGCAAAGAAACCATCCTTTTGAGCCGAATTTATACACGTACTGGTATATAGAAAACCAAATCAAAGATATTTTAAAGGTAAGCTATTGTTTCATTACTTTTTGGCAACGATTTTAGGTTGCAGAGTGTAATCATACGTCAGTCGAGAGTGTAGTCGATTTGAAATGCTACGAGTATGATTTTGCTTATTTTATACTAAGACTTATGAGCCAATGTTACCAACGGTCAGACAAAAGACGGCAAGTGTCGAAAAATGGATTTCGCTTATATTCTTACCATAGGTAGGTCTTTGTGAGAAACAAATACCAGTATACTTAGTTTGGCTGAATATCGATTTGTTTTCGAGAAAATCGATAATCCTTGAAAACCGCCATATTGCCACTTTCGGAGCTCAAAATTTATGCCGAGTTTCGTAGCTTTGCGTGAAAAAATAAAGCACTCTGTAAGGAAAATACCGGCCAAATGTTGTAGAATGACATCAAATAAGTACGTGGAAAGCAATTTTTGTCCTTCGTGCCCTTTTATTTACAAAATATAATTAAATTTATTTGACAACCTTTTAATAGGGTTCAAAATTGCTCAAACTTATCGTCTAATTTAAGTATGTGCGAAGCGAAATAATTGGTCAAAAATTCGGTATTTGCAAGTCAAAGGACTGTTCTTTACGACGTTAGAAGGATTAGCTGGGGAAATGATTTCGTGCGATGTTTTCGAATTTCGAAGTTGCCTAAAATTCGTCAATTAGTAATCGTGGAGATACCGCCGTTTATGTAAACATTTCACGCAAAGGTTGAATTCTTCCCGACGCGAACTTAACTGTGTCTAATAAAAACGTAGACATGCTTACCTTGATGTTGCTGAAGCATTTTAAGCGTTGTATTCTTCATTCACGATAAAACCCAAGCCCGCGGTGAAGTTAGTTAAACGATTTTCTTGACGCCATGTGTGTCATTAATTTCCTCGTCTTGAAGTGAATCTCTTTTTCATTCGTTCTTGAAAACACTCCAGTCTCAAGTGATCAACGTAACAGCCATGCATAGTATTTTTGCTTTAAATCAGCTTCGAACTGAGAAGCAGAGGAAGATAAACCGGTTCAGGAGACAAACCGTCATTTCAAAAACCGCCATTTGTCCCGAGGCAGCTAATTTATTCACAAGGACAATTTCACCTGAAATTGACAACCACTGCCGTGACAAAGTAAGAAGCAAGCACCGTACCTTTTTGGTATCTGGTTAAGGTATTTTGTTGTTATTATTTTAATTTGAGCTTAAAATTGCACACAGTTGGACTGACCAGAAAAAGAAATTTAAGTCAGTTCAAATAGACCACCGTTTGCAAAATGGTTGCGTGTAAACGCCTTTTACTTCCGTGCCGGAAGTGCTTCGCTTTTCCTTATCCAATTTATATCGTTATTTTCCAAGATCTTCCTTTTTAGATTATAGCAACAAAGAGAAAAAAAAAGCTTTATTGCTGCCGTTTGATCACTCTACAGTCAATATTCAAGAATCATCCCGTGGAGTCCAGCCTGAATAAGTTTTTGAATAGGGGGATGCAGTGGGAGGGTGCCCAACATCAACACCCTGGTCATTAGCCTTGTAATTCAGTGATGCACCATAGATGCGAAACACTTTAAATAACGAATACGTGTAGTCTGTGAGTCGTGAGTTGACATATTTCACGTTAGACGGATTGTCACTGACTCTTTACATTGTTTCGTAGACGTTTCGGCTATAAATACTTAAGTCTAATAAATGCGAGTTCGTTGTTGCGCGCTATTTGAATGTATCGCGAGGGTTGCGCGGCTGACCGTAAGCGCTAATGGGGATACGAAAGAAGGGCAATGTGTTAAGTCGTAACAGCGATATTTTTCACTTCAACAACAACTGTGGCAAACATAAGTGAAAAACGACAAGGCGATGACCTTGTATGCAACAAGGTTAGAGCATTGTGCTGGTGTTGCTCGGGAAGTCGCTGGGAACGTTTCCAGTAAAATATTTAAGATCGATCCTGCCTGATATGCGAGACTTTTGCAACTCACTGGAAATGGATGTGTTCACTCTTTCAGGGAAGCGAAAGCAACCATTAATTCAGCTACAAGACACTGACAAGAGAATTTTGTAGTCAGATGTAGTCTGTGCAAAGGAAATAAATGAGGTAAATTCAGGCCCTTAGGGTGGATTCTGTTGACGGGCGGTTCTTTTTTGTTTTGGGAGGTATTTTAGCCCCGGAGGCGCTTGCACGAGTTCCGAAGGAACGAGCCTCTGTTGGGTCTTCGTGCTTGCCCTCCCAGAAAATTTTGCAAATTTGGGTTCTCTCAAGTGCCATTTCCTGCATTTTTACATCATTTCTGAGGTGGGGTGCATTTTCATCTACATTTATTAAGTTGATAAAATCTTGTAAGACATCACATCAACTATAAATAAAAGCCAAAATAAATACAAAATATGTACATATGCATAAATTACATAAAAGTGATATGTCAAAATAGCAGGATAATTAAATAATAATTCTTAATTATTAATATTTGCCTTCAATATTAGCTGTTTGGAAAGTAATTTTCATACTAAAAAAATTCTGAAATGGTCAGAAATGAGTGTGTGCGTTTAGACAGTTTTAAAAACACAAAAATTAAAATAACATGCAGGGTGGATGAGTGGACAAGAAATCGAAAGAATGATGAATTATGATGAATTATTTGAAAACGATTAACCAATCCAAAAGATTAGAACTTCTCACTATAGTGACCAACTGTTGCGGCTTCCTCTGATAATCCTGGCAAGGAAGGTAGTCGTCCGTGTAATCGACCGGTCACAGTCTTTTGATTGTTTTGTGTAAATTTTTTATCTTTTCAACCCCCCCCCCCCCCCCCCCCCCCCGTCCCACCGTACGGGATTGGAATCAGATTCCCAAGCAGTCCTTTATACCCGGCAATTTTTAGGAGTATAATATTTGGCTGGTGATTGACCTTAAAGAAATCAGTGCAAGAATTAGCACAAAAGACGTCTATCTATGTAATGAGCAATGCCAAGGAACCAAAACGCGTTTGGTTATAAATAATAGCATTTTGTTGTCGAGTTTTTGTATTTATGCTAATGATTATTTCAGTCGTGAAGTAAGCAAAACCTATTTAATATGCCAGCCCACCTGATTGGAACAGCTATAGCTCAGATCATTATTTCCTGTGATACCAAAAGAAACACTACCGTTTTACTAGCTACTCTGGCAAAGGTGTGTAATATAATGCTAGTAGCAGGGTAAAAATACCAAGTTGCGGTATTCTAGAGTAAAACGTCGTTGCGTTTTTTTGAAACGTCGTGTGAATATAGAATGGTATTTATTTGCACATGCCTGAGCTGGCGTCACCACACGTCCAGCGAGTGGGGGTATTTGATGACATTCAATGTTCACGTTTCCCGATTCTTTGGGTGAGGTATAATATGGAATCGTTGACTCACTTAAATCCGTTTTACAGCGGGTGATTATGACCACTATGGGTATTTGTTTTGCTGACAGCCGAGCTATGAAATGTGAAATGAAACTTGTACTAATGCAGTCTTTATATGTAATTGTTGTCTAAACGTTACGTCAACGCAATACTATTTTCGTAAGTGAGGAGGCGAGGCAGCTACCTCACACCGCAGCTCAGGCAGGGATACCTTCTCCACCGCTAACCACGCCCCCCCCCCCCCCCCCCCCAAAAAAAAAGAGTCGATCTTATTCAGGCTGGATTGTACAGGATGATCCTTGAGTATTGACGGACGGCCGATCTAACGGCAACAATAAGACTTTTATTTTATCTCTTTTTGCGTTTCAACTTAAAAAGGAAGTGCCATGATATGAATTTTAAAAGTGAGGAAAAGCGAAGCAACTCAACAGAAGAACTTCCGGCCCGGAAGTAAAAGGCGTTTACACGCAACCATTTAGCAACTTTTGCAAACGGTGGTTTATTTGAACCAATTGAAATTTCTTTATCTGCTCAGTCCAACTGTGTGTCATTTTAAGCTCAAATTTAAATAACAACAACAAAATACCTTAACCAGATACCAAAAAGGTACGGTGCTTGCTTCTTACTTTGTCACGGCAGTGGTTGTCAATTTCAGGTGAAATTGTCCTTGTGAATAAATTAGCTGCCTCGGGACAAATGGGTCAAATGGCGGTTTTTGAAATGACCGTTTGTCTCCTGAACCGGTTTATCTGCCTCTGCTTCTCAAATCGAAGCTGATTTAAAGCAAAAATACTATGCATGGCTGTTACGTTGATCACTTGAGACTGGAGTGTTTAATTTTCAAGAACGAATGAAAAAGAGATGTCACTTCAAGACAAGGAAATTAATGACACATGGCGTCGAGAAAATCGGTTAACTAACTTCACCGCGGGCTTGGGTTTTATCGTGAATGAAGAATACAACGCTTAAAATGCTTCAGCAACATCAAGGTAAGCATGTCTACGTTTTTATTAGACACAGTTAAGTTCGCGTCGGGAAGAATTCAACCTTTGCGTGAAATGTTTACATAAACGGCGGTATCTCCACGATTACTAATTGACGAATTTTAGGCAACTTCGAAATTCGAAAACATCGCACGAAATCATTTCCCCAGCTAATCCTTCTAACGTCGTAAAGAACAGTCCTTTGACTTGCAAATACCGAATTTTTGACCAATTATTTCGCTTCGCACATACTTAAATTAGACGATAAGTTTGAGCAATTTTGAACCCTATTAAAAGGTTGTCAAATAAATTTAATTATATTTTGTAAATAAAAGGGCACGAAGGACAAAAATTGCTTTCCACGTACTTATTTGATGTCATTCTACAACATTTGGCCGGTATTTTCCTTACAGAGTGCTTTATTTTTTCACGCGAAGCTACGAAACTCGGCATAAATTTTGAGCTCCGAAAGTGGCAATATGGCGGTTTTCAAGGATTATCGATTTTCTCGAAAACAAATCGATATTCAGCCAAACTAAGTATACTGGTATTTGTTTCTTACAAAGACCTACCTGTGGTAAGAATATAAGCGAAATCCATTTTTCGGCACTTGCCAAGAATTTTCGATATTGTTTGATTCTTGTGAACATGTGCTCTTATGTCGTATTTCTTTTGTTTTAATGGAGATACTTTGTCCATGGGATTCGGCCACCGAAATTGTGTTGCCATAGGCTGTCCTAACAGTGGACAAAGGCTAGGGAAATGGGCTGCTATGACCTGTGAGCTTCATGGTTATAACAATGGCTCAAGCATGTGTGACTGCCAGCCACCCTTCAAATTATTCCCATTCCCGACAGAAAAGAAGAACCCGGAACGCCGATTACAATGGGCAAAAAATATAAGCAGGAACAGTTTGAGTGGGACTCTTTGGATGCCTAACAAGGATTCAAGAGTTTGTAATCTGCACTTCGTTGACGGCGAACCAACGGCTGAAAACCCAGACCCAACTTTGCAACTTGGTCACAAGAAAACGAGAGCCTCCAAACGCTCACCACCAACGCCACGGGATAACTCTCCTGTAGTAAGATCAGAAAGCGAGCTAAGCTAGATACATGTTGCGATGAAATACTAGTACCTGTTCTTGACCACTCAGCTGACAACCTGGCTTGTGATGGTGTTGAGCTCCAAGAACCTGTACCCTCTACTTCTATCAGTGATTGTGCTGACATAGACAGAGCATCCGTAATTCATGACCATTGCTATGTCTATGGCTGGTATGAGATTAATGAAAATTCGAATTTTTGCATGAACACATGTTGCTTGAAAAGCCGACAAGACAAAGATGAAAAAATCATGGAACTTTCAGAGAAAATAAAGGAGCTAAGTGAAAAAGTGAAGTTGCTGGAACTTCAACTTGTAACAGGATAAGGGATTGAAGCATTCAGATCTGAAAAATAACCAGACTGTAAATTTACTAACTGGTATCCCATCAAAGCCTGCCTTTCACAAATTATTTGACTGTGTGAAAGGATCCATAAAAATATTGGAGTGGCGCTAAGAAAACATCCAGAAAAGGCAGGAACTTTACGAAATCACCCAAAAAATTTGGACTAAAACGGGCTCTTTCTCAAAAGGACGAGTTTCTTTTAACACTAATGAAACTTCGATTGGGTTCCACCAATGCAGACCTTGCACAAAGATTTGGCATTTCACGCAGTACAGTATCAACTATTTTCAACACATGGATCAAAATTTTGGCTAGTGAACTGAAGTGCCTAATATACAATCCTAGCATGGAAGTTGTAAAGAAAACACTACCAAAGAAGTTCAAAAAACCAGGATACTGCAAGGTGCGCCATATAATAGACTGCACTGAAATTTTTATAGAGACCCCTAGTGACCCTGTAATCAGAGCATCAACATGGTCAGATTACAAGCATCACAATACTGCAAAAATCCTAGTTTCAATCACCCCAAATGGGGCCTTCAACTTCATCTCAGAGGCATGAGGTGGGCGCACCTCAGATGTTCATTTGACAAGGGAATCAGAGTTTTACAACATCCTTGATCCATATGATGCAGTCATGGCAGATCGTGGATTTACTATTGCAGAGGATCTTTTGCTTCACAAAGCTAACCTTTTTATTCCGCCAGGGAAACGTGGGCAAGAACAGTTCACAAAAGCTGATGTACAGAAAACTAAGACAATAGCTAATCTACGCATTTTGTAGAACAGGCCATCAGGCGGCTAAAAACATTCCGTATAATCAAGAATGAACTGCCTATCTCTCTTATTGGTAATCTTGATAACATTGTTATCGTCTGTGCTGCATTATGCAATTTGTACAAGCCTCTTTGCAAGTAACACATTTTCGTTTTGTTTGTTTTTTTGGCTCAAGATATAGAGTACCGGTAAAATGTGTAATTCACTAGAAAATCCATACCCCCACCATGGAGGGAAATTGGAAATTCCGGGGAGGAGGGAGTGGGGGGGGGGGGGGGGGGAAATTTGTTGCCTGTTTTTAGTAGATAAACATTCAAAAAAGACTACACTTTTCATTTGGAATTTTCTTAAGGGTTGGGGGATCGTTTGACAAATGATTCCGTCCATGGTTTGGGGTACAGACGTTTTCTGCCTCTTCTGGAATAACACAATTCAAGATATCAATAGTATGTCTACAGGTTAAGTGAAATTGATTTCCCTTGATGTGCATAATTAGGGGCTTAACCATAGGAGGGGCCAAAGCGCCTGGCCCACCTCTCTGAAAAGTAATATATAGTAAATATACTGGACAATCAAGTCCAGAAAAGCTCGGGCCCCTTTCTTTTAAGCCTTGGGCCCCCTTTGAGCCCCTTTTGACAAAACCCTGGCTACCTCAGTAATTAAATTTGTGTTGACTGTTGATGTCTTATAAGACCAGTAATATTAGTGGAGGAAGTAATTTTTTATTAGCAGCTTGATGAATGTTTTCTACTTTTGACATTAGATATCAAGTATCAAATGAAGTAATGACTATACAATAACACATGTAGTTGTTCAATTATACTGTATAGGCTCCATGAAAATATGATTACCTGTTTATAAAATTTTCTCAGTCAGATCCATTTTCTAGGCATTTTTTTAACAATTTATTTTTGCAGTAGTTTCAGGGCTGGTGAAGAGAATTATTATAAAACCAGGTTAGATTTTCTTCCAGCCTACACCAGTATGTGGCATTGAATCTGATTGTTTCCAAGTGAAAGCCCTTTTGTGTGTATACAAAGAAATAGCACAATGGCCTCTTTGTTATGGCCATCTCACCCTGGACCTGTGCAAAGTACTGATGCTGCTGCTGCTGAGGGAATTTCACTGGCAATGTTAAAAGGGTTCTTGATCTCTACTACTGCTTTCCCACAACAAGAGCACTCTATCAGTAAGTCTGGGGATGCTCCCAAGTACTGTTTAGTTTTATCAATAAAGATACCACATTCTCTATACCTAACATCCTTGTGATGTTTTTTGAAGTATTTGACGAATTCCTCAACTGCAATGGGCTCCATATCTCTGCCGTATTTAAGAGCTGGTAAATTTGTAGGTGGTTTTGCCTTTCCTAGTAAGCTATCAACAAGTTTATCGGCACTATTTTCTCCACTTATTTTCATCGAAACAGCTTGAAACAAGCAGAGATGGCGACCAAACAAGGATTTGATGCACCCTTGTCTTAGCCCAACTGTATTTTCTATATTCCTGCACGTGAAAAAATTCGATCGGCTTAAAAGGATGGTTTCTTTGCGCGGAAGGTCACTGAAGCCAAGCCACTCGATGTAATCCAATATGGCGACGCTGCGAGTCGATGCCCACTTTTCTGAGCCCGCCTTCCCACAATGCCGTGTGATCCAACAGGAAGTCAGAACTCCTGATGCTTGTATTGCGAGCTCAAAATTAAGAAATTTTCATTTTGTGGGTCGCCATGCAGCTCTCGTAAGGTCTCACATGAGTGGCTGAGAGAACAATAGAACAAACAACAAGAACAATGCCCCTAGCCCCCAAAACAATAGCAGCTGCTACACTAGAGGACCAGTAGAATTACAAGCTTACGAGAGCTGCACAACTATTCCATTTTGTGGCTTTGTCTTTAAAAGCTGGTCAAAATGAAATGTAGGAGTCTATTCCCATACAGAAAAGGAAAAATCCTGCGGGAGCCCGGAGTGTAAAGCCGCTTCTTTCCTCAGATATCGAGTTTTAAAGTAAAAAACACGTGCTGAAAATTTATGCGGCGCTTACATCGCGAAGAAAACTCCTTTCGCTCCGGGCTCCCGTGAAAAGTTTCTCTTACACCATAACAACAAACCACGCAAATTTCATCCAGATACGATAAATCTACAACTTTATTCTTAAAATACCTTTCAGTGCGGTCTGTGTAGGTCCTTAAATTGTGGTAGTTTCTCGCTGATATCACATCACAAGATCGTGTTTATCGGGCGCCATTTTGAAATCTTCTTAGAAAACCGCTGTTCGAAGTGTTTGTGGCAACACTTGACCGATTATACCGCGATGAATGCCGAAAATCTACGATCTTATCCGTCCTTTGACGAAGTTCAACATGGCGGCGTAAGCAATTACGTAATGCATAGCAACGATGTGAACTTGAGACCTCGGCTAATGGGCACAGCGGATAATAGGCGTACTGAGTTACTGCGCACGTATCCCGTGAAGAATCTCATGCTGGGCGGCAAATTCATGTGGTGTTGTGTAAATATAACGTCACGAGTCCAAAAAACGAAATAAGCCACGATATAGCCATTAAATGGAGCCATAATTCCAAGGAACCACACAACGGACATGAGTTAAGTTTAGTTCTGCCATCAACTTTGAATTCAAGACGCGTAAATTGCTCTAAACGACTAATTTCGGCTTATAGTTGATATTTCACAATGATCGATAGTGTAACACAATGACACTTTCTAAATCACGTTCGTCCGATATAATGATCGTCATTTAGCTCCTTTTGCAGATTATTTTGCAGATACTTTCACAGGAAAGGTATAGCGAACCTGAACTTGCGCCTTCCACGATGTAGCAAAGCTTTTCAGCGGCAGAAGCAGACTCAAATCAAACTTTGGTGCGTGTCACACAATAAATTCAATATGGCGGCGCAAAGTGCCGGTCTAGCGACCAACTTTAGGCTTTAATTATTCGGCACATAGCCAGAATGGAGCGCTTATCTCTTGGGATTGTGAATAAATCTATGTTGTCTTTGAAATCCTCCAATGTTTTGATATGTTTCATTTTTGAGCCAAAGTCCAGTATACCACCTTAAGAGGCTGTCCGCGTAAGAACGGATAAGGCAAATTTCGGACTTTCACCGATTTCTCTTATAATTTTAGTGAAAGTCGACCATTATATTCCATGGACAAATATCACATTTTGTTTGAATCAAATCTTAGAAGTTATAATTTTTGCGAGGCGGCTTTCACTGCAACCTCAAAACTACCCAATTTGCATTTGAAGACTCCATAATTTAACATTAAAGGAACACGGTCAGCTGGTGCACATGCGCATTAGATACCATTTCATAGCTAATTTGCATATCACACTTCATCACAAGACGCGCGAGCGAAGAACGGAAACTGAAAAGCGCATCAACAAACCTTGTCGAATCGAAGTATTTGCGAATCAAAGTAGTGGTTATATACATGTTACATTATTAGAACACCGATTTTATTGAAACCATGGAGAATTTACCGATGGACTTGTACAGGGAAAGGCTAGTGTCAACGAATGCCTCTGAAGTCGAAGAAATATCAGTAGAGGTGAGAAACACAAGTGATCGCGGTCATTTCTGCTTTCGATCGGATATTTTGCTTTTATAATTTCCTATAACAACTTTCACTCTCTCTGTGAGTTGGCATGTTGTTTGTGCGAATGTCAGGATCTTTTTTCTAGCGCCGTACGATGCATCAAAGTATGTATCGTTACGTTGGCATAATTGTTTTTATTTCGCCGCGCCGCGTTTGTATTTGCTCGTGTAGTTGAAATTATTCAAATTAAAATGCAGGCATTGAAACTTGACTCAGTTGTAATGTGAAATTGAACAGGCAGGTCGTCATTCCTAATGATATTGAATTAAAGTAGAGCTAAAAACATTATTTGTTGTGTTGTTGTATTAGTTTGAGCTCCAAATCGAGCAGCCTGATGACGCCAAGTTCGAATCGTTTACAAACTGCACGGACCTTTTGCCAGGTCGAGAAACGCGATTTTGCAAACATCTATAATGGTGATTTGCTGTCCAATGTTTTTGGTTAATTTCTTTTATTATTTAGGTCAACGCAGGCGATTCTTTCGGCCCGGCGCTTTCACGGTTCCCACCCCTTCTTTTCATGTTCTTTTGGAGACGCGATCCATACTGTTTTTAACCAAATATGATAAAGTAATAGCATAGGATGACGAAAAGGACACTCAGAAACAAGTTTTCAGTAAAGGATGGAAAATCGAGTAAGACACTGGGAAGATTGAAGCGGGTTTTGAGATGTACTCAAAGCGTATTTTTGATTTCGGGTTAAGGTGGACGTTTTTCAAAGTGAGAAAACTAGGGTCCAAGTCAGCGCGGCCACAAAGCTGACCATGTCCCTTTAAATGTCGATAGCTGCCAAAAGCGTAATTCCTAAATCAAAAAAGCTGAATAATTTATTTTTTAAGTTTTTTTTTTATGTTTCTTCTATACTTTAACGGTCAAGCCATTGTATTCTATAAAATTTTGACTGAGATATAAATTTTCGAAAAAACCTCCTGACAGACTCAGGAATGTGTGACATGTGACATACCTGCAGTTGAAAGCGATTTTCTCGAATGTGGGGCCTAATCATGAGTGAAGTCTATGGTATCTCGAAAGTAATAATACCAGTCTAGAAACCTATCGAATACAACTTGTGGGCACTCTTCACTTCGCGTCGTACAGAGCTGCAAGATTTTCCCAAATCTTCGCCATTTTGATTAAAACCTTAAGATTACGGTGGTCCGATTTCTTACCTTGAGCACCTGTAGATACTATCACTACCACTAAACATCACACTGTGGCATGCAAATAAACAATATTTGTCGATTTAGCCGTTGTTTGGGATACCATTTTACCGTTCTTGCAGTATTTTCAAAAGAAACAGCGTAAATATCAACAGGCAAATTAGCTGCAAACAACGGCTAAATCGACACCATAGCTATAGGAGATTAAAAACCGATCAGGCTGAGAAAATTTGGTGGTCGCCAGTCAGAGTACGTGAGTACGTACCAACGGATTAGTCCTGGGGATGAGTTTGTCTTTCTCCATGATTTGGAGTCCTTCTTACGCAAAAAGTAATTTAAAAAACATATTTTTGGTTGTTGAGAGTTAACTTACTTGCCATAGAAATTTGAAACAACACTGTATTGCTTCAGTTTTTTTTTCTCGTGTTAAAAATGATTCGGACATTTCATTTCAACTTACACGAAGCGATTGTATGGAAAGACGGCAAAATAGTTGCCACGTTCTTCACCTTTTAACCTGAATTTAAGACGCGAACAAAGCGTGATGGAAAAAAATAGATCTCCGTGGGTATTTATCACTCTATTTACTAATTTACATCATGGAAACTCGTGCCAAATGATTTAGGATATCCTGTTAACGGGAAGATAAAAATAAATAAATAAATAAATAAAAAACTGCTGGCCTGACCATGATCGATATATCGGACAACAGCGAGAGTTGAAGCACTGCAGCTGACCAAGGTTGGAAAATCAATTGAGCTGTCGATGAAACTGACGTGTTCGTTTCCGATATCATTGTGTTGGTTTGAAAATTTTACCCTGCAGAATTTACAAGTCTTGTCCAAATCTGAGGTAAAAAATGCAAATGTATGCACTTCGCTTAAGTTTGATCATTAATTATGATAATCTTTTTATACTTTATTTGTAAAGGAATTCGTAATTGTGTCGGTTTCAGATCGTTCCCCGCATAAATTATAAATTCCATAATGCTGCTTTCAAACCACTTAGCTTTAATCACTTTTGTACATTTAATTTATTCAGGCATTGACTGTTAAATGTTTGGTTTCAAATGCTGTTTTAGTTAGTGGAGTTAACTGTGATGTTCAGTTTTGGATTTTGAAAATAATACTACATTAAATTATTGAGCTACACGAATCAAAAACACAATTTCACCCTTGTAAATATTTGCAAACTACACCTAGAAAAAATCCCGCAAAGAACTGAGTCCAAACCAAAACTAGTAAAATTACTTAACGATACTGCAAACCAAAATATATTTAAGCGGTTTATTAACAAGCTGTTCTATTTTACCATGGATAGTACTATCCATGATTTTACTCGCTTGCATTTTTGTGTGTTGAAATCTCTTAAGTGTGATTTTAGATTGGTAAACGAATACTTACGCCGGTTTCGTTTCGAGTTACATGTGCTGGGTGACTGAGCTTAGACTTTCCCTACCGCACATTTGCTTACCAGAAACGAAGGAAATACATTCAGTTCTCTATATAAAATTCTCTTAAAGTATTTAGCAACGTGTGCACGATAAAACAGAATACTTAATCATCATACTCTCTTGTTAACTATGCAACCAAACAAAAACAGTTCAAAACTACATTGTAAGCTTATCATACACAAAGCGAGCACCGCTTCCTATGTCGCAAACAGCCACAATTATTACACAAAAACTCTGCTTTAGAATGACTTACATAAGCGGCCCCCAGTGAATTTGCTTGTTTTGTTTTGTTTTGAAGCCGTGATTTTCTTTGTTATGGCGTGTTGACCAGTTCATTTGCTTTGATGACTTAGTTTCTTTTGGCCTTGAATTGATTTTTTGCCTTGACTGTTTTGAAGTAAATCAAAACAAATTTCTTTACCTCATCAAGGTCCTTCTTACACTCAGTTACTCTTAGAAGTGTCTTAACGTAATGTAAAAGTTGTAAAACGTTTTTATACTGGAGTGTGATATGTATGTGCAGACGAGGGGCTTGGAAACTAGGCAGACTTTGAACTCGACATGATACCCCAATATCTGCTGCAGATGTTGGGTTATCATGTCAAGTTCACATGCTACTGTATATTGACTGAATGCTCTCGACCAATCACATGTTTCAAAGTAATTCTAAAGTATAATTAATATTATAAAATCAATATTAGAGTGCACCAATTATGCACCTTTGATGGAAAAAATGAGAAAGGTAAAGACTTATGGTAGCCGAAATTTGGCTAAACCTTTCATGTCAAAATGAGGTACCCTTAGTGGCACCCCCCACCCCCCTACACCCCTACCCCCCCCCCTCCCAGGTTTTCATGGTCACTTTTCTACTGGCGCTTTTTTCTCGCTTTACGTTCGACGATCTTCTAAAAAGAGTGACCGCTCGTACTCTAGTTTTAGTAACATTTATGGCTTTCCTTACATGCAGTAGTCAATGTAATCAACGTCGAAATCATCAAATTTGAAAATTACTGCCATGCCGGGCTGAATGGGCACATAGTACTTGCATTCCAGATTGTTGGGGTACTTGTTTGGATATCCAGGACTTGTCAGTGTGTTGTTAACAACTGAACCACATTCTATCAACAAAAAAAAAGAATATTAAATTGTGTATGACAGCAACGAAACAAATACCTCAATTTGTCGAGTGTCGCTATCTTATTTTATATATGGACGGCAGCAGCGCTTATTTGAGGTACAGACGTTTACTATTTACCATATAGTCTACGCTTTTAGATTTTATTGACTACAGACGAAAGAAGTGGCGTTTGCTCTTAATTTTTGCTAATAAATAGAGTTAAATTTTCAATGGATAAACAATCGACTGCCACTTTTTTGGGCGCATGCAACTTGAAAGAGTCTTCAGAGAACTCGACAATCGAAAAATAATCAAACGTCTCTTTGAGACAACGACTATTTTGCATAATGAAGTACATGTATATGAGCAGCAGTATAAGCTGAAAAGATGAGAATATTTTTGGCGCGGTGTTCCAAGAATAATTTTCTTTCTTCTATCTGTGCTTTACACCTCTTAAAATTACACTTAAATCGCTGCCCCGACAAATGCATAACGCTCTAGACACATGTCCGCATTGTGGAAAGCAGGGCGGGCGAGAGTTCAACACACGGGCGGGCACGCAGCCTCCGACGTTTTTTTTTTTTTTTTCAAGAAGTCACCACGCTTGCCACGACGCCATATGGTTTCTAGGTGTTTTGAAACAATTCAAGTAAGAAAATGCTCATACCCCATGCTCTTGACATAGCTGATAAATAGCTTATCGTTATTTCACTGTTTCACACTTGCCGACATTTCATTTCATCTTCGTCAAATCCAGTTATTAATCAGCGGAATTACAAACAAAAGCCTACGACTCAAGGAAGGAACGACCGAGTGAGCGAGTGAATATTCGTTCGCTCACTAAACTCCTATTTTGCATTCTGCAAAATTTCGTAAAACCAAAAACCTGATTGGTATTTCCAGTACAACTATAATCGATCAACACAGAAAACAGAAAACGTCAACCCGGACTGCCGATCAAACTCGGATCCGGCAATCCGGAAACGATTAAACCACTGGAACCATCAAACATTATTGCACTGAAGGCCTTAAAGAAAGTGAACGTTTAGAATTGTTTGTACTTACTAGGTAGTGGGAAAGTACTAAAATACAACAAGAATCCCTTTTTCTGTATATAAGAGTCTGAGTGGAATTGCAGCCGTATATAGCTGCCCGTCACTTCTACAGTTGCGTTCTTCCTATACGGCTCACCACAGTTATCAATTAGCCTATGGCCCTTATCATTGGTAATGACCAAGTAGTCAAAACTGAAAATAACAATAAGTTTTAAAGTTGTAAGAAGACAGAAATTCGCGAATAATGGGAGATCGTAAAGTAGAGATCTCATTAAGTCATCATTCTAACCTTAGTATAACAACAAACAATGATTGTATGATTATGCTTCAAGCAACAATACTGATGCATAACATAGTAGGAGAAGAGGACGAGGAGAGAAGGAAAAAGGGAATGTTTCCCATATTTGAATTCAGATTAGGATCCCTTTTTGCCTTAAAGTGACAATGCTTCATGGTTTCATATTTATTTACATACCTGCATAATGAATCATACTCCACGTGAAAATCATGAAATGTAATTTTCATCGCCATGCCGTGTGGAATGGGAAGCAAATAAAAACAATCCATATTGCTTGGGTAGTTGTTTGGATATCCTGGACTCGTCAAGGTGTTATTTACAATGGATCCACATCCTGTTATATCTGCAAAGGCAAATCAAGATTTGAAGGTCAAACACAACAGCTTCGGGTAGAAAGTCTCCCTGAAAACGTCGGCGACTTCTCTAAACCTTCTCAAAGGTTGCGACACACATTTCGGTCGGCACTAAGAATAAAAACCTTGATTCTTGTGTAAACATACAATACAATGGATCCACAACCTTTTATCTCTGCAACAGGAAATCTAGATGTGAAGCTCAAACACAACAACAAGTTATAAGGTCACTTCTCTATACCTTCTCAGAGGCTGCGTGGCACAAATTCGATCAGCATTGACAATCCGGATACCTCAATTCTTGTAAGAAATGTAAGCGTTTATAGCGTTTCTCAATTTGAGGCCATGGAAACCACAGAACCACTGGAACCACTAAACATTACTGTACTGAAGGCCTTAAGGAAATGAGACAGTTTTTAATTGTTTGTACTTACTTGGCAGTGGGGAAGTACTAAAATATAACAAGAACCCTCTTCTCTGTAAATCTGCGTCTGAGAGGAAAAATATCTGTACGTAGTTTCCAGTAACATATACGGTGCCGTTCTTTCTTTTCGGTCCACCACAGTATGTACCAAACGACGTGAATCTCTCATTATAAATGCTCAAGAAGTCATACCTGAAAAGAACAACAAGTGTAAAAATAGTACCCAGTGGGTACATGAGTCTAATGCGTCATGGATTCATATTATTTTGCACTGTAAAACATTTATTCCAATTACATACATGATAACTTCTTTTACAAGTGCGTGTCGTGCTCGAGCTCCGTTCGACCGTTGCTTCGTTAACAACATCCTTGCTTCCTGATTGGATTACGATCACGGCACCAAGTCCACAATGAGGCGGGCTATGGTTTAAGCACAATTACACCGAACGATTATCGACCCCGAACCATTCCCTTGGGATTGCTAACAGCATTTTTCTACCTCATAGAGTCTAATGCGCATGCGCATTAGACTCAAAAAATGGAAAGAGGACAGAAAGGCACGAACAAGGCAAGAACGTACAGTACGAACATCATTTCAGTCCTCATTCTAACCTTGGTATAACAACAAACTACGGTTGTATGATTATGCTACAAGAAACAATGCTGATGCATAACATAGTTGGAGGAGAGAATGATGAGAGAAGGAATCAAAGTCTCCTTCGAGCCACCTCATGGTATCTGGTTATTATTCTATGAGCCTTTGCCTCTTTTCCAACTGTTTTAGTTGAAAAGCGCAATAGAAATATATGATGATGGAATGAACTTGTTGCGGAATGAAAGTCATTCCGGAAAGATTTGTGGAGCGTGCTAAATTTGTTACTGATTAGTAGAGCCCTCGTCGTTCCCAGGGTCTTCCCCCTCTTCTCGCTCTGGGGGGCGGGGCGGGGAAAGAGAGATCCTGGGAACGAGGTTGTAGTGAAGCGGGACGGCTGTACACAGGCTATAGTGGAGCCATTATGCGAAAAAATCATGTTGCGGAGAGAAATGGGGGATTAATCATAGTCAAGCTTTTGGATCGTGGAAAAAGTTATTTTTCGTAGTAACAAGTCGGGGTATACGAAAACAGCGACAGCGAAAGTCTGTCCCAAGTGTACCATAGCCTGTTGGCGTTCATATAGTGTGGGGTGCAGCGTGCAGAAGAGTGGTGAAGATAGATTTCTTTTTACCCGTGGTTGTTCTTTGTGGCAGAATAAACTATTGGAAAATCTGGAACAGAGTACTTTTTCCAGCATGAAATTTGAAATTATCAATGAAAAGCTCTGTTGGGTCAGTGCCTTGTGTCACTTTGTTATTCTTACAAGTATATGGTCCAGAAAAAAAAAAATGGTCAAGTGAATTGAAGTTATAAATATAAACGTGATTGAAACTGCTAAAATTTAGTTATTGTTAGATTCTTTATTATTAAACAGACCAATACCACAGTTTGAGGAGTATGATGCAACAAAGATGTACAGTATTATCTATGAAAGTGATAAGAAATCCGCTTCCATCTGATGTTGGCCTGTAGAGCACTTGGAACCATTATTTCTTTTATACTTTTTTTTTTTATTTTTGACCTTCATGTAGGTAAAATAGATATTTGTAGTTGATTGTTACTACCCGAAGGTTGGGTGGGGGAGGGGGTTACTTCCATATGAATGCTATATGCCGCTGTGCAGGGTGGGGTTTCAAGCAATTTTTGCTCAATAAGACTAGGCTAGTACATTGTGATTGAAACTTTGCACTGAAAGAACCTTATGTAAATATAAATACAAATCATTACAGGAATCTTAAAAGCAACTGTCTGCAGTTGTAATAGAGTTTCTGAAGAACAGCAAGTCTCAAGTAGAGTGGGAATTTTTATGTGTTTGATAGTTACATACTGTGATTACTCTTACCAATAGACAAATCAGTTGTGTTTTATCAGCTTTGAGCTTGGCAGTTACCATTGTAGATATTTTTATATCAGTCTTTCATAAATCCATCAGTACAATTTATAACCATGACAAGTTTGATGTTCCCTTCTTCTGAATTAGTGCAAAATGTTTGCACAGAATAAAATTTTGAAATCTGTTGCCTTGTTGTTGTCCTTTGTAGCAAACAGTGTGACAATAATAATCTTTTAGTGACTACAGAAACTTTCGATCGTCAGATGAAAACTTAATTTAATTCACATCATCCAATGCGATTTAAAACTAAATAATAGTTGAAATCTAGCTTGTGTTATAAAGGCCAAATTCATACATCGCAATGAGCTATGGTCAACACTTTGACATTAAAACTGCTGTAAATAATATTTTCCAAAAACGTGAATATGTTTATTTTTAATGTTATTATCTGGTTATATATTTAATTTTGAAATTAACCTAAAATTCACATTTGGACAAATGAAAGACCCTCTAATGCCACAAATAGAAAAGGTTTTCATGAAGCAAGTTTCCGAACAAATGTTAAAATATAACAGTTCATTTGCTACAAGCTTTATACAAAATGAAATACGATAGTAACCGAGGGAATCTTACCTTTTCTTCCAGATAGTAAAGCGTTCATTTCATTTGAGCTTGCAGCATAATTTCTTGCTGCGGCTGCATTGTAGTCATTTATTCGCCCTCCAAATGCATGTATAAACATTTCCCAACGCTCGATTATCATCGCTTTAAGACTTTGGTGCTCATTTCTCTGCAGTCGAGTGTTCTTAAGCATGATTCCATTTCGTTTAAGAACTCCACAAACGTGTATTTTGATATGATCATGACATGAATGCAACGAAAACCCATCTGTTTTTTCGAGCCAACAGCCGCCATATTGGATCTGTCCATGTGCTTGGGTAAATTGGGCAAATTTCTGCCTACATCTAGCTACATCTTAATGGCCTTGATGGATACATCGCAACTTTTAAGACTTTAAAACCCATCTGTTCACTTGAGCATTCTTGATCACATTTTCTAGACGTTTGTGAGGTCTTCAAAAGTGTATTTTGATCAAAAATAAAATCAAAAATCCGCCTTTACAATTTTAGCGTCGGACTCGACAAGACAGACGCCATTTCAGCTCATGTTGTAAACATGTACTGCCGCCTTTGTTCCACCCCCTCCCCCCACATATATGAACATAAGACAATGGCCCGACTTTGTGGACAAATCAAAACCTAGCGGGGGAGACAGGGGTAAACGTGTTTAATTCCCTTTTAATGGGGATTTAATGCATACATTAATTGTTTAACGGGAATGGAGTGACATCGAACCCTCACTATACCTCATGGTATTCGTAATACCATGAGGTAAAAAGGGAATTTTTTTCTTATTTGAATTCAGACTAGGATCTCGTTTTACCATCAAGTGGCAATACTTTATGGTTTTGTATTATTTCATTTACCTACCTGCACGATGAACCATATTCCATTTGAAATTCACGGAATGTGATTTTCATTGCCATGCCGTGTGGAATGGGAAGAGAATAACGACATTGCATATTGCTTGGGTAGTTGTTTGGATATCCTGGACTTGTTAAGATGTTATTTACAATGGATCCACATTCTTTTATCTCTGCAACAGCAAATCGAGATGTAGAGCTCAAACGCAATTACAAGTTATAAAGCATTGGGCAGTACGTCTCCCTGTAAACATAAAAGACCACTTCTCTAAACCATTTCAGTGGCAATGACACAAATTTCGGTCGGCATTAAAAATCATACCTCGATTCTTGTGAAAAAAAAAAAAAACAAAAAACAAAAAACAACAACAACAAAAAAACAATATAACGTTTCTCAATTTGAGGCCATGGAAACCACTGAAACACTGAAACCACCAAACAATATTGTCCTTAAGGCCTCGAGGAAATGAGACATGTACAGTTTTTAATTGTTTGTACTTACTTGGCAGTGGGACAGTACTAAAATATAACAAGAACCCTCTTTTCTGTAAATCAGCGTCTGAATGGAATTGTAACCGTACGTACTTTCCAGTTACATCTACAGTGGCGTCCTTCCTTTTCGGTCCACCACAGTGTATACCAAACGGCTTGTCTCTCTCATTAGTAATGTCCAAGTAGTCAAACCTGAGAAGAACAAAAAGTGTTAAAATGGAAAAAAGGGCAGAAAGGCGCGTATAAGGCAAGTTCGTAAAGTAGGGATCTCATTTCAGCCATCATTCTAACCTTGGTATAACAACAACAACAAACAACGATCGCATGATTATGCTGTAAACTTTGAAGGAACAACAGTACTGACGATTAGGATGGTAGGAGAAGACGATGGGGAGGGAAGAAGAAAGGGATATTTTGTTTATTTGAGACTACGATCCATTTTTATAGTATTTAGTGTCAATGCTTTAGTCTTTTCATCTTCAGTGATATGAAGAAATGTTTACATAGACCCTCTACGATATAGCCATGGTTTTACATTTATTTATTTATTTATTTATTTATTTATTTATTTATTTATTTATTTACATGCCTGCATGATGAATCATACTCCATGTGAAATTCACGAAATGTGACTTTCATCGCCATGCCGTGTGGAATGGGAAGCGAATAATTACAATCCATATTGCTTGGGTAGTTGTTTGGATATCCTGGACTTGTCAAGGTATTATTTACAATGGATCCACATTCTGTTATATCTGCAAAGGCATATCAAGATTTGAAGGTCAAACACAACAAAAAAGTAAAGCTGCGAGTTGCACATCTCCCTGAAAACTTCAAGGGCACTTCTCTGAACCATTTTAGAGGTTGCGACACACATTTCGGTCGGCACTAAAAATAGAAACCTCGATTCGTGTGTAAACATGCAACGTTTCCCAATTTGAAGCCATGGACTTCCAGTTTGCGAGCATATATTTCGTGATCTATGATGACAGTACACGTCTTTTGGCCGCTTAACAATTGATAAACTCATGCCGATCACATAAAAAATGTCCTTTTTGTTGCGTTAAGAGTAACCAGTATTTGTACTTTCCTGACTGCATGGCCTTTTAGAGTGGATGCTAGCAAGAACAAATGCTACAGCCAGGGGGCTGATTCATAGGCCAATGCTGCAAGCTGGATAGTTGGATATTTTCCACTTACTAGGTAGTGGCAGAGCAGTGAAAAGTAATAGGAATCCCTTCCTCTGCACCTCAGCATCTGAGTGGAATTTAAGTAGTACGTAGTTCCCAGTTACATTGACAACCATCCCACGTCGGTCACCACAGATCAAACCGAATGGTTTCCTGTTCTCATTAGTGATATTCAGGTAGTCATACCTTAAAAGAACAATTAACACATGCTAGAAAGGATGGCGCGTTTGTTATATAACCCATATTCCTGTCATTTTTGCAATTGTGCAGAAATTTTAATGTTTCGTATCTACAACACACTTGGTTACTAGGGTATCCAAATGGATCAGATTGGCTCTTTGTTCTTACAGGACCTGCTATCCGGCCTATCCCATCCGAAATTGGGTCAGTTAAAGGGCCAGTCCTGACTGAACAGATCTGGAGAAGTCCAGTGTCACATTTGTTAATTTGGAACTGCTTTAGTGCAAAACTAAGAGTGTTTACAATTTTTTTCAGAAAGAACCGGAAGAGATGGACATCAAATGATGGGTTTTTCCAAATCAGCAAACCAACCAAACGGAAATGGCGCTTTCCATTTGTAGTTCGGTTTCCCGTTATTGTTTTTCGTTGTTTTTCGTGCAAATGGTAAGGGTTATTTCTGACGTTCCGTTTCGAACGAAAAGAGAGAAGTACTTCTTGGAAGTATTGCACAATTTCCGAACGGATTTTTCCGGAAAATTACCTTGCCATTAAACATCAACCCAAAACTTCTGAATTTTTTGGCCAAATGGTAAGAACCCTCAGGAGACTCTCTATATACTTATGCTAGGAAGGAGATTTAACAACGTCATCGAAAACACAAATTCTGCCAATACTGATCTCCCAATAGCCATGTCTTAGCATTACCTGCATTGTGATCCAAACTGCAAATCAAATTCATGAAAGGTGATTTTTAAGGCCATGTCGCGAGGAATGGCAACAGAATAATTGCAATCCATATTGGATGGGTAGTTGTCTGGATATCCAGGACTTGTCAGTGTATTGTTTACCACGGAACCACATTCTATTATGTCTGCAACGCCAAATTTAAACACAAAGCTCAGTTACAACAATAACTCGTGTATTTATTCCTTCTTGACAAAGAAAGGCCTCCTAATAAAGACATATAAATGTATTGGTTAAAGGTATTGTACTTGTTTCTGTCTTGGTGACTAGGTAAAGTCTGCATACGAGCCTAGTGGCCCATCAGGGCCGCAGCTTAACCTGGTTTCCGTAGCATGAACCGACTAGGACTATTTCTAAGTGGCGTCGTAAGATTTTTTCCTAACACATGCTTCAAGATAAAAGTGTTCCCTAATAAACATAAAAAAAGAAAAATTGGTAAAGAATAATTAAAGCCTTGGTTACTAAGTAGGCTTAAATTATTTATTAACCATAATCCTCTAATTGTCGAATAGGGCGAATTGTCATTACAAAATGACAATGAAATCAAGGATACGAAAGTCGTTTGAACTAAAAACCGCGACAGCTCGTACCATGATGTTTAATAGGGTACACTGTTATCTTGAAGCATGTATCAGTGAGAACCTTACGGCGCCACTCGCCCTTCAAAAACGTTGACTATTTTATATTTTTCTTTTGAGCAAAATATTACCTATGCCTTGTAAGAACTGTGAGATGTCATTTTGATAAAACTCACCAGGGTTTGGGACAACAATAAATGATATAAAATATCCTTTTCCCGAATAGGCAGAGTCTGAATGGAAGGTTAGCCGTGCGGAGTTGCCGGTTACAATAATAAACGTCCAACGCCGCAAACCACAGAACACACCAAATGTCTTGTTTTTGTCATTAGTAATCTTCAAGTAGTCAAACCTCAAAGAAAAATACATAGAGGATAATACATGCCAGAATCGAATAGGGGACAGAAAGTCGTGCATGTTGTTTAATTGAAGTTTGGCTTCATTTCTGTACTTTTCGTAACCTTGGTAA
Source organism: Meandrina meandrites (assembly GCA_963693305.1). Taxonomy (NCBI): domain Eukaryota; kingdom Metazoa; phylum Cnidaria; class Anthozoa; order Scleractinia; family Meandrinidae; genus Meandrina; species Meandrina meandrites. The sequence goes on from OY855914.1 coordinate 10,065,290, forward strand.
CAGGGAATATCTATTCATTAGCGAGATGGGGGTGGAGGCCTTACAAAAAATGGGGGAGGGGGAAGGGGGGCTAAGTTTAATCGTATTCCAAGAGGGGCACATTATGTAAATTACTCTCAATAATATGCATACTTTTAAAATTCTAACCATGATTACTAAAGAGAAGGATCTATTAGGTATTATAATAAAGTTTCGATTTAACGCGCGCTCTAATTGGTTTAAACAGCGTGCTTTATGAGAGTGCAAAGCACGAAGTTCACGTCATCATCTGCAAAATGGAATATGATTTTCCGAATTTTTTCCCTTGGCATTTATGAGGAGTTGAAGCAGCATTTTCTGTTTGGCTTAGACATTGCAAAAGAAAACGAAATCTTAGCTGCAAAGAAAACGAGCTATTTGTCTGCAATGAACAACAGTAGTATTAAAACTGTACGTAAATTACAAGTAATTCTAAGTTCCGACAAACTGCCGGTAAAAATGAAGCAATCAAGTAGCAAAAAAAAAATCAACAAATGAGTTGTCTTTGTTTTTGTATTTGGGCTTTATTTTTGTAAAAATGTTCAAATAAAAGGATTAAAAACTTACATGGAGATGGCGCTTGTTCCATATGGCAATCTCCGCTTTCTCAGCGAAGCGAACATCAACAATTACTGAATTACAATGCTCGCCCTTTGAATGATCAGGTAAAAGCTGCTCATACATACTCTCTGACGCTTTTAGTGGAAGCAGTTCAATCTTTCCAACGTTGCCGCCAGTTCGGGTAATCCTCTTACGTAAATACGACAGTTCTTCATTTCAAACTCAGCTCAGCAGTTTGGAATGTTTCATTCGCAACCTTCGAGCTCTTTTTTCGTAATTGTCATGTTGGAAAAGTGAAGTTTTCATGCGCCCCAATTCGGCCAGATTTTATTGGACAAATAGCTTTTACATCGTTATTTTTGGACTGAACATTGAACTTCGAAGCATTCTCTCTTCAATCAAAATCGAAAGTGAAGCTCAAGGTCAAGCTCAAGTTCAGTTTTTGATTGACAGCTGTTGTCTCGTTAGCCAATCAAATTATTTGAAGCATTCTAACAAGCATTGTGATTGGTTGATATTTGCGTGCTTTATGAGAGTATAAAGCTCGCTGACGACACTTTTGAATCGTTTTGGAAACGAAAAGAATCTTTAAATGAAAGAGCATGCGTGGGGAAAATGACACTGAAATGATGGATTCTTAATCATAAAACAAATAAAGAAGCCACGACTGTGCTCTCTTCTGTTGTAAAGCACTTAGGAAGCGGCGATAGCACTCAAGAAGTAGGGAGAAACACGAGCCGTTAGGCGAGTGTCTCCCCGTACACTTCTTTCGTGCTATCGCCGCTTTCTACGTGCTTTTCACAGAACAGAGCACAGTGGAGGCTTCTTTATTTGTTTACTACACGTTTAAATAAAAAAAGGTGTAATTTGAGGCAACATGCGCAACAGCGCGTTTCCTAATTTGTGCCCGTTATACGCTTTGCCTGTTCTGGCTTCTTCAATGCAACATTACCAAGTTACGTGACCGTTCCATTTCAACCTATTCTAACAGTGCACCAAATGGTTAACGAGTGGAATGGAATGACATGGACCAGTGAAAGAAAGGTCATGTGTGTCACGGACAGTTCACTCTTTATATAGGAAAGTCTAATTTCGCGGCCGAATGTGAACGTGACTAGGAAACCTAAAAAACTACCATCATGTGCTGTATTTTATCAAATAGGCCATTTCCGAGTTACCCTTCGCCTCATTTTCAAAACGAGTCCTCGTGCGAAACCATTCAAATGAAAATGAGTTTGATTTGCATGAAAATGGTCGAAAATGGACGTGCAAGTGAAACTTATTTTCATATGAATGGTTTCGCAGGAAGACTCGTTTTGAGACAGAGGGCAAAAGTAACTCGGAAATGGCCTATTCTTTTGAGATGTATGCGTGCATGGCTAGTTAGCTAGCATCATACTCCACATTTGAGAACGACAAGAAATTATGCCTGAGCTAGCCCTGTAAATTTTAAAAGCTACCTGCTTAATTTAAACAATGAAAAGTTGATTCGATAGAAATGCATTACTAGGTGTTTTGAACTCTATGTAAAACTGGATAAAAAATGCTTCACCTCAGCCAGCTTGGGTAAGTTCTTAGCATGCTCTTAAAATCTTAAGATCTGGGTTAATTTCATTCTTAATGCTTTTATAAGAAAGTCTCCACGTGAGACTAGTGGCCCATCAGGCCGGAGCTTATCCCGGTTTCCGTAGCATGAAGCGACTAGGAGTATTTCTACTCCCTCATGGATGGGATGCTAGTCCATCGCAGGTTTACCCCGAGCATTAAATTCGCCCGTACCCATTTAAACACCTGGGGGGAGAGAGGCACTATGGGAGTATAGTGTCTTGCCTAAGAACACAACGCACTGCCCCACCGCCCCCACCGCCCCCCCCCCCCCCCCCCCCCACTCATAAAGGCTCTTATAAAAAAGAAGGGCATTGTCGTTGGCACTTTTTAAAAGCTTTTCTTTTGTTTTCCCTGCCAATGTGATGATTGTCACACAGGAGGGTGTTCCTGCTGAGCGGAATTTGGGGCACTACTCAGTCGGATAGGCTCGATTTCCAGCCGTTTCGTGAGCCCGCGTTCCTTGCCCCACACCATGTTCGTTGGGAGGAGGATGACACACCGGACTCCCAGAACGGCTGGAAATCGAGCCTACTCAGTGGGACTGCAAAAGGAAATTATGGAGTACAGAAATTCAGGAGAAATGGATAAGTCTCTTTCAACTGTTCAGGTAAAGACTTATATGTGTTTAGTGCTGAAAACTTAAGGGGAAAAAATATGGAAACACACCAGCACTGTGGGGTCTGTTAGTTTACATAGTGCTTTAACCTAGTTACAGGTATGTAATTACTTACTTGCATGATGGATGATACTCCATCATCATTTCATGGACAAATATTTTTATCGCCATGCCGTGTGGGATGGGAACTGAGTAGTCACAATCCATATCGCTTGGGTAGTTGCCTGGATACCCAGGACTTTTCAGTGTATTGTTTACAACGAAACCACATTTTCGTATCTCTGCAAAGTGATAATAAAAAGCTCATTTGTGACTGCAATTTCTCAGTATAGTGCTACCTCATGTTGTTAAAAAACGATTTGTAACTGGTCTAAAAATCCGAAAGTTTAACTGATGTTAAAAAACTAATAAGAAACTAAATTTTCGACAACTCTGTGTTCCCATCATCAGAGTTTGTTTGAATTAGCCTGCATTATTAGTTCTTATTTCCCGCTGGTCTGTATGGCTCCCTTTCTTTGCTTCAGTCGAAATTCTTTGGAAGGAATCTGAAAAAAAAAGACGAGAACGGCTCTTTCTCTAGGCTACATTTGTACATTTCCCACCAGTTTATTTACCATAGGCAGCATTCCTTCAGACCAGCAGAAAATAAGAATTAACTATGCAAGGAAGGCATCAGAGAGTTGTCGAAAATTTAGTGACTTATAAATCATTTTAATGTCTGTTTTAAATCGCGGATCGCGCGAATAACATCCGGTTGTACCTCACTTAGGAAATAACTCCCGCGAGACCAAAGCGTTCTCTGAAATTTCTAATGACATTTTTTTTCATGAAATATGCAAAACAGCTACAACGTTTTGGACACGTTGATGTTTTCTTCCCCTTGGTCTTGTTGCTTGCAAATCAGTTGAAACCATTAACAGTAGCTTACCATGGGCCCCTGGGCTACCCACTGTTTCTCAGTAGTATTAAAGGTCTTATTTATCAAGCGGAAGGAGTGTAATTATGATGCTCTATATCTTCCTTAATTGCTATCCCATACTTTCAGACATACATTTTTATTCATTGCTACGCAGAACAAATTTTAATGCGGTTAATATTCAACGGCGAGGTCCCTTGGTACTTACCCTAAACAGAATTTTCTAGTTGCTTCACAGCTATAAGAACTGTAGTTGGGCAAATTTCTACTGTTTCATTTCAATTCGCAATGACTTTTTCCTATTTTGTATCACACTCTATCGAATGTGTGTCCACCATGAGGAATCTCCACAATATTACTCACCAGACGTTGGAACAGCAGTAAAAGATATCAAGAATCCTTTTTTCTGTACTTCAGAGTCTGAATGGAATATTAGTTGTACATAGTTGCCAATCACAATAACGTTTTGTCCACGCTGCTCGCCACAGATCACGCCAAATATCTCGTCGTTCTCGTTAGTAATCTTTAAATAATCATACCTTAAAATAGAAGGAAGGAAAATCATCAATTAAACGAAAAAGGTGGCTTACGCTGACTTAGGCATAACACTAAATACATCATTTATCTGATTTGTAGGAAATTTATCGAAGATGTTTCGACAAAAAACTTCGGCCTTGGCTGGTCAACTGATGAAAAATTAAAAACAGCTAATCTAACGGTTCACAGTTTGCTCTTACTATGTTGACAACTGTAATAGATGATCATTCCCCTAGTTAATTAATAAATACGCAAGTGATTTTTAAGTTTCTAAAATCTAATGTGTCGTAAATGCAGTTCTTTTTCTACACGAAAACGATGAGTGATTATGGATTTTTAGAAAAAGATAATTACTAAGCTAGCGTCTTCAGGCCGAACCACTGGTAACGGGTCCCTTGCGCAAATAGTCGAAGAAGAGGGGCTCTTAACTCAGGAGATATATGAAGATCTCTGATTGATAAGAATATAAATTTCAGGATTGGCATAGTTACGTCTTCACTCACTTGCATTCTAGATCATACTCCACGTCAAATTCATGAAAGATGATTTTTAATGCCATGCCGTGAGGAATGGGAGCTGAATAATTACAATCCATATTGGGTGGGTAGTTGTTTGGATATCCAGGACTTGCCAGTGTATTGTTTACAACAGAACCACATCCAATTATCTCTGCAACAGTTAATTTGTATCCAAAGCGTTATTACAACGCAAAATCGTTTAGTTTTAATACCTCCCTTGGAATAGATATCGCCTTCTTTTTCTTTTAGGGACTCACCTAAAAATTAACACATTTACTTTCGTTTTCATATTGTAATAGATAAGTGGACTTGTCTTAAATACGATCTTAGCCTCAAAGTATATTTTCGTTCGCAAACCGATGTAAACTAATCAAATGGCCCCGGGTAGCTGCTCCATTACACAGCTTCATTTGACTTAAACAATCAAAACAAAAACAACCCAAAAAAGAAGGCCGTGAAAGCAAATGTAAAGCTGCTGGATGTGTAGTTGACCGACAAAGATTTTGAAGTGCTTTACTCTGTTTACGAAAACCACTTGTTTGCACCGTTCATGTATAACCTTCCTCTGAATTGTTTATTAAAAAGGGCGTTTAATCTCAGTACGTATCTAACAAACACAATACCACATGGAAAGTGTTCTGTACGGTGTTTATGCACTCATTGGCTTGTATCAGAAATCTCACTCATTTGCTGCGCTCACTCTTTCGCTTTCTGATATTTCACCAACTTAAGCGTAAACACCGTACTAGCACACTTTCCGTGAATTATTCTATATGTACTCACCAGGCTTTGGAACGACAGTGAACGATATGTTGAATCCTCTATCCTGTGTCTCGTAGTCCGAATGGAACGTTAGCAGTGCGTAGTGACCAGTTACAATAATGTCCGTCCCATACCGAAAACCACAGATCACTCCAAAAGTCTCTCCGTTCTCATTAGTAATCGTCAAGTAGTCATAGCTTTATTTTTTAAAGAAAAAGATTACGTTTTATGTAGTAGAATAATATAGTAGAGTTGGAGGTTGGAGTGTACACCCATAAATTATGGGCTATATAGGTATAATGTATACGAGTAAGAAGCGATTTTTCGAAACATTTAACTATTTTACTTACATTATCAAGTCCAAGTGATTTTTTGATAAACACATCTATTTAAGGTGATTCCACGGAATTGCATTGCGCATACTTGCTGCACGTAATTTGTCGCGCCATAAGCGCTCGCACACATTACGGGATTTCCTTCAGGTTAAGCTCAGCAGGGAAATAAATGGTCATTTTCTTCTAAACGAGCACGGTGACCCCCATTTTTTATTTCATTATTTTAATGAGAACAGTATCTATATTGCTTAAGAAAAGATTAGCAAATATCTATGACCAGTTTTTTTGGCAATTTTAATAAATTCTACTGAGAAAGACGTAAAGGGTCCAACATCGCATGTCCAAACTATATCTCTTTTGGAAATCAATAAACACGAAGGTAATGATGTCATTTTTTTTTTGGAGCGTAATGTGAATAAACAATAGAAGAAAGTCAAACTCTATGTGATATCAGATGCTGCATTGATAAAAATCGAGCTTATTTGTTGCGCACGGCTATTGGATAAGGTGGCCTATATATCCGTTACTGTCAACATTATGCCAAACAAACAAGCACGATGACCCCCTCTTTTTATTACATTTTTACTATGTGCATGATTCGCTAGGTCAGTGTACAAAGTTTCATCGGAAATCTGTGACGGGTTGTTTTCCTAGGGAATTACCTTAACTATTGTTTTTACTTACTATTTACTATTTATACATTTTATCAACTATCATTTTTACTTCAAATTGACATTAGCTCAACGTCGGAACGTCGTTGAATTTTAACAAACTTTCTTAATATGCTTTGAAGAAATATTTTATCGCAGTTTTTATAGTTAAATATATGTAGGTATGTGCCGTGGGATAGGGTATATTTTTCAGTTTTAGGTCCTTAAATAGGGTATCATTTTTGCTCCTTTTGGTATTGTCTTCCCTGTGTGATCCTTAGATAGGATTCCCAAATTATATCACCTAAAATAAACGTCCAGCTAAACGAAAATATATGGCCTGCTAAAAAAAACTATCCCTTCAAGTATCAGAAAAGCGATTTTGTAATGATTTGAGCTTTGCCGTGCGCAGTTAGCCGTTTTTGGGGTCGTCACCTAACACTTCTCCTCCCCTTGAGTGGAATGCCATTTGTTATTTTTAAAGGGTTTGAGAACCTTCGCGGCACACCTTTACTTTAAAATTCATTGGAGAACTCCCACCGGGCAACAGGGTCACCCTAGCGCCGCACACTTCTTCTTTTTTTTTTTTAAACGACGTGTTTACAAGGCAGCTAGTGTTACCCTACAGTCGGTTACCCAAGCGCCAGGGTAGCCCCAGCTGGCATGTAGGGACGACTCGCCTAGCCGGGACAACTATTTAAGCCAAATCAACCATGTGCTTGGTAAACACGATTACCAATCAAACAAAGTTGTCGCGGGTGATAGGATAGCCCAACCTGTGAAATTTTTCTTGTAAACCTGGGCTTCTTTAACTCTCTGGCCAAGGTAACCATAGCACTAGAGTTATATATACGTCCTGCCAATAAACAATGTCCTAAGTTCAGTTCATAAGAAAAATAGGAGTTAGATACCAGAATAGGAGCACCTTAGCTAATTAAATACTCACTCGCACGATGGATGATTCTCCACGTCAAATTCATGAAAGGTGACTTTAACGGCCATGTCTTGTGGAATAGGAACAGAATAATTGCAATCCATATTGGGTGGGTAGTTATTTGGATATCCGGGACTTATCAGTGTATTGTTCACAACTGAACCACATTCTATTTAACAAAGAATGAAAAGATTAATCATTTTAAGTAAGTTTTAACATCCTTATCGAAAATATATTTTTGGAATCGGACGCAAAGCACAAGTCTGTTTACACATACTGGGGCCAGGTTTAACTTTATAGTCTATTTTACTTTAACCCTATCCAGACCGGGGAGGGCGGAAAGTGCCCCCGCTGAGTTTGAACGTTTATAACTTTTTCAAGATTCAACCAAATGCTGCCAAACTTTGACTTAATCTAAAATTTATCTGGAAATAAATTTTTAGGATAGGTTGTTGTGTCGGGAACTTGACGTTACCACGGCAACGTCATTTTGACAGACATGTTTTTCAAATTTGTAATTTTTGTGTTCCCATCAACGAAAATTAACTTTAGTTCAATTGTTTTCACGCCCTAAAGGTTTTTTCACTGTTTTATAGATTTTGAGTACTTTTCAGTAATAATAATATAATAATTGGGTGGTTTTCTGACGTTTTGGAACCATTTTGAAATCCAAGATGGCGGATCCAAGATGGCGGCTGTTTGACATCATGACGTAATTGTTGTCACGTGATATGGGTAATCACCACACGTGACGTATATCAAAAGATAGATTTTCGGCCATACTATATATCCTCTCAGTTTCATTGTGATTGCTTAAATTTTCTGGAAGTTATTGATGTGGGGGGGGGGGGGGGGGGCGAAATCCGCCCTTCCCCTCCTCGGTCTGAAAAGATTAAAAAAAAAGCCCGGTCTTAATAGGGTTAAAGCAATATGCTAATTAATAAATAATGTGAAAAGCATAAACCATGCACGATATGACCCAAAGGTATTCTGGGTAGACAACATTGGTAAGCTTAGTAATATTCCTTTTATTGATAATCAACATATTTTCTTTCTTTGACAGCCCAAGAGCATGATCTATGCAACCTGTCTTATATCATGTTTATTCTGTCAGAGGACGACTATTTTTTTCTGATTTCCCGGCAAAGATTTGGGTCGTGTCGTTCATGATTTATGCTTGTCATGGGTTGTCAACGATTCTTCAATCAGGTATATATTGGTGGGAGGTGCTATCTCTGCTCCCCTTTTCACTGTCACCGATATCAATTGCTGCAGTTGCCCTACTAAAACCGCTCACCTTGCGTTGCGAGTGTGCCGTGTTTTTCACTGCACATAAACATGACGACCAGGAACGCCACTGCCATTATTCTGAAGTATTTTTTGTTCATAATCAGACCAATAGACGCTATAGAAGATCTTTCTTTCATTCCTGCAGAGAATTATAGACAGCTATTACAATTAAAATTATCGAAAAAAAAAAAACTTGAAGCCGACGCGACGACATCAAAAGTTCGTATGGGTTGAAGCGGAGGGCTGCTGCACGCGATCAGTAGCAAAGGGAATAAAACGACCTTCCCAATGTGGCTTTATATGTTTTCTCTTCCTTAGACATGTTGAAACAAGGTAATTATTGAATTTTAGACAAAAAAAAAAAACTTTAACCGGAAAGCATGTAACACTGAAACTACAGAACAAGGTCTAACGATGGGAAAAAATAAGAAACATTTCAAGATAGTGCAAACATGCAAACTTGTAGATTTCCTCCGGCTACCGATATACAAAGCTGAATACCTTGTCTTCTAATTTTTTGCGGCCTTAAATTATATTTTGGTAATTCAAATGCCGGCATAATGGACAAAATTCGCCACCAAGTCTCGTTCACGCATAATTATTTTCAAACCTCCGCCATCTTCGTACAGTTTTCATGTAGGTATTCTTTTCATCTCTGCTGCTTTGGGAATTCGTTCACGAATTTGCGCTTGGTGGTGAAACTAGCCAGTCTGACGTAAACATACATAAAGGCTAATGCTTTATACATGCGTTGTGTTAAACGATCTACGAATGGCTCCTGGGAGGAGGGAATAACCTTTTTCCGCTGAGCCACATGACAACTTCACGTCGATTTAAGTGTGTACCGCAAATTTTGCGGTCGTTAAGAATTCATATATTCAGTCTATTGTTCTAGCTCATTTCATATTCACGGCGAGTAGGTTGCCGAGAATGCGGCATGTTTCCGAAGAGCCTGACAAGCGCAAACTCTTTGATGTAGGTGAGACTTCTGTCTTTTGTTTTGGAGAGTGGAATAAACCCATGGGACAAGAGTAATTTGGTGCTTGATAAATTCTGAAATGTCACCCTTGAAAGACATTAAACATGCAAAACAATTTTACTTTGCGTGCCACGCGCCGTAAACGATAAGCGAACAACTTTGAGAAAGTCTCAGGTAAAAGTAGCGTGGCCGTGCTGTGACCGCAACATTCGCAACGAGAACTAAAATAAACATCCTAACTATCCCGTTGTCATCATTTCCGAGAAAAAAATGAAAGCATTGGCTACATTGAATCTTTTCACAAATGCAACGATATCGCTGGAAATGACATCAAATAGTTTCTCCCACAATATATCTTTCGTCTCTTTCAGCTGAGTTTTTACACGCGCGGATTGCATTTCATCTTTCGTGACCCTGCGTGACGGCGAAAGCTTCAACACTATTGGTCCAATCTTCAACATCTGACCAATCATTGCTCAGACCTACGTGGTTGACAACAATGGTGAGCGCCGTATTGTCACGATAGTGAAGACGATCGAAATATTCAAAACATCAGCTGGCTGTAATAAAATTGCTCAAAGATCGTACAATATCTCCTGGAAAATCTGTCGCTTATAAAAAATGTTTCAACTGCCGTTGCGTCAAACGCTAAAAATATTTTAATGCATCGCATGTGTCGCCAAAGTCTTGCTACATGTGAATTTCATAATCGAAAAATTTCACCGCTTAAAATGCACAGCGTTTACAATTACAAAAGAAGCCGTGGGCAGTTTTTGTCAGACAGTGATTTTAATTCTTCAAAACAAGCTTTTTCATAGATGGTATAAACAGGTTTTAATTTGTAAACCTTGCGGTTTTGCTTTTAGACCGGTAGCGCTCCGCCGAAACAAAATCTTTACTCGGGTTGCAGACTAGCCTGCGTAGCTGGCGGGATTTCACGAGCGTGTATTTTTTTACCAGCCGTTTTGCAGACGGCCGACTTTTACTCATGGAAATGACAGACTTCTGCAACATATGTTTATTATCGAGCCTTTACTCTGTTCTTTCTTTATTCCAGTGAAAAAAGATGTCATCTTGTGACCCATTGTTTTGGTAGAATGCAACGCACCTTCTTTGTCAACAATACGTAAATCTGCCGCCATTTTTGTCGAAAAAAACGAATCTCGGCTTTCAGTGGTCGTCAGAAGTAGTTTGACATCTCGTTTTGAAGCTCTCAAAAAACTGTGGTTTCTAACATTAAAATCGGCATTCAAGTTAAGAGGCGAAATGTTAAAGTTCTCAAAATCTTCAGCCTACTTTCACAAGCTCGTTCACGGACTTGCGAACAAAACAGTAAACAAAAGGATACGTCTTCAACTATCCAGCTTGAGGTCGTTTAATTAAGCTATTGTCCTTCATCATTGAAATCGGTTAAATGCTTTTCCTGAAAATATAACACCTTTCTCTAAGTGAAATGAAACGAATTAGACCGAACACTGGTCGGCATAACTTTCGTGGCCGCCGAAGACATTACCCAAAGGAATAAAATGAGCCCTCGGGATAAAAATGCCAGCGGTTTCACCCATTTCTGAATGACACACTTAAATCGATGTTGAAGTTGATCTTTTACCAAGTGCTTATATGAATCGATGAAATTTACTTCTGCTGACTGCGCTATAACTTAACTGGCCTTCCCCGTTTCTCGCTACTCTGTACGTCCACACTTGTTCCTGGCAGACGCGTCGAACATATCCAATATAGTGAAAAAGGATTGGAAAATGGGTGTAAGGAAATGTCTTTAGCTGAATACCATGCAAGAAACAGAAGATTATTTCCATTAAAAACTTGTATCAGATAAAAAATAATTCATGCCAGAAACAGAAGATTGTTTCCATTAAAAACTTGCATCAGATAAAAACTAATTCATGGCAGCAAACTGACCTCTTCGTTTAACTTCTGCCAAATGCAGTAAGACACTCCCTCTCTGAAACCTCTATTTTCATTTGCCCCCTGTAAACACTACGTCTATTGTTATGCGGGGCTAGGGGCATTGTTGTGAACTGTTATCTATTGTTTTAAGAACCAGCTTAGTGACTCGTTCCGTTGCTTCGATCATTGAGTGCACCCTGTTTTCCTCTTTTATTTTCCTGACTTACGTTAAGATTTAAACGTTTTTAAGTACAGTATGTGGCCCTTGGTCGGCAAGGTCCTTTGTCTGCGACTTTTCCGAACATGATTAAATATTTCCTCGTTGAATAGAATGCGCGCGGAAAAATGTCAAATTATTTGTTATTTATTCTTTCACAAGAAGAAGTATCAGCTTTTCTTCTGTTTGCGAAGTTGAGTTTGGTAACCAGCAGTCCAGTTTGTCTTTCTTGTTTTTGTTTTTTTTTACATAAGTAGTATACAAGTAGGGATTCTGCAACAGGGCGCATGCGTAGGGGTGCAAGGGGTGCCAAGGGGTGCTCATGACATCATAATCCCCCGGGGGAATAAGGTCATTTTTGCTTTTGGAGGATGACGTCATCGAGGCGTAAGTGTGTTGGGGCGTAATCTAAAAATAGAAAATTACACCATCGGGGCGTAAGGGTGTTGGGGTGTAGGGATTCGGTGACGTCACAATAGCCCAGGGATTAACGTCGATTCATTTTTCATTTCAGTCAAAGCCACTAAACCATTTCGTTCTGATATTATGCAGGCTCCTTGTCGCATACATTTTCTACTGCAGACATAATTGTTTTTAAACAATGATATAGGGTCCATGTGCTGTAATAAACTCAATTAAATATAAACAGAGCGTGACCAATCAAACTAATCCTTTCACAAACGAAAAATAAAACAATACCGTGTATGCGCTTCGGTGGCCACGCCACGGTTTGAACGAGTTTTAAGCACGAAAACGAATTGCCGCGAAAATAACATTTCTAATAAACACACAGATAGTCAAGCAAAACTTTTATTTCAGTCGCTTAATTCAAATTAAACTCTTGTTGTAAATCGGCGAACTGATTTGTTTTAACTGATAACTAGTTTCATCGAGTGTCTTTTGCAAAACAAACTTTACTATTGGTGTAGTAAGAATTTGTTTAAGAGAAAGAAAAACTAAACTTAAGCTTTCTTTGAAAACATTATTAAAAGAAACATAGGGAAGTAGAAATTTGAAGTGGAATTTGTCGGAATCCTTCAAAATATAATTTTTGGCGGCGGCGGCGGTGGTGGTGGTGGTGGTGGTGGTGGTGGTGGTGACGGAGGTGGTGGTGGCGGTGGCGGTGGCGGTGGCGGTGGCGGTGGCGGTGGCGGTGGCGGTGGCGGTGGCGGTGGCGGTGGCGGTGGCGGTGGCGGTGGCGGTGGCGGTGGCGGTGGCGGTGGCGGTGGCGTAGGTGGTGGTGGCGGCGGTGGCGGTGATGGCGGTGGTGGTGGTGGTGGTGGTGGTGGTGGTGGTGGTTGTGGCGGTGGTGGTGGTGGCGGTGATGGTGGTGACGGTGGTGGTGGCGGTGGTGGTGGCGGTGGCGGTGGTGGTGGCGGCGGTGGTGGCGGTGGCGGTGGCGGTGGTGGCGGTGGTGGTGGTGGTGGTTAAACAATACAATTGTGGTAGTGGAACAATAGACCACCACCACCTCCGTCACCACCGCCACCGCCACCGCCACCGCCACCACCACCGTCGCCACCACCACCACCACCACCATCATCACCGCCACCGCCACCGCCACCACCACCGTCACCACCATCACCGCCACCACCACCACCGCCACAACCACCACCACCACCACCACCACCGCCGCCGCCACCACCGCCACCACCACCACCGCCACCGCCACCACCACCACCACCACCACCACCACCGCCACCACCGCCACCACCACCTACGCCACCGCCACCGCCACCGCCACCGCCACCGCCACCGCCACCGCCACCGCCACCGCCACCGCCACCGCCACCGCCACCGCCACCACCACCTCCGTCACCACCACCACCACCACCACCACCACCACCACCGCCGCCGCCAAAAATTATATTTCGAAGGATTCCGACAAATTCCACTTCAAATTTCTACTTCCCTATGTTTCTTTTAATAATGTTTTCAAAGAAAGCTTAAGTTTAGTTTTTCTTTCTCTTAAACAAATTCTTACTACACCAATAGTAAAGTTTGTTTTGCAAAAGACACTCGACGAAACTAGTTATCAGTTAAAACAAATCAGTTCGCCGATTTACAACAAGAGTTTAATTTGAATTAAGCGACTGAAATAAAAGTTTTGCTTGACTATCTGTGTGTTTATTAGAAATGTTATTTTCGCGGCAATTCGTTTTCGTGCTTAAAACTCGTTCAAACCGTGGCGTGGCCACCGAAGCGCATACACGGTATTGTTTTATTTTTCGTTTGTGAAAGGATTAGTTTGATTGGTCACGCTCTGTTTGTATTTAATTGAGTTTATTACAGCACATGGACCCTATATCATTGTTTAAAAACAATTATGTCTGCAGTAGAAAATGTATGCGACAAGGAGCCTGCATAATATCAGAACGAAATGGTTTAGTGGCTTTGACTGAAATGAAAAATGAATCGACGTTAATCCCTGGGCTATTGTGACGTCACCGAATCCCTACACCCCAACACCCTTACGCCCCGATGGTGTAATTTTCTATTTTTAGATTACGCCCCAACACACTTACGCCTCGATGACGTCATCCTCCAAAAGCAAAAATGACCTTATTCCCCCGGGGGATTATGACGTCATGAGCACCCCTTGGCACCCCTTGCACCCCTACGCATGCGCCCTGTTGCAGAATCCCTACTTGTATACTACTTACATATATATTTACACGGCTTCGTGAGTTACTTGGTCGTTTTTACAAAGCTATTGCGTTGATAAAACGCAGCGGAGAAAGTGCTTTTAGCCGTTGTGAAAAAAATATGTTTTTCTGACATTTTCGATTTTAGCCCATTTTGGAAATTATCAAACATTTTCGCTTAGGGGTCCTTGGTCCGCGCCCTATGATCTATGTGGATGAATAATAATGATAGGCACCAAGTGCACAGATGGTTACTGCGTCTGTCCTGTCGAAAAATGTTTCAAAAATAATATAAAAAGCAAAAAAGAAAAAAAAGAAAAGAAATGCAGACTATTTTATACTCGCACCTTACAACGACTTTCAACAAGAATGTAGCTTAAATATATCAAGGATAATAACGAAGAAATAAAATATTGCTAAACTTTGGTATTTCCTTACGTAAATTATCGCGTTTCACAATATATTTCGTGCTGTTTACATGTTCCCAGATGAAGGACAAGGACCCACGACAACGGTCACTTTTTTCTCAAATTTTACAAAAAACATTTTACTTAAGAAGTTGCAAGAAACAAAAAATGTATATACCAGGAGTATTTGAGCGCATCAGAAGGGCTGATTCAAGGAAGATATTCAAGATTATAGTTTTTACTCGTGGACCAAGAGCCACATACTGTTCTGGGAAAAAGCGTTTGCTCGATCTTGTCGTTTTTCTGTGCGATTTTAGGAAGGAATATCTTTTCCGCCAGCTAAATTTAGCTTCGCCCCTTGAACAATATTTACAAAAAAAATGCCCTCTATGTCATAAACAAGTAATCGCATGTTTCCTCGTAAAAATTGAGGATTAATATCACTTGTGCTTTCAGAAGTTGCAGAAATTGCCCACCTCGCTGCGTGACTCGGGTTATTTCTGCAACTTCAGAACACACAAGTGATATTAATCCTTAATTTAACTCGTTCTCATGCGATTACGTATACTTATTGTAGATTTTCAAAGGGAAAAAAAGATATTTTCAAATCAATTAACAACCCATACAAGCTCTGATATTACACTCAATTTTTAAACCCAAACAAACTCTTATAGTAGCTTTGGTCACCTGTGCTTGGAATGCTTGAGAAATTTGCATCGATCAAAAGGATTGACACCCAATATCTAATTTGTTTTCAAAGAAGCATTCATTTATCAGCCAAGTCGGGAAAATTTTGATTCATCCTTCAATACTAGTACAATTCAACAGACGTACCTTTTATACCTTGCTCGTATGGGCCATTTTCGTTCACATAACCTTCGACGCGTGTACAGATGGTCCTCACGAAGAGGATGAATAAAAGGTAGCATTGTACCAGCTGTAGCGTCTTTTGTTTTTGTTTTAAGAAGGCATTTTGAATAGGCCATTTCGTGCAGAACCATTCATATGAAAATGAGTTTCTTGCAAGTCCATTTTCATGCAGATCAAACTCATTTTCGTTTGAATGGTTTCGCACAAGGACTTGTTTTAAAAATGAGGCAAAGGGCAACTGAAAATAGCCTATTATTAATATGCAGTCCGCTCAGTGTTAAGTGAACTGGAACCTAATAAATTATATACGTTCAGCTTGCGTAAAGTCTGGAACTGAGAAATCTTCGGAGACCGCTCGGTCGTTCGTACAACTCTTATACTTCTTTCACACCAGCAAAAAACGTTTAGTTAAACGGCCAGGTTTATTAGAATGTAAATCAGCGACAGAACACCGAGAGACTCTTTATTTTATAAAGCTCAGTATGGAGACGCCATATTTGTGTCCTTCCGAGGGACACAAACATGGCCGCCGTGATGTTAAAGAAAACATATGGAACATTTTGATCTTAATAGCGACTACTTTTGGCTCATGATCTATTATACTTTTACATAAACAGCACTTAGTACATTGGGAATGTTCAACCTGCAAAAATGGAAAGGAAAGGCCTTTTTTGAATCAAAACAACTTTGTCACGGCACTCAGCTTGACATCGCATACGGCGGAGAACTCAAATATTCAAAATGCTCTGTTTTTAAAACGAAGGGCACAACCACATTGAAAATTTGCAAAAAACAAACATTAAGATGAAGAAATGAAATCTTAATGTCATTTTATTGCGAGGCATTTCCTGTTAGTTGACAGTCCGCGGTTTGTGGTTCTCTGACCAATCAGGAGACCGTACGTGTTCACGGCGTGTATAAAAGATTAGTGATCTGTTACATGCGGCCCCTCCTACTATCGCCATCATCCTAGTCGCTAGATCGAAAATATTCCCATCGCCTCCCCTGTCACCGACCCGTGGACTGTCATTGTGTCTTTCTTTTCGTCTTAAGTCTTTTTAACTAACGTGGCGGAATTTTTGTCCCCCACCCTTCCTGAAGAGATGTTAATTATTGGCTTTTATCGTTGCTTTAAAATAAAACGTCATTTACGTGGCCATTTATCCCAAACAGTTGGTTTTCAATCTGTTTTCTACTTTTCTCTTCAGCAAACGAGTGCAACCCATGCAGAGCTCTCGATTTCGTAACCTCCAAATAAATGCCTCGCAATAAAAGATATATTTTTAATTTGTCTTACACCTAGTGACATCCAACGTTTAGCAGGCCTATTAAATTTTGATTTCAGAATTTTATGACGTAACATGAAAACCAAAAATTGTGATAACGTTGATAGTAAAAGAATATCATTTGGCAACGCATATGAAGAAATCAATTTTAAACCATGTTTAAATAAGCACTTTTTAAACGTGTTTAAGCCTTGGTGTGAATGAGTTATAGTTTTTGACAAGGAATAAAACTTAAATAACTGCCTTCTAAATTCTCATCAATTCGAAGCCAAATCTCAGTCTTTATGAAATTTGTAATGCTTATAGTTTATATTACATCGAACTTACTACATTGTTTAACGTTTTTCCAAAGCTCTGGTGCATTTCTCAGAGACCTTTTTCTCTAAGAGTTCTTGCTATGGAAGCCAAAAAATTCAGCGAAGTTCTGAAAATACAACAAAAGAAAAGGGTAGTTAGAAAGACACGTTTTATCACAACCGCAAGGTTAAAAATGTGTTAGCGTGATTTCTCCGTATTTGGTCCTGTCCATTGTGATACTGAGTTAACATTAAAATTCTTTGCTATCAAGGTTTTTACAAAGTAAGTGAGAAAACAAGGTGTTGCGGGAGGCAAAAAAAATTCTTTGCTTGAAATGAAAATCCTACACCTCGATTTCAATGGTTAAACGACTCGCTCCATATCGGTTCTGCGTGTTAATTTTTAGTTGGGACAGACTCATAACTCAGATAATGATTTCCTTTCTATACTATTTAGTTGGCCTGGAACTTGCAATTTACATCACCCAAAATTTAGCGTGTTATCAATATAACCCTTTCCCAAAATCTCCTACTTTAAAGGTGGCCTCAACACGCACTTACCTTCGAGGTAAAGAAATAAAGAGAAACAGTTATGAAATGAACAACTTGCAATTCGACTTTTTGAATAGATATTAAGAAAACGCATGCTGACAAAGTTAGCTGTTGCTATAGTCGTTTGGTAATTTTACTTACAACTTTGGAATTAAATTTTTCGAATTATCAAGCATTTGTTGTAAAAGTTCGAAAAAATCTTTGCTCAAGGTGGAGAATTTACCAAACATATCAATGGTAGTGACCGTATGAAAAAGTCCAATTCGCGGGATCGCGAAAAACAAAATGAACAAGACTTTCACAGAGACGAAAAGTGGGTTAAATACAAATTTTGGCGTGGTTTCGAAGTAATTTCGTCACCGCAATGTCTGCATCTCGGTCCATTTAGCATTATCATGCAAAAAGTATGGTTTGAAATATATTTGCGATTTATTCAAAATAAAACATACGGAATATTTTTATTCATGCTTATTTGATGTGCAGTCAACATAGTCTCAGATACCGGTGTTAGTTTTCTTACGTCAAATCTGATTCGCGTAGAATTCAAAGTTAACTGATTTCGTGTCTTTCTGTTTAGCGTTTCAATGGAAATATCGATTTTCATAAACTTCAATCCAATTCCAATACCTGGTGTGAATTTCACATCGATCCGAGTCCTGAAGTCTGTCAAACTGCCAATTGACAATATAATAGGTATGGTTCATAAGACATCTTAAGATATTTAAAATTCAAATTCGATGACAATTTCTTTCAATTAATCATCCAACAGCTGCTATGACCTGTTATGGGACTCCATTCGTAGAAAGTAATTGAAAAACTGTTTACATTAGTTGTATATTTGCGCGTGAAAGGTATTTCGATTTCTGTAGGCTCTGCAGTGCTGGGTTGACAACCGATTTTTCCTTTCCCTTCACGCTTCCATAGCAATATTGTGAACCAAAGCTGGCCTAGATGCACACACAGTCAAAAGCAATTCATGTTTTGAACCTCTTTGAACATTCGTTTCCTTTTTAACGTCTTAAAGTGTTTTTATTTTGTTGCTGGAGTCTAGTCGTAAGAGCGCTTAGCCCTGGTTTAGGCCTAGTTTAAACGTCGCATTTTACATGCGCCGAATACAATTGCCGAATTATGTGCATGTAAAATGTGAAATTTACACCAGATATTGGATTGGATTGAAGTTTGATGTAATATATGTTTTAGGAAAATCTATATTTCCCATGGTAACAATAAACAGAAAAACTAGATATCAGTTAAACTTGAATTCTACGCGAATAAGATTTGACGTAGAAAAACTAACACCAGTATCTGAAACTACGGTGTACTGCACATCAAATACACAAGAATAAAAAAATCTGTATGTTTGATTTCGAATAAATCGAAAATATATTTCAAACCATGCTTTTTGCATTATAATGATAAACGGGCAGATTTGATGACCCTGCTTTGATGAAATTATTTCGAAGTAACACCAAAATGTGTATTTAACTTGTCTTTCGTCGCCGTGAAAGTTTAGTTGATTTTCGTTATTGCGATCCCGAGAATTGGATTTTTTCATACGATCACTACCAATGCAATTTTTGGTAAATTTTCTACTTTTAGCGCTTTTTCCAAAATCTCCAAAACGGCTCCAACGATTTTTTTAAACATTTCACAACACATGCTTGATAATGAAGAGAATTTAATTCCAAAGTTTTATTAACGTTGATTTAATGGAACACGTCCAAAGTTATCCTTAAAGAAGGCGTTCGAACCGACGAAAAAGTTGCGTTACAAATTCAGCTTTTGCAATTTATGCTAAAATATTCAAATCAATGTTTTTTACATTCCATCTTGATAAATACAGCTTGTTGCTATTGTTTCCAATATTGTGCTTTTTTTTCCCTCACTCTTTTGCTCACTCGATGGAATATAAAAAACATTTGCATATTCAGCTGGAGCTAGTTCTAAAGCCGAAGGAAACACTGACTACATCTGGATAATTCTCAAGAAAAGTAGAAATTCATTTTTTGAGTCTAATGCGCATGCGCTTTAGACTCTATGTAGTGGAAAAAAGCTGTTAGCTATCCCAAGGGAATGGTTCGGGATCGATAATCGTCCGGTGTAATTGTGCTTGAACAATAGCCCGGCTCATTGCGGGCTTGGTGCGGTGATCGTAATCCAATCAGGAAGCAAGGATGTTGTTAACGAAGCAACAGTTGAACGGAGCTCGAGCACGACACGGACTTGTAAAAGGAATTGTCATGTATGTAATTGGAATAAATGTTTTACAGTGCAAAATAATATGAATCCTCGTTTTCAAGTGTGAAGCCACTGAAAATGTTCTCCGTCCAGCTGCATGGTTTTTTTTCTAATCCGTGGGAAACGCAACGTGAAATCGACATCTTTTGATGAAAAAAATCCGGAAGTGGCATTTGTGTTAATAAACAAAAAAAATAACTTTGAAAAAAATGGAAAATTAAATAAAATTGTAGTCAGCAATTGATTGTTCAATTCAACTGAAGCAGGATTTCATTCACAGAATGTAACTTTCATTAAAAAGGGTTTTTTTTCACCATTCAAGATTCAATCTAGAGCTTGAAAACAAGACAGTGTAATCAAATTACATTTCGCGCAAAATTTGCATAAATATTGAAACTTGCCAAAAAGTAGTTAAGACAGAATGAAAACTCGCTTTAAAGTTATTGATTACATTCTGCACGCAATCTTTTCTTTGCTCCCCTGTGTCGAAACGTTAGAGGTAATTGAAATCTTTGTTGAGCAGTATTGCATAAATTGCAAAGGAATTGAAAAAAATTTAAAGAAGCGGCTGTATCTTGTCTATCTATTGGGCGGACCATTATTTTTTTGGAAGCAGGGGGATGAAAATTTTTTCAAGACAAACAATTTTTTTTCTGTATCGTTGTCTGTGAAAACATTTGCACCACGCTTTTGAATAGAATTCTTTCCGACAAATGGGCTACTGTCAACATGGAAGCAAATTTCAACTGCCTGCCAGTGGAAGGAGATTTGTTACAACTAGATTTATAGGGCCCTCCTAACTGCCGCGATACCTAACTTATAAATGGATTTTAAAATATCATCAATTAAAGGGGCCATGAGCCTTTTGCTCATAGCCATTTTACACCAGCTCATGGCTTACCCTTTTTTTTATCCTATTGCCCAACAAACAGGGCGCGGGATATTTTATTATTTATTTCAGTAAAAGGTGGAAGACATAAGATATTTTTTATGAACCTTTAAATGTTGTGGTTTTCGTGAAAATGATTAAAAATAAATGAAAATTAAAAAATGGTTAAAAGTCAACGAGGCACAACAATTTTCCTCAGCAATTTTAATAATATACAGATTTAGGCAGGCCTAGAAGCGGAGCTCCCATTATTATTATTTTTTTTTTGCTAGAGCTAATGACAGTGTTACCATATAAGTAGCCACACTATATTTCTAAGCTTATACGGTGGACCATATAGGTACAAAATAAATTTTAATCGCTCATGGTTAAACTTAATATCTTAAAAACCTCTAATGGTTTGTTCACGAATTAAGCGACGTCAATATACTTTGTGGTTAACCCGTCTGAATATATTGCCTGTGACAGGTTCTGCACTTTATTGGGTTCCTCACGTACGCACTTAGGCGCAAAACAAATCTTAGTAAAACTTTTTAAAACGTTTACTGTACACCTCCAGGATCTCTATGAGTTATTCAATGTAAAAAAGTACCTTGACCTTGTTTTGAAGTAAGTTTTTTTGTGGAAGAGTTGTTGCAGTTTGTGATTTGGGAAGTGGTGCACGCTAACTTAGAATAAGATTACAGTGTTGTTTTGACTGTTTTGAACCGTCCTCTTTTCGTTGCGGTTTCTTTAATTCTGTTTTATAGTACGCGATGCTAAATGCCTAAGAGAATTTAACTGAATGACTTTTCTTCATTTGTGGTAAGTAAATATACGGTGGGTAAAATCTGAACTCACTCAGCCAAGCACAGGTAACTCGCAACGAAACCGGCAAAATATTCGTTTACGCATCTAAGGTATTTCACTGATAAGCATGCAGTGAAAAGAGAAACAGAACAAATGTAAGCGAGCCGAAATCGTTATTTTGATCCGAGAAGCTAAACAATTTGTTTTCAAAATCCAATAATGAACATCACAGTTTACTCCACTAACTAAAATAAACAATGTCTGTATAAAATGTACAAACATGAACAGGTTTGATACCAATATTAAACATTTACGGGGAGATCTGAAAACCAACACAACTTCAAATTCGTTCATAAATGAAGTATAATTCTCTCAATATAAAACTAGGCTTATGCTTAGTGCATACATTTACGTTTGTTACCTCGTTATTGAAGAAGGCTTGTATCCTGTAGGGCAAAGCTTTCAAAGCAGCCCAATAATATCGGACACGAACACCGCGAAGATCGATTGCTTTCTTTCCATCGGTGCGGCCTTTAACAGTCTTTTATCCTCCACTTCGAATTCAGTGAATTTGATCGGCCCTGACCTCGCTTTTATTTCAGCTCAATTCAGCCTTCCTCAGCCGCAGCCCGCAGGTCAAACCTTGGATGCCATTGCTCTTTTTGACTTGTAGTCCGATATGTCATGTTCAAGTCGGCAACTATTTCGGATCTTCCCGTTAAAAGGTTGTCCTAAATCATTTGGCATAGGTTTCCATGATGCAGATGAGTAAATAGAGCAAGAAATATTCACGAAAATCTATGCTCTAGCTCCAGCAGCTTTCTTCGCGTCTTTCATTCAGCTTTCAGGTGAACAGCGTACTGGGGTACCAAAGATTTGCCGCCTTTTCATGCATTTGCTTCGTTTAAGTTGATATGAAATGTCCAGATCATTTTTTGATATGTGAAAAACTCTCTGAAGTATATAAAAACTTTAGATGTGATGGGGTGAAAAATAATAATGAAGAAACATTTTCATTCACGCGGTGAGCAACCGCCAACGATCTGAACGATTTTGCCTCCTTTTCACGCAATCGATTCGTGTAGGCGAAATGAAATATTCCTAAGCGATTTTCAACAGGAAAAATAAATGTGCAGTGTCATACAAACGCCTAAGATAGGTAACTTTCAACGAAAGGTGAATGGTCAATATCAAACTTGTAAGATGCCCAGGTCAAGGCCGTCAAGCTTTTTCTGGAGTATGGCCGCCATGTTGCGCGACTCCGTTCGCACGCACGCACGCACGCGCCCGCGAGCCATGCCGCTAGCCACGATGACCATGAAAACTCAAACGCATGGTTTTCCTAATTTCTATTCTCGCATGGTTATGGGGCTCCGCTGGAGCTCCGCTATAAAGCTTTTATAGTTTTATATTTTTCCCTTGGCATACTCGTGACATCAGTGATTTGAAAGAAAAAAAAATGATAGATGACCTTGAAAGAACACTTAAAGGGGCACTGTCACGAGCATAATTTCAAAAATAGTACCCAGTGGGTACATGAGTCTAATGCGTCATGGATTGTTAGTGCGGTTGAAACATGTTGAAGAGGTGTAGCAGAGGTTTGGTAGTAAGAGTGGTTCAGAAGAAGTCGATAATATTTGTTCTCTTAAGTATATATATTTATATATATTTATTCATGTTAAAAGATCAGTGCGTTGTAGACCATAGGAAGATCGTACAGATTTAGAGGGGGGGGGGGGGGGGGGGGGAATCCTGAAAAATTTGTTTGCAAAAGCAAAAAAAGCCCAACTAAATTTTTTGCAGGCATGAAAAATATTGTCTGCAGGAAGATGACACCGGAAAAAATGTTTTCACAGACAACGATACAGAAAAAAAATTGTTTGTCTTGAAAAAATTTTCATCCCACTGCTTCCAAAAAAATAATGGTCCGCCCCATAGATCGACAATATACAGCCGCATATTTAGTATTCTAAATATCCTAAATCACATCAAAATAAGCTAAAACATTTTTTTTTTCCAATTCCTTTGCAATTTATGCAATACTGCTCAACAAAGATTTCAATTACCTTTAACGTTTCGACACAGGAGAGCAAAGAAAACATTGCGTGCAGAATGTAATTTAATTAAGCGAAATATTTTCACGTCTATTAAACACTACAAGCAGTTGAATGAAAGAGTTTCGTTTTCATGACTGAGAACAGCTTCCAAAGAGTCAATACATGGAAGTAACAATCAGATCGGAATTCAATAACTATTAAAGCGAGTTTTCATTCTGTCTTAACTACTTTTTGGCAAGTTTCAATATTTATGCAAATTTCGCGCGAAATGTAATTTGATTACACTGTCTTGTTTTCAAGCTCCAGATTGAATCTTGAATGGTGAAAAAAACTCTTTTTAATGAAAGTTGCATTCTGTGAATGAAATCCTGCTTCAGTTGAATTGAACAATCAATTGCTGGCTACAATTTTATTTAATTTTCCATTTTTTTTTTCAAAGTTATTTTTTGTTTATGAACACAAATGTCACTTCCGGAATCTTTTCATCAAAAGATGTCGATTTCACGTTGCGTTTCCCACGGATTATAAAAAAAACATGCAGCTGGAAAGAGAACATTTTCAGTGGCTTCACACTTGAAAACGAGAATTCATATTATTTTGCACTGTAAAACATTTATTCCAATTACATACATGACAATTTCTTTCACAAGTGCGTGTCGTGCTCGAGCTCCGTTCGACCGTTGCTTCGTTAACAACATCCTTGCTTCCTGATTAGATTACGATCACCGGGCTATTGTTTAAGCACAATTACACCGGACGATTATCGATCCCGAACCATTCCCTTGGGATTGCTAACAGCGTTTTTTCCACTACATAGAGTCTAAAGCGCATGCGCATTAGACTCAAAAATTCAACAGCCCAAAAAACATGTTTACACCATTGGAAACCTATTAACAGAGGTAAAGATTTCTTAAAATTACTATACCAGTCTACTGAAGCTAAATATAGCACGATATCACTGTGATACCATCGGTAGCTTTTGATCTCAACTTGAAAAAATCAGCCTGACTTTTTCAAGTTCTGTCCTTGTAATTTGGAAAAATTGATGAAAACTTTTTACGGTCACCCTCCTCTTTATACAATTTGCTAGATATCCTTCCCTTTAGTTTCTAGGAACATTTCCTGCATGGTTGAAAGTACTTAGTCGTAATTTTGGTGCCGTTTTACTAAAAAAGCCAAAAAATGTCCGTGACAGTGTCCCTTTAAGCCTGTATACACAGCTGTTTAACATCTGCTCGAGATTTTTTCTAATTTCTCATTTTCAATTCAAGTACTGAAAAGCATACTAGACAAAATTATTCATGAGCAACAAAGAAGGTGGTAAATGATATTTTTTGCGAAGTAGATTGAAGGTGATTTACATTTGAACTGACTTCTATTTCCTCCGGTAAGCATGATCTCAAAAAAAAAAATGATCTCTGTTTTGTTTTGTTTCTTTTATAAAGTATTTTTACCGTCGGTCTTTACTAATGTATCCCACGATACACTACAGTTACCTGTGCGACGATAAATCGAGATTTTAGTTTCCTGTAATTAAAGTTTACTTTCTTTTTGTCAGAAGTAATTATGAACAAATTTCATCTGAGACTGTGTAAGACAATGGAATTTTAAATTACCGGAAAAAGTTGTCGTTTTGATCAGGAGATGCGATTTCCCCTTTCTGAAAAGAAAGATACCTTTATGAAATAATGTTCATGTCACTGATCGACGATCGTTTTCATCAATCCTACTCTTCCCAGAAATAGTTTCTAACTTTAAATTGTATTTTAAACTTTAAATTTGCATCTGAAATTACCAGACAGTCACAGCAGTAGTTTAACTGTCATAATGTCTGGATAGCATGGGAAGTGTTCCATTGACTTATATTAAAAAAACCACACTGGTCATGACAACTACAGTATAGTCTTTTCAAAGTTGCGGTTTCCTCGAAAGGTAAGTGCACTTCGGGATCGCCTAAATTTTAAGTAACAGCTTCTAGGAAAGTGCTATATGTATGCTAGGATTATTTTCCTGTGCCACTTAGAACTTTGTGAAATGAAGATGGAGAGTTTATTTTTCTTCTAAAAACTCTAATGATAAATAAGCTGAATGTCAAATGTCACAGCTGTCAGGAGCAAGCATGTAGAAATCAAGGAACAAACACATTTGGTTTTTAAACCTTGCGGTTTTGCTGTGAGAAACCGTTGTTTTTTTTGTTTGCCTTTTTTTCTCAGAAATTTACTGAGTCTTTGTGGCTTCTACACCAAGAACTCTTATCCTTGGGGCACGGCTCTTAGAAATGAACCGGATAAAAGGTTTGGTGAAAAACGTCGAGCGATGCGGTAGATACATTTAACAAAACGATTGAGCTAAAGAAATATTTCTTATGTATCTAAAAATGTCTTATTGTCTAGTAAATCGGTAGTCGAATACAAGGGAGTCCTGTTATTTAGAACAAGGTTTTAAGTGCTCGTTGACTTATGGCTCATTTCCCAAGCGAATTAATTTCAACTCGCCATGATCGCTGGGAGGCGGGGAACTATATACTTCAAAGGGTGTCTTTGTGTTTTCTATCATTACATTTTGCTTTGTTTTTTTTTCTTCTGATTTTGTAGATTTCGCAAGAGATCTATGCAAACAGGCCCTAACGTTTGTCGTACATTATGTGTTATTTTAGTCATTAGTGTGTCCTTTTGCATATTCTTTTTGTGACTCTAAATCCCTCATTTTGCAGGAGTGAAGGCTCAAAAGGAGAGATCATCTATTGATCTACGTCTGGAGCAAAAATCTGTTAGAATCATGATTGTGTTTTGGTTGCTAGCTATGTTTATATGCAGCGAAAAGGATGGAGCACTTGCAATGCAAGGTGAGCGGATAAGTAGGTCATCTAATTAAATTAGATAATCACGTGACAAAAGAACTGATCAATTAAGATTCACTGTTGCTGTTTTTTTATAATTTTTTATTTTTTTGGTTTATCAGAATGTGGTTCAGTTGTAAACAACACACTGAGAAGTCCTGGATATCCAAATAACTACCCAAACAACATGGATTGTAATTACTCGGTTCTTATTCCACACGGAATGGCGATGAAGATTTACTTTCATGAATTTCACGTTGAGTATCATCCAACGTGTGCGTAAGTACTAAGGTGTTGAGGTGGCTCAAATATATGAATTTTATGTTCGAGTAAAAAAGTAATATCTATATTGTTTTTTTGCGGGTGTGCGTTAGCCTGTGCACAGCCGCTCAACGTGTGGTGTTCTTTTATTATATGGGGACCATGGGGGTGGTGGTGGGGATAGTAGCATACCACCTGTCACTCTATTTGCGGTAATCCTGCTTCATATTTACTAACTGGTCACACGCAGGATTATTAGATTATTTTATTGCGTGCAAACTAATCTTGACTTGTTTAAAAATAAAGTTATGACTACCTGAAGATTACTAATGTGAACGGCGAGAATTTTGGTGTGATCTGTGGTTGGCGATATGGGACGGACATTATTGTAACTGGCGACTACGCACGGCTAAAATTCCATTCAGACTATGAGACACAGGAAAAAGGATTCAATATATCGTTCATTGCTGTTCCAAAGCCTAGTGAGTAAAACCAGAATAATATTTTACCGTACACTCATGGTCGAGGATCAGAAAGCACCAATTACAGAACAATGATTAAATTAGCAACTTTTGTAATAGGAATTTTAGATTCACATCGAAATGGTTTCGATAAAATAAAATAATAAAAATAATAAATCACTTTATGTAAGTGTCAATGTGTTTAGCACGGCTGTACTAATTGAGGACACTGTAAATAGTGAAACAAATATTATAAATCAAACAGAAACTTGTTAAAAATCCCAACTGGCAGGAGGCTGACCAGTTGGCTATATACAAAGCGTGGAGGAGTTGAATTCGGGACCACCGAAGACAAATCCATCTAGTGGCAGGGAGGAGGATTTGAACCCGGAACCTCCGGATTACAAGACCAGCGCCCTAACCACTAGGCCACGCTGCCTCCTTAGGCCACGCTGCCTGATCTTTTAAATACTGCAAGATATCTGATTTGCGAAAAAGGAAAACAATCATGGATTAGAGGGCTTACAACACTCACCATACTAAAGAAACAATTACTTTAATTGTCAAACTAAAGTTCATAAAATTACGATTTACGAAATGCAACACATGGTGCTTGTCCCTTTTTAACTTTACAATTATTTCAGGTAGCCATATACTTAATGCTTTTTGTTTTTTGTTTTGTAAAGATTTGCTGCAAAATAACAATTTCTATAGTACTTCGAAATTGAAGAAGAACACTGAATGCTTTCGCTTATACCCTTATGGTGTAAATATTACCGAAACTTATTTCCGAAAAAAAAGCAGTTAAAAAAAGACTCGCAATACCAAAGAACCCCGTTGGTTGTCAAAACACATTCCATTATATTATTTAAATTATTATCAGCCTAACCATTTAAAAATGCTTGTATATACTTTCACACAAATGCAATCGCACAAACTTACTTCGTTTTGAAATTTCAATTGCGAATAGATGAAGCTTGCATGTCTGCTTAAAGATGTAGGAACTGGAAAAGAAAAGAATCCTGTATAGCTTTACCTACGAAATTTAAATTTTGTAACAATAAATCCACCAAAATAGAGGAGATATCATGATTAAAGCTTACCTCAAAGTCCTCTTTGGTCCACGTTGTGGATGAGGTCACTTGGGGTTGTGTTATTGACCACATTCCTAAAAAAACGTCGAATTTTGAAGAAAGGGGGCTGTCCTTCTTAATTGTCGAACCCCTACTCGTTAACCAAATCGGCGTAAATAGATTAACTAGAACTTAATGCTGCAGTCAGATCAGTTTCTCTCTTGGGATCACCAAGGCAAACAAGTTTTATCAAACAAAAGTAACTTCTCTTTTGCAGAAATTATAGAATGTGGTTCTGTGGTAAACAATTCATTGACAAGTCCTGGATATCCAAATAACTACCCACCCAATATGGATTGTAATTATTCAGTTCCCATTCCTCACGGCTTGGCGATAAAAATCAACTTTCATAAATTTGACGTGGAGTATGATTTAAAATGCAAGTAAGTTAAGACCTATCTATGACAATTTGATCGTTATATTCTATTCTCAAACTTATTAATTATTCTACCAATAAAAGTTGGCGACATTTTCTCATATACAAGAGTTTTGATACTCAGTGAAACCCGAGAAAGACCACATGTGTTTAGATCACATACTTACACCACTCTTGCTTTTATCAGATTCCTCGAGGTTCGCACAACAACAACAAAAGAAATTAAACTCGAAAAAGCTTTTATCTAATAAACTCATATTTCATCATTCCCTCGCGCTATCCTATATCTCTGCGTCGAGACAGCGACGGGAAATGGACTCTGCGATTAAAACAAAGCACGACTTCAAATGGCTGAGCCGAATGAAGATATACGTAATCCAGATTTCGCACAGTAATACATGTTCTTTATAACATATTTTTTTTCTGGCAGCTTACCTTTTACCTCGGCGCTTAAAATGGTTCTAGCGCTTTACCTCCTGGATTCCCCAGATTATGCCGCAAAGCGTGCACTCTGTTTAAGCATGTCTCCTTGACAATTCGCAACCTGTTGGCCAAATTTGCTGAGTCAGTAGTTACATGGTCAGGCATCCATACTTTCTTTAACTTTTATCCACGGCTAGACATTTGTAAATATACGATAATTCTTGAAGGCTCCTCTCGGATAAAGTAAACCTGAACTTTCCAATCAATTTTGCAAGATGCTGACTTTGAAATAATTTTTCGTCGTCTCCAGTTTTTAGACTTCGAAAGCGGCCCCGTTGTTTTGCTCAAGAGACGCTGACTGCAATTTTCCCAAGCGCATGAAAACGCACCAACACTCAAATTAGAATTTCAATCAGGACATTATCCACATCTCAGGGGAATGCAGTATTATTTGAGATGACATATAAAAATCGTCCTTCGCGTTTCATCAAACGTTCCAAACACTTCGTAGAAATTATAGCGTTCGCCCTGTGGCTTCGTGCTTTCACTAATTTTTCGGTGTTTGGAGCCTATTATGAAGCAATCACACTCGTTTTTGTGTACAGTATTGCATCCAAAGCTCTCCATTTCTGTTGAAGAAAGACAATAAAGAACCCTTGTGATTCCCTAAATCTTCAAGGGAACAACTCCAAATCATGATTAAGGTTACGAAGTCGGCAAAGGTTCAATGTTGTTTATCAGACGCCATGCTTGACCTATAGTTTTATTTATGTTTAGACAACAGTGATTTCGCATAATTTCTTGCTTGTTTATGAAAATTACACCATGACCATCATCTCCTTTTATCCCTTCCACTTTTCTCTTTTCTGTCGTTGCCTTTATTTCCTTCAATGAAGTGCAAAAAATCATATTTTTATTTAAGAAAAAATAATGCATACAAATCACTTAGTATTCTTTTTTAAGGTATGATTTCTTGAAGATTACTAACGAAAACGACGAGATATTTGGTGTGGTCTGTGGCGAGCAGCGAGGGGAGAATGTTGTGGTAATTGGCAACTACGTACAACTAACATTCCATTCAGACTCTGAAGTACAGAAGAAAGGATTCGAGTTATCTTTTACTGCTGTTCCAAAGTCTGGTGAGTATATTCAGGGTGATACTTTGCAGTGGATACGCGCTAAATACAGTGCTAGTATGCACTTGCTGCAAAACAATAAATGAAGCAAAATATTTGCGACAATATGTTTGCAAATACTCTGCAACAGGCCAGGGGGAATAGGGAAAAATTATTCAAAATGGAAGAGAACCTGCTTGATTTGCCCAGCTATAGTTAACGTAGCAAGTAATTTGTACCTAATCCACGAATGGCCCGAAGTCACCTTAAGATTTTTTTCTGTGGCAATAAACCCCAAAAGATGGCAAATCAAATTGTCTGTGAAAAAAATTACATAACCTAAAAAAGGGAGAGCGCCCTTTAATCCTTGAGTTTGATAAATTAAGGCATACTTCTGCCAGGAGACAATGACTGACCCAGAGGCCAATCCTAGGAAACATTTCCGAGGCAAAGACAAGAAAAAAAAAACACCATCCGCCCAGAAATTTGTATTTTTTTATACATACATATTCCGTGTAACCATACTGTCCTAAGAGATATTTTTCGGAATAATGTTGAGTATCGCCGAAAAGTTTTTTTCTCCAGTGAGGTTAAGCTATACTAAGTTATTACAGTTGCAACTGAGCTTGTCATAAATCGCTTTGCAGAGATTCGAAACTGTGGTTTTGTGGTAAACAACACACTTAAAAGCCCTGGGTATCCAGGTAACTACCCAAGCGATATGGATTGTATTTATTCAGTTCCTATTCCACACGGCATGGCGATAAAAATCACCGTTCACGAAATGATGGTGGAGTCTCATTCATCATGCAAGTAAGTAAATACATGCTTAGAGCTAAGTTGTAAAACTATATGAGCTAACAGTTCCCATATACTTCACGTTATTCTATTCATGTTAAGAACTCACAATTGAGGTTTCTTTCTTTAATTGTAATTTCACTGCAAAGATTTTTTTTTTTACTTTAGTTCCAAGTAATACAGTCATGTACCATACATCCTATATATGTAATGTCTGTCTTTGGCAATGAAAATTTGATTTAAGTATTCAGTATTAAGAGCAATTACATGTTTCTCTTACTCTACCGACATAACTTTACTTTGTGTCTATCCTTTTTCACTCAAACTTTCCACCCCATCCTGTTAATGATTGAACATTCCCTCAAACTAAGGTCAGAAAGAAAGGAGCTAAATGAGACCACGCTTCAATTTAAACCCACGCACAACTTTCCGTCCTATTCCATTCGAACACGTATTTTTCTTTTAGGTATGACTACTTGAAGATTACTAATGACAAAAACAAGACATTTGGTGTGCTCTGTGGTTTACGACGTGGGACGTTTATTATTGTGACTGGCAACTCCGTACGGCTAACCTTCCTTTCGGACTCTGACTTTGCAGGAAGAGGATATTTTATTTCTTTTAGTGTTGTCCCAAATTATGGTGAGTATTATCGAAATAATATGTAAGGTATAGGTAATTGAGAGACTAATAAAATGAAATGATGAAAATTAATGAAAGAAGGAAAGAAAGAAAGAAAGAAAGAAAGAAAGAAAGAAAGAAAGAAAGAAAGAAAGAAAGAAAGAAAGAAAGAAAGAAAGAAAGAAAGAAAGAAAGAAAGAAAGAAAGAAAGAAAGAAAGAAAGAAAGAAAGAAAGAAAGAAAGAAAGAACTTTAAAATAACATCTTAGCATTCATCCTTAGAATTGCATCTGTTTACACATTTCACCAGAGATAATTGTCACGTTACTATTTAGGAACCTCAAGAGAGTTGTTGTTGTAACTGGGTTGCACATTTACCTCTGTTGCAGAGATAATTGGATGTGGTTCCGTGGTAAACAATACACTTACAAGTCCTGGATATCCAAACAACTACCCACCCAATATGGATTGTAATTATTCTGTTCCCATTCCTCAAGGCATGGCCATAAAAATCACATTTCATGAATTTGACTTGCAGTATGAATCTCAGTGCCGGTAAGACAGGCCAACCACTCGGCCATGTTTGTTTTTATGTAATATAATAAGTTTACTGAAAATCAAAGTTTGGCTTCTTTCAAAAAATTGGATCTGATCCGAGACTGAGCTACTCCAGGTTTGTTCAGTCAGGGCAGCTCCTTCAACTGGTCAAAAACTCGGATGAGATTGAATCGAGGAATCATGTCCGAATGTTTCATCACCTGATCCATTTAGAAGCGGTCCAGAGTGATCAGTCCAGGATCATGTCCACTTTTTGGAAATGCTTGATCCGCTGATCAAAACAAGCAGTTATCCAATCACTGCGCGAATTTGGGGTCACATGGTGCGAGGTCTGTTGTCATGAAATTCTAATCAGTTTCTCTTTCGTTAATTCATACTAGCCTGCGTCGCAGGGTAATTGCTACGGGATGTTGCAGATGCAGTCCTTGCAGTGAGAACATCAAAACGAGGGCTGTACTGAGACATATCTTACAAAATAAATTATTCACGGCACAACTCTACCTTTCTAGCAAAACCATTTACAAATGCAAATTACAAAGGTGCATGAATATTGAAAACTTACCCGCCAGGAAATCAAAAGACATATGACCTCTCAGGCTTTTCTCAATTGAAAAACGGTCCTTGTAATACAGCAGATATAGTTCTTTATAAACACATGTAAACAAGACCGTCGAAAGACCGATATTTTTTTATAGAATAGAGATGGAGATCACGGCACTGAAATGTACAAAAGGTCACGAACCATAATTTTAAAAATCAAACAGGTCTGTAATCATACCCTAAAAATACCAGAATCGTCCAGAAGCAGGGTCTTATCTACATATGAATTGCTAAACTTCACTGGCTGTTTCAATGCCTTACTATCCGCGAACAGGAAAATACCCACATCATTGAGCCTCCTTCGCGGGTACTCTTGAACAATATAATGAATAATCAACACTCGTTGCAGCCAGCCAGGGTTGTGGTTCTTTCCATTTCTTTTCCTGAGTTCGTGTTATCAAAAGATCTAGAAAATGTTTTTTAACCTTCTAACAAATCTGGACTGGGTAGTTCAATTTATAGTTCAATGTGCTTTAGCGGCGACGCGCACTGCGCGCCTCATTAAAAAAGAAAAAGTAGTATAGTCGGAGTCTGACTAAAACCACCTCGGGCGCACCCACATAATTTTACCTCTTTCCGTGACTAGTACTCAGGGGCTAAACCCCTTCGCACCCACTAGTCACGGAAAGAGGTAAATATGTGGGAGCTGCTCGGTAGTTTTAGTCAGACTCCGACTATACTACTTGGAACAAAGCAATTTAAACAAAGCAAAAGAACAGGCATTTAGAGGAATGCAGCATGAAGCTAACAACAATTAATAACAATTAAAACATTAAAATTAATTAAAATATCTTTTGGATGCAGCTCGAAACGAGTCATTTGAATAGATGGGCACAAGTTAACCGGATGATCAGACAAGCACCACACTGTCCACACGAAGGGAAAATAGTGATAAGCAGGTGCTGCCCAAGCTGCAAAAAAATTGAGCACAACAACAACGGGTGTTACGAATGCACATCAAGCGAAGATCTGGAAAGCGAATTGAGAATGTACGAATACAATCCGAGTTTGGTTTATTTCGTGAAAAGGGTCTGCAAAGCCTGCAAAACCTGGAAAATTCAAAACGAAACAGCGCCCGCGGCATGACTAGAACAACAAGAAGAAGTCGACTTAACAGACATGGAAGATTACGATTTGACGGGAACAGGAGAGCCGGTTTACGAAACACCAATCCTGACGCCGCAGCTGTACCGCAGAATAATGGCGAATGAGTTTAACCAGGACCAGGTAGAGTACATAATAAAGAAAAGTTTGCACCTTTAAGAAGTTAATCACCAGCAGCTTCAAGAATAGCTTCTACAGCTTGAGATGTAATAAGTTTGACATCATTTACCCAAAAGGGGGAAGAAAGGTCTTTGAAAGCGCACACGATCGCGTGGAACAACACAATCATTCTTTATAAACTGTAAATATTTTTTGGCCCACCTCAAGTAATTAGAGGAACGCAGCACAAAGTAAATGGCAAAGCACAAGCTAAAAGAGGTGCTTGATATTATGATAAACGAAGAACAAGAAAGGAAGCACGTATTTAGAGGGGAGATGATGATCAAGAAGACCCTAAACCAATGTATCCCATACACAGCGGAAGAATGGGAAGAATATAAGCGGGACAAAGCCGACAGAGACAATAAACAGCTAACAAACTACATAGATAAAGTTTTTTTCGAAGACGGCGCGCTGAATTAGAGAAACACACCAACAAGTATAAACATGGATACATTAGAACTGATACAAGCACTTCCACAAGAACTTCGAGAAAAAATCAGCAAGGAGTATATTAAAATAAAACTCTGGCAACGTAAAATGCTTGGGTGGGCTGAAGTACACAAAGAGTTAGAAAAAATCCCATTTTGTGAAAGGAGGGAAAGTCTTGTAAAAGCGATGTATTGTGTAGAGCATTTAAATTGCGGGGTTGATGGTATCTGTGTACCATGCATGCGAAAAAGCAATATAATTCATGACGTTTTCCCAGACATAAACGAAAGCCGAAATATAAAAAACTGTATTGAGATATGCGATGATGAATTAGAACATAAATGGATCCATTGTAAGGTAAATGGTTTAGACCCAATGCGAGAAATCATAAGGGAATTTTACTGATCGGTCTTTGGTGCGGAACCGTTGCGTGACATTTTTCTCAGAAAGACCGGAAGCCAATATTTATATTTCTCAGCCCCTAGTCAAAGCGGGGGTTTCCCTATTTTAAAGAGGGTTGTAAGACAGAAACACAACAAGAGTGTAAAATAAATTAATTTTTATTCAAGTTGATTATAAATTTTATGCAACTACAACATGACGTCACGACACAGCTGTGTCGGTTCACAACAATGGAAACAAGATAGAAGCTGGTGATTTGCATAAGTCCCACGGCGTGGGACACACACCAAATAAAAATTCGGTTACGGCGTAACCCATTTCTGTTGTTAATCTAATTAATGCTAAAAATTCGGTTACGCCGTAACCCATTTCTATTGTTAGTCTAATTAATGCTTAAAATTCGGTTACGGCGTAACCCATCTTTGTTGTTATTCTAATTAATACTAAAAATTCGGTTACGGCGTAACCCATTTCTATTGTTTTGAATCAACAGTTCTTCAGTCAGCGTAGTTCAGCGTAAATCTTAGCAACTCTTCGAATAGCGATTTAACCTTTTCACTCCCGTTTGAAGCATTCACGAGAACATCTCTCAGCTTCCCAAGATCAAACCGCGTCTTGTTAATTTTTGTTCTAACCAAAACGACAAGAACTGTCTATCCGCTAGAAGATGAAGCAACTGAATAGATTTTAAGTGTGTTGTACTAATAAAGCAACGGGCTTTCACGCTTCGCCAAGCATGTCAATCAAAACACGTGAAACTTGTTTCTAGAACGTTCTGTCACGTGCCAATAACACGAGGCAAAACACGTGAAACTTGTCTCTAGAACGTTCTGTACACGTGCCAATAACACGAGACAGGAAAAACTACATGCATGGTTACACGTCGGCAAACTTACTACCTAAAAGAAAAATCGTCCATTAAAATTAAACTTACTAATACACGTTTTGTATTAAGTAGGGATGATTCTGGGTGGCTAGGCCGAGATAAACTAAGTGCAAAATATTGTCCCGAATCTAATCTTATTCTTGCACCGTTAGAACTTTGGGGTGCAGCATATTGGTATTTTAAACCATCAGCATTACGTACGCTTGTAAATGGAACGTCAGTTAACAAACTGCCGGGTATTCTAAAACCAAAACCTATTCTTTCATAAGTTCGAGAGGCACCCTTTAGTTCGATAATTAAAGCTGAGACACCCTCAATTAAACAAGGAAATGGCGCCATTACACGAATGTTATTACCGAATTTAACAAAAGTTCTATCACCTCCTTTATTTTCATTGAATATCCATTCTCCAGTTATTACTATTCTAGGTTGCAAATTTTTTACGGCATAACCACTTAGATCTAAATCTTTTTGTAATTTGATAGTATCGTTTTCTATTTTGTACCCTCGATCATAATTTTTCAATGAAAAGCCGTTCATATCCAAATCGGTTTGTAGCGTGATTTCGCCATCATCGATAACGAAAGCCTGATCGTAAACAGTGCCATCTACATCTGTTTGATAACCCTTTACCCCATAAATAATCAAAGCAGCCTTTTCAAGCGGCGAAGAGCCATCATAACCTGAATTTGAAATATCAAGATAGATAGTGTTATCATTGTCTTTGTATTTGCGCGTGTGAATAATGGTGCGTGAATATTTCGGGCTGTGACTGTTGAAGTGCTTGGTATGGTAATTAAGAGTATCAACCGGGTTAGGGGTTGAAGCACTTATAAACCAATCATTATCAACTTTCGGGATAAAGAACTCGACACATATAGTGTACTCTCCTTCGGGCAGAGGTTTTTTATTCAACGCCAAACGTGAGTTGAAAGAATTGACACTAGTTCTTACAAGATTGAAAGTATAAGCTTTTTTATTCACACTGTGAAGGTTGGATGTAAAGTCTTCTAACGTAACAGAAGTAACATTGTTTACAGCTGTCACGCCCGACCCTCGCTCCAAATAGGCTAAGGCATTCTTTTTATGCGAGTGTCCTGCTGAAATAGAATTTGAGCCCACATATTTTTTCATTGAAGTAAGATTTACAGCATCTTGGTCGCCGACAGGATTCGCAAGTTGCTTTATCGCATGGTCTTTCATGAGAATATCTCCAGTAATATTAACGGTTGATACATCCCCACTATCACCC
Organism: Meandrina meandrites; assembly: GCA_963693305.1. Classification (NCBI taxonomy): domain Eukaryota; kingdom Metazoa; phylum Cnidaria; class Anthozoa; order Scleractinia; family Meandrinidae; genus Meandrina; species Meandrina meandrites. The sequence goes on from OY855914.1 coordinate 10,102,587, forward strand.
TTTTCCCCTTTTTCACCTTTATCCCCCATAACTCCTTTCGAACCCGCAGGTCCAGTTGCTCCAGTGGGTCCCGCGGGTCCTGTAGCTCCGGTTGGTCCTGTAGGTCCCGTTGCTCCCGCAGGGCCAGCAGGTCCGGTAGGTCCTTGTGAGCCCGTATCACCTTTTATTCCCTTTTCTCCAGCATCACCTTTATCTCCTTTAGGACCTTGTGGGCCAGTATTTCCCTTATCACCTTTTTCACCTTTAGGGCCACGCGCTCCAGTTGCGCCAGTCGGACCAGCAGGGCCGGCAGGGCCGGTTTCCCCTCGGATTGAAGTAGACTCTTCATGTGTTTGAGTTGCACCCGTCGCACCGTTAATAAATCCCATCTCTATATATTTTCGTCAAAATTTTTAAGTGTGGTTTTTTTTGGTTTGTCGTAGTATAAAAAAGAATATTTAACATCGGTAGCCCTTTCAAGCAGCGCTCTGTCAATTCCCAATTCATCGGCAATACGGTTATTTTCTTTAGGAAGAAAGTCGAAAATGCAAAAGTGGCTACAATTATCTCGGATGTTTTTGGGGACCTTAAAATAGCTTTGAGAAAGATAAATGACGCTGCAATTGCGGTGGCGACCGTTGATAAAATAATCGATAATGTCGTTTTGGTTGCTTTCACAAACCATGTCATCGAAAATTACAATCTTTTGATTGTCAGTGGACAGCGTTTCCAAAGGAATAACATCGTTGGCGCCTTCAATAACATTATAGCCAGCCACAGGATTGACTCTTGTGTCGAAATCATCAATCATATATTGGTACTTGTCTTGATGCAGGTTCTTAGCGCAAAGGTAAATTTTGTCGTAGACCAACAGCCTGTAAAGCATATGCATGAGAATATTTGTCTTACCAGAGTCGCTTGGCCCGCAAATAAGCATCCGAAAGGTATCTGCTGGCATACAAGGGTGGCCTTGCTTGTAATTACTTTTTGTAGTCAAACTGGGGTCGTAATTGGGAATTTTCATTTTTTTCTGTTATATATACGGCAAAAATATGTCCATGAAGAAGTGGCGAAAACTTGTCAGCGAAAAGGCTGAAGTTGAACAGCAGAACGACAAAATCCTCGCGGCAATAAAAAATAACAAAATCAATAAAGAGTTTGGTCAGCTATCAGGTGAGGATTTGTTCAAACCTATCACATCGCGGCTTGACAAACTCCAAGTAGGGGATAGCAACTCAGTTGCTGAGCCAAAAGAAGAGGATGAGGTTCCAGACTATGGTATGGATGAGTTTGATTTAAATAACCCCTTTGATGAAGATTTTAGACCGGATGAGGAAACTCCACCTCCATCACCATCACCATCACCATCACCAACACCAACACCAACACCATCACCAACATCATCATCACCACCATCTCCTACATCAACACCGTTACCACCTTTGGCTGAAGAGGAAGAAATGGAATTAATGGAAGAAAGTGGGGCAAGCCCAGCGGAAAAACCAAGTAAATGGGGGCCACCACAAGAACTGGTTATCGAGGGATCAGAGTCAACTGACCTACAGACACTAAACAGCATGCTATCAAAAAATAAAAACAATCCCAACTATGTGGTAAAAAGCAAAAAATCAAAATTTCACGGATTCACATTGACAAAAATAAAAAAGGCAAGAGATGCAATTCTTGAAAGGAGAAAAACAGGGATTAAAATCCCCATACAGCAGCTGATGCCCGATGTTGATGCTGATGAACCCGACAGAGAAATGGAAGGAAGCGGAAGTGTTGATCCAAACGCTTTGGTTGAAAGGCTACACTTAAGCCTGGCGTCTATACAGGCGGGCAACACTTCACTAAAGCTGAAAAAACAGGTTCAGCAGATGTTGGGGTTGCTGGTAAAGCTAAAGGAAATAACACAAAAAGAAGCCCACAAAATTTTGAGTAATATTATATAAGCAACATGTCAACCCATTTTCATTTCAACCTGTTGCTTGACTCGCAGCTGGCTAAACAAAACAACGCCAACAGCAAGTCACATGACTTTACAATCAACTTTGACCCGCCAATCGCTTTAGATCCCCACAAAAATTACAAGGCGGCGTTAAATGAGCTGGTATCTATGTCTTATTCGTGGTACAACATCGCGAAACGGTACAACAACAACGAATTCAAATGGCGGAAAAAAACAGAGAACTGGAAAACCGTGACAATTCCGGATGGAATGTATGATTACGACGGTCTCAACACCACCATTCAGGCGCTAATCGGGAGAGTGGATCCCAAGGATGAAAAATCCAAGTTTATTTTTCAGCTGTATTTTCACACCACAACGTATCGGGCGGTCATTTTGTTGCAGGACGGCTACGAGCTTGACCTAAGTGGAGGTGAATTCGCCGCGTTGCTGGGTTTTGACAAGAAAACAATAGACGGAGCGAACAATAGGAGCGACCGCGTGCCAAATATAACAAGAGGCGTCGACTGGATCTATATCCATTGCGATCTCATTACAAGGGCTGTGGACAACATCGGGGGCGACGTTATGTTTTCTTTTTCAACTGCTGAACTCTCAGTCAGCTACCCCTTTTCAAAAGAGCCCCGCCGCCTCCTGTGGCACCCGGTGAACAAAAACAGAATCAATGCGATAAATATCAAAATCACGGACGGACGCAACAACATTATAGATTTGAATGACCAAGACGTGGCTTTAAGTATCATCATTGAAGAAGAAAAAGAAAAATAATTTACACATAAGTATAATAATGAATCATCCGAGTGAGTGGACGAGATACTACGACGCGCCAAACGGTTACTATAGATACAAACACAAAGGTACGGGGGTTGTTAGAGACACCCTGATGAATATAGGAAAGCGGTTCAAAAAGAAGGTCACCCGTCAGACGTTGGAGAAGGCTGTAAATGAAGCCTCGAAGCAAATGCTGAAAAAAGCCGCAGAAAAAGCAGAAGAAAAAGCGGCTGACAAGATACAAGCGGTTTTGCGAAGTGGCACACCTCAGAAGACCCCAAGTGTAAAACCAAAGAGTAAAAAGACTCCAAGTGTAAAACCTAAGGGTAAAAAGACCCCAAGTGTAAAACCTAAGGGTAAAAAGACCCCAAGTGTAAAACCTAAGGGTAAAAAGACCCCGCAGCGTACACTTAGTACAGAGTCGAAACAAAAACTGAAGAAGATGCTAAGTGGGGTACCTAAAACTAAACTAAGCGGGGATTCACGGAAAAAGTTGCAACAGATTTTAAACGCGGGTCGGGCTGCAAGGTTGAAAGTAAACCAATTGATAGCAGAAAATTAAAATAATTTTTTAAAAAGATATATAGGACGCAAGATGTTCAGAAGCCACAGGCATTTGGAAAAAACAGAGTATGTTCGTATCATGTTAGACAAACCGATCACTATCCCGGGAAACAATCAGCACCAGGTAAAAACAAACTATAAATTCACACTCACCGACCGAGACAACTGGTATGACTGGTATAACGCCTACTTCCGGGCTGATTTCACTTTCGAGGCAACCGCGGATGGCGGGGTAGTTGCAGCAGACGCCCGGTCAGCGCCCATTAACAGCTCATTTTCACTGATAAACAAACTTGTGGTAAAATCATCGGGCAAAAACATTTACAACGTAGACAACATTCACAAGCTCATATTTATCAAAAACTTGTTGGATTTTTCTGATGACTTTGCGAGGAGCGCAGCGAAAGATCAGTTTTGGTATTTGGATACAACGAATAGCAATGTAACGGCTGTCGCTGCCACTAACCTTGGAATCAGACAAAGGGGCTTGCTTGCCCACGCCGGCCTCACGGTTGAAACCCTCATACCGCTTAATAGGTACTCATTCTTCGAAGAGCTGAGTGATAAGCTTCTTCCCCCCATGCAGATGGAGTTCGAAATTGAGCTACAATCAGATGCAGAGCTGATTTGGCAAAACGATGGCACAGATCGCAGGATAGTGGTGAGAAACTTCGAGCTGTGGGTTCCAATGCTGCGTTTCACCAGCGAAGGCCAGAAGCTCGCAAACGAAAACTTTTTGAAACCTCAGAAATGGACGTACCTGAATGAAATGATCCAGCCCAGCAGCAGCCGGCGTGACGCTTTCGGACAGTGGCAGATAAATCCCGGTGTAAAGGATGCCAAACATGTTTTCATTTTCATACAACAGTCAAGGAAGAAGGACGCCTTGACTCAAAACCCCTACTTCTTTGACACCTTTAATATTGACGGAGACAATTCAGCCAAGCTAGCGACCTGCCGGCTACAGTACGGCTCTTCACAGTACTATCCGGAGCTGGACTACGACGAAAACTTCAAACTGCGCATTCTTAATGACTTAAAGAACTACCGGTACCGCAAAAACGACTACAACACCGGGGTTCAGCTTCAGCCCAACAACTTCAAGGATTTATACCCAGTACTCTATTTCGACTTACGTGAAAACAAGGATAACATGACCAACGACCCGAAGCGGATGGTTTTCCACTACAGGCTCAACGAGGCGGCCAACGCGCAAGACTACACCATTTATGCAGGAATTTTGTACGAGTCCGAATTTGTTCTCAGGCAGGTGGGTAATGAGCTGGTGATGGTTTAAAAGTGAAATAATTTTGTATGAAATATAAGAGATGCCGAGTGACTGAGTTGCTGCCCACGCTTTTAAGACAATTTATACATGGGACCTTTGAAGTGGACCCCAAAGTGAAATAATTTTGTATGAAAATATAAGAAATGACGACTTACTATCCGCACAAGATTTCACTTTCAGACGGGCAGAAGGTTAGCCTCGCGCGGGCCTTTGGGTCAGGAGAAGCAGTTACGCTCAGATTCAAAAACGAGGCTATAACCGGTGGCAGCGACACTTTGCACTTGACCGCCAGGCAGATCAAAAAAATAGAGCGCGCTATCAAAAACAAAACGGGCGTGGACATAGACATGAGCAAGACACAAATCAGACATGTGCGCAACTTGACCGCCAGGCAGATCAAAGAAATAGAGCGCGCTATCAAAAACAAAACAGGCATGGACATAGACATGAGCAAGACACAAATCAAATATGTGCGCAAGCTGGCGAATGGTGCAGGCATGCGGGTAAAACCCCCAACAGGTGGAAAGGGAATGCGCATCAACCCTCCACCATATATGCGCCCTCCACCATTTATAGGTTCTTGGGGTGATCAAAAAAAAGCCCGCCTTCGTTGATGTCCCCTTAACTGATTATGACTTGCAGCGATGGTGCCAATACTTGAAAATCCCCATCAAAGGTATATTTGCGAGAGACGAGATCCACGTGAAAAACCACTCCCCTTGTATAATCAACATGGATGATCTTGGAGGGCCAGGCACCCATTGGGTATGCTGCTGGGGATCAGCAACTGAGTTGCTACCTGAATACTTTGACTCTTTCGGTTTACCCCCACCCGCGGAATGGGAAATTGAGTTGATTCTCGAGGGCAAACAGACCTTTCTTCGGAATGACAACCAGCTTCAGTGGGAATTCAGCGTGCGCTGCGGCTACTACTGTCTGCTTTTTCTGAACGAACGTAACAAAGGGCGGACATTTCGAGATATTTTGAGCATGTTTTCTGAAAATACGCGCGCCAACGAGGCTGTGGTGAAGGATTATTTTACACATAATGTATAGGATGGATGTTTACTGTGTGAAAGAAAAGCGCTTCACACCCAATGTGGTGGGAAGTGAAACATTTGCAACCGCAAAAAACGGCAGAAGACTGCTTAAAGTAAAATGTGCTAGCTGCGGCATTACCAAGACAAGATTCGTTTCTAATAAAACGCAAAGTGGTGCTGCTCAAGAAGGAGGTAATATTTTGGAACCAATATTTAAGTGGACCAGAAGTGGTTTACCCAAAAAGAAGAGAGAAGAACTTGCTCGCGCTGAAAAAAGAATGTTTGGAGGTGGAGTTTTTGATACAGTTGGAAATACAGCAGCTGAAGCTTTCTTTGAGTACGGAGTTCCTTATTTAGCAAAGCAAGGTGTGAAACAAGGAAGATACTTTGCAAGCGAGTTTCTGAGACAACCAGAGTATCAGAAGAAGTTAGCCAATAAAGCCAAACCAATCGCGAGAAAAGCTGTTAATTACACAATTGATGCTTTGTCTGGGGATTTGTTGACTAAAGCCTCAAACAGATTAAGACCAAAGGATATGATACCGGGAAATAAGATGCGGTGATTTTTGCTAATTATATAGGAAGGATGGAGGTACGCAGCGGCCCAAAGTTAATTTTCTTTAATTATATAAGATGGAGGTATACTGCGTGAAGGAAAAGCGTTTCACACCCAACGTACCGGGAAGCGAAAAAAACACTACCACAAAAAATGGTAGAAGGCTGCTTAAAGTAAAATGCGCAAGTTGTGGCATCACCAAGACACGATTCGTTTCTAATAAAACACAAAGTGGTGGTGATTATGATATGAGAATTTATGCGGGTAATAGAGTAGATGACCCAACAAACCCTCTTTACCAACGTGGTGGGGCTTTTGATTTGCATAAAGCTATTGGCAAGCTGCCTAAGCCAAAAAAGGGGTGGACACTTCCTGGTCATAACTACACAGGACCATACAATCCCCTTGAAAAACAGCTTTCTTACGACCCCAAGACGGGGAAGATCTTGAAGATATACCAGCAACCCACAGGCGCCACGGACGCAGTTGCAATGCAGCATGACGTTGATTATGCCGTCTGTGCAGGCAAGAAAAATGAAAAAGGTTGCAAACATGATGCAGACAAAAAAATGGTGAAGGCGCTTGACGCTATTCCCAAAAACAAACGGCAATGGGGTCACGCCGCGGCGCGCAACGCAATCAGCTCGAAGCAAAAAGTAGGATTGGGTGTCGGTGAAACGATCAATAAAAAGATCGGTGAAAAGATTCCAGGCTTTCAACCGGCTCAAGATGTGGCTGCTGCAATCATGGCTGTCACAGGTGGTGATAAGGATTTGTTTAAAAAGTATTGGAGTGGTGACATCGCAAAAGGTGCCTTTAACACGAAAACCGGTCTGTTCAGCAAAAAGTTCTGGACACACCCTAAAAATACAACTGGGCCATGTAATCGGGTTGTATATAAAAATGGAAAATGGCATAACCAATATCGCGACTAAAATATTTTTAACACATATATAAGAAATGGATTCTGCAACAAAATTCCGGCGGGATGAAATAGAATTGATAAAGAAAAATCTTGAAAACCAGTTGGTGCATTACTACCAAACCTCAGCCAAGTTTAAACGGTGGCACACACGTTGCCAAACGGTATGCGCGTTAACAGGCGGAATCGCCACCATTCTTACCGGCTCTGGGCTGGCCGCTTCGCTTTCTGCGGTTGGCGTTGTTGTTGGCGCCCCTTTAATCGCAACGGCCACCCTGTTTTCATTGGTGTCAACCTCCTCCATCGTTACCGTCAAATTCTTCCTGCGTAAAGCGAAAAAACACGAAAAAATACAAACTTTGGCTGAAGCTACGCTGAGCTCAATCAACTCTCTCATATCGACCGCTCTTGAAGATGGTAAAATCTCAGACAGTGAGTACCAAGATATTATCAAAAAGTACAACAGCTTTACTACTGTAAAGACAAAACTGCGTTTTTCAAACCACACTGACGGCGGGGTAAAGGTTAACAGAACATCAAAGACAACTTCTGTTTAATGGTGGGGTGTTTGCCTCCAACCACCATTCGTTGAAACTTTTTTCGGCTTTATTTCTGGTTTGTACCATCTTCGGCAATCTTTTCGTGAGCTTTCCCAGTATTGCATTTTTCGCCGGCCAATCTCTTGTTGAGACCTTTTGAAAATAGTTGTATAAAAAACAAACGTAGTTACATGATCCGGGGTAGCAACTCAGTTGCTGATACCGCTTGAACTGGTGAATGACATTGCCCAAAAAAGTCAACCCCATATTGTCACCGACCTGATCTACAGAAATGCCGACTTTTTTTAGTACCGCAAGTAAATACCATAATTTGAGGTGGTGTCTCATCTCTTCACGGGGCTCATCCGGCAGTGGGGGTTCCCATGAGTGAAAGTCAAGCTCGATTTCCGGTTTGATTTCTTTTATTAACGCTTCCTGCTCTTCCAACAACATTTTTTTCAGTTGTTCCCTGTGGGGGTTAGGTCCGCGAAGTTTTATAGCCATGTATATATGACCGCGCATAATTATTCAAATGGATAGAAAATTAGAGCGGCATTATTACAGCCCGCAGGGTTACTGGAAAGGTATCTCTGCCATTAAAAAATTAGCGGTCGCTGCGAAGGTTCCTGAAGTTGTTGCCAAAGAATGGTTGTTCAGGCAAGCGCTCTGGCAGATTTACCTCCCCGCACCGCGCTATATTCCTCGCCTAAAATTCGACGTGCCTACGCCCAACAAAGTGCATCAGGCAGATCTTCTTTTTCTGCCACATGACAAAGTGGGCCGTAGCACTTACAAATACGCGCTTACCGTTGTTGATGTTGCCAGCAGATTCAAAGAAGCTCAGCCTTTAACTTCTAAAAACTCTGATGAGGTTGCCAAAGCTTTTAAGACAATTTATACACGTGGACCTTTGAAATGGCCGCAGATGTTGCAAGTTGATCCTGGGCGTGAATTTATGGGCGCTGTTACAAAAGAAATGGAAAATCACAAAACTTCTATCAGACGCGGCCACCCTGAAATTCACAGAGACCAAGCTATCGTTGAACGTTTCAATCGTACCTTGGCTGAGCGTTTGTTTGGCCACCAGTACGCGGTTGAAATGCGTTCACCTGAGGGTCTGCGGTCTACTGTGTGGGTAAAAAGGCTCCCCAAAGTTGTTTCTGCTCTGAACAACCAAGTCACTCGATTGATTGGTATGAAACCTGCTGCCGCAATCAAGAAAAAAAATGTTTATGCAGAACCGTCAACTAAATATTTGAGACCTGTTGGTTTGAACGAAAAAAAGCTCCCATCCAACATTATGCTTCGGTATTTGTACGAACCTGGTGAGCTTGAAGGCGGGACGAAAAGAGCCACTGATCCAATCTGGTCCTTAGATGTCTTTAACCTTGAACGATCTTTTACCAAACCGAATCAACCTGTTCTCTACTATTTGCGCGACGGACCTAAGCGTGGTTTTGTACGTGAAGAACTGCTTGTGGTACCTCCGGATACAGAATTACCTCCAGCAGTGGGGTAAATGTGATATTCGATAGGTTCGGTGTGTATCCCATCGGGCAGCACCCAGCGTTTGTCATAATATGCACTCAACCCCAACTTCTCCTGCTCGTAAGTTACTATTTTTCCATCCCGCATCCGAAACCCTCTGTTTGTTGCCATATCCTTGTTTCCTTCTAACGCTGCCTTGAAACGATGCCAGTTTATTTCGTTTTGGTTCTTAGACATACCTTTTGTACTTAGCTTCTTTTTTTCACCTCGATCGTCCGCATAATAACATTTGGAGCAGAGCGCTATCATCCGCTCCCCCTCAAACTCCTGCTTAAACAGACCGGGTGTTCTACCACTCCACTTGTCCCATGCCAACCACTTCTTTTTTTCTTTCTCGAATTCTTCTCTCAGCTCCGGTTTTACGATGTCTTCGAGCTTTTTTCCTGATATTGCCATATAGTTGCTGTCAGTGTCCATCTGGATCAGCTCAAAATCTTTTCTGTCTATGTACCTGTCCAAGAAATCATAATAAAATTCTAACATCCGCAGCTTGGCCAGCTGATATACCGAGATCCCTATCTGAAATGGGCGTCTGATTGTTATCCGCGGTTTCCGGCTTTCTAACTCATACGCCGCGCCTATCTCATCTATATTGGTGAAATACGCGCTTCTCAGCGCTCTGTCTACCACTTTCTCATCTTTTGTGTAGATTACGTTGGTTTGCCGCTCTAAGGCTTCGATCAGCTTTCCGTAGCCGCTGTTTCCCAGCAGTTTGAATATATCCGCCAGCAGTGCTTTGCTTTTTTCCACATCTCCTGTCCGGCGGGCCTCCGTGACTTGTTCTACGAACCAGGGGAATATTTTTACCGGTTTGTAGTCAATTGTCCGATATACCTTTGTTATTTCCGCCCCGTGGTTTATGTACCATTTCAACAGCGGTGCATATAGTAGTATCCTCTGTGCCGACAATGCTCCCACGAGTTTTCTCCCGTCTCCGTGGTTTCTGCCTGTGTCCGTCAAGTATTTGATCATATGCTCGGGTACTGCTTCCGCTGGCACCACTTTGTTGTAGAAGAATGGGCACATTTCTTCGAACTTCGGGTGTAAGTGCTTCGGAATCTCTATGTCTACTTCCGCAAACCCGAACCAGCTTCCTTCTTTGAGATTTTGTGTTAGTACTATGGGCATTGCCAAATCATCGTCGTGGTGTTCCACCCTTTCTTTTCCGCAGGGCATATCTCTTAACATTGTTGAGAGGTACAGCGCGTTGGCATCGTAGCCTAAAATGTTTTGGCACAGTTTCGCCTCTGCAGCTGAGTTGCTATCATATTGATGTGATCTTATTCTTGTTTTCCCCACTTCATGATACCTTGTAAAAACGAGGCTCGGCCCTCCAACAACAGCTTCTTTTAACATCTCATATGCTTCTTTGCTTGGGGCGTATAGTTCTGCGTTGCGCTCTATTGCTCCCTTTAACAGGTAGTGCAGGCTTACACCTGGGATGCTGACTGCGTCTTTCATTATGTCGATCCCCTTTTCTGTGTAGAAGTTTCTCATCTTTTCCAGCGCCTCTAACCCTGGGGCTACATCTAGATTGTTGTAGTACCGCACCCAGTCTTTAAATGTTTTCATCCCCTCTTCCCAGAACGTTCGTTTGCAGGCTTTCCATTCTGTCAGTTTTAATGTAAAGCCTCCTTTCAGCTTTGAGTTCCAATCTAGGTAATCCGGCAATCCTGGGTAATCCAGCTTTTTTATATCGTCGAACCACTCGTATGGGAGCCATGATTTTGTTGTCTCGCAGTCGTAGGCTTTTACCCATTTCTCGTATGAGGTTCCTGGTCCGAGGTAGTTCATTATGTCTAGAAAACGGAAGCCTGATGTTAGTAAGAACATTATTTTGTTACTGTTCTTCGCCACTCTGACTTTGCTGGCTGTGTCCGCCAGCTTTTTCACGAAGTGTGCCTTTATTAGATTGAGATCGTATTTCCCCGAGTTGAAGCCGAGTACTGGGACCTGGTCGCACCATTCTTCTATTTTTTTCTTTTGGTCTTTTGGCAGCAGGGTGATGTCTGCTGGCATAAATTCATCTCTTACTCGTTTCCTGATGTTTTTTCCGCGTCTTTCTAACTCTTCTGCGAACTTGCGGATCAGCTCTGTGGGATCTTTTTCGCAGATATGGGTTGGCTCTCTTTCATGCGTGTCGCCGATGCTAACCGAGACTGGGACGTGTACGTTCTCGATTGTGAGTCTGTCTGTCAGCTCCTTCCGCTGATTTTTGTCTCCGTATGCCTCAAAATCATACAAAATTGCGTGCGGGTAACTTTTTGTTTTTGCTTCTGGGAGTTCTTCTACATATTTGTCTCCGACTTCGCACGCCCAACACTCTATTACTCTGTAGCCTTTCTTTCGGAGATATGCCGTTCTCCTCTTTGTTGCTTGGTAAAGTTCTTCTCTTGTTCTTCCACAATGTTCTATTACTGTGTTACGATCACGGTGACATTTTGGACACCCGTGCCAGTAGCATCCGTGATACTGCAGAACTAACTTTCTCTCATGGTTATACCCGTCAACTGGCCTGTTCTCTACCCATCGCTCTCCTCCGTGGCCTGACATTGCGTGGGCTATTGGAATTTTCCAGTGCTTTGCCACGTACTCTAGCCACTGTATTGATTCTTTTGATGCTTTATGCCACGGATAAAATGCTTTCTGGTAAGCCGACTGTGGCGCTTCCACCTTTTCGCCTGGGCAATCTATTACAGTTTTCCCTTGGGCGCATCTTTCTGCGTGACGTTGGAGATTGCAAACCTTTGTGAATCTTGCGTGGCAATGGTTGCATTCGTAATTTTTCGCTAACTTTGTTATGTCTTTTATCAAAAATGCGTGCTCCCCGTGAATTCCTATTGTCATTATGTTTTTTAACTTTGGTGACGGATTTCTTATCAGATGCCATACTACTTCTTTATCATCTAAACGCTCTGGCATGTAAACTCTTATCCCGAGCCAATCTGAGAAAGTGGCGCCCTTGTTCAGGTGCATTTCTACCTTTTCTATTTCATCTAGTGAGGTTTTTACACAATTGGTCGGTGTTTCGCGGAGCTTGAAGAAACTCTTGGCCAGACTGCGGGCTGATTCTGTGCTTCGATCTGGCCTTGCGCCTTTATGCACAGCGATACAACGCCATAAACACAGGTTATCTCTATAAGTGTCTAGCGTCACCATTGCTTGTTTTCTCCCCGTGTTTGCTTGTTTACGCAGCCAGTCTGGCAATGGGTCTGTTCCCAACAGTGGTTGACGGTCAAGCACAACTCTTACATCTACTGCGAAGAAGTGGTCGAAGACCCATTTTGTGTCTGGCCTTTCGATATTATCTATTTCTAGACGTGCTGCCTCCTTTTCCCTTATCCATTTTTCCGCGTCTTCTAGCTTTTTCATCCTTTGCGAGCGTTTTTCAGCTTGGTAAAAGGTTAAAAAGGTGCCTTTTTCAATGTGGCGCAAAGTTGTTGCGTAAACGTAAAATGTGAAAAATGATGTTCTTACTTCCCTTCTTATTTTATCCATGAATTTTGCTGTTTGGTCTTTATTCAGATCTCTTATAATGCGCCATCTCTTGTACCGCCTCCCGCTTTTCTCTTCACCCTCGAATTCCGTGTCTTCAAACAGATTCATAATCTCATTCCGATAGTTTGTTACATTTCTTATGTTACTCGGTTTAATGGGATCAAATTGTCTCAGAAGCTGTTCTCTTCTGTTCTTTTTTCTCGGTGGTGGTATTGGTTGATAAGGTTTTGGTTGTAAAGGTAAGCGCTTCTTTGCAGTTTCTGGAATTGGTTCTTCTAGCGCATTCTTTATTATCTTTTTCACTGCGGGTACGTTTTCTGAAAGAAGTTGCGATAAATGTCGCAGTTCTGCGGGGTCTATTTTTGCAAGTTCTTGTTCGAGAGATTCGAGGTCTACATCTTCGAGAGATTCAAGGTCTATTTCGTCCATTGTATAATATGTAGAAAATATTTTTTATTTAATTAATTGTTATTAACTTAATGATGTGTTTCTCTAATTGAAAAACTTTTATACAGCACGGTGTCAATCCCTCTAAATGCTTGTCCCGCCGCCCTTTGTTTATGTTTCCTGCGTCCTTTTTCCTAAGTAGTATAGTCGGAGTCTGACTAAAACTACCGAGCAGCTCCCACATATTTACCTCTTTCCGTGACTAGTGGGTGCGAAGGGGTTTAGCCCCTGAGTACTAGTCACGGAAAGAGGTAAAATTATGTGGGTGCGCCCGAGGTGGTTTTAGTCAGACTCCGACTATACTACTGAAAAAAAGAAAGGCAAAGCTCGTATCCTGCTGTGTCCTATTCCGCTTGTGTATTGAAACACGTCCAGTAGAGTAAATATGGATTATTCAGTTCACATTCCACATGGAGTGTCCTTAAGAATCATCTTTCGGGAATTCCACATAGAGCGCGCTTATATCCAAGTAAGTGAGATATATTTATGACTACATTATAAACGCTACATAAATATTTCGAAAAATATTTCTTTATGGTATTGAAGAACAAAACATCAAATAACTAATATAAATTTTTTAACAAAAATTTAAGAAAGCGACAGAAATGATTTCCCAACTATCTTTGATTTTTCTTTCATTATTCACGACTATCTGTCTTCTTTTCATTGAACACATTTTTTCTTTAAGGTTTGACTACTTGGACATTACTAATGAGAAGGGCAAGTGGTTTGGTACATACTGTGGTGGGCCGTATAGGAAGAACGCCACTGTAGATGTAAATGGAAACTACGCAAGACTAAAATTTCACTCAGACGAAGACTTACAGAAGAAAGGGTTCCTATTATATTTTAGTATTTTCCCACTACCAGGTTAGTAAAAAATATTAAAACCCGTCTCATTTTCTATTAGGCGTGCCGTACAATAATATTGGAAGAGTTCAGAGTCTTCCAGATCGAGAGGTTCCAGTGTGACCGTTCAGGCTGTCCTGAATAAAGTGTTCGTTTCTTTTTTTACTATTATTTTGGATTACCGAGCTCTCTAATGATTACTTTAAGGTTACCGTTTACCTTTGGGGATGTCTCACGTCCAAGCGATATGGCACGTCCGGATTAAGGACGGTGCCTACTTTTGTTACTGCGCACATCTTCTGCGCATCACGCAAGGCATCGATCGCACTAGACGCGCGCGCTAAGGGAATTTGCTCGCTCAAAATGACGAATTCAACTTCGCGACCAAGCGCGCGACTAAAATGCAAGAAAATTTCGGTTGCAACGAAATCCAGTTAATGGACGTACTAAACCAGGAACAGTGAAAGAGTAACATATCAGTAAGCCCTAAACGCTTATCGATAAAAATGGCTCACATTTAACAGTCTGAAACACATCGCTAATCGCTCGAACGTAATCAGCAAACTGCTAACTACATATGGCGTGGTGCACGCGTGAAAAATTGCGCGAGAAGCAAATATTTAACTCGCTAGGGAGGGGATAGGAAAAGTGTAACTGACCTCAAAAGCGATTCCATACAACTCGTATAACTTTTAAAAACGCGTGGTGACCCATACTTTTTATTTTATAAAATGGAAGTGGTAAGTCTATAGAACACATGATTAATTTTTCGTTCAGTGCAAAAATTGTTTAGGGTGTTTTTCTGGCCTTGCAAGAGAGAGCTGTTAGAGTCAAAAATGGCTCAAGTGCAATCGTTTTGTCAATAAAAACGTGGTTCACGCAGTTTCAAAGATAGTATTTGTTAGTTATTTTTAAGATCGTTATATTTAGTGTTGATTTTGTTCATGAAAAACCAAATTCAAAGGTAATTTGTAAGGAAATTTTATTTCCTTTTACTTTTTTTGAAAATGCCACGTCAGCACTTTTTTCAAGATTTCAAACCTAATTATCTCGAAAATTTGCGTGGCTACCCCTAATTTTCTTTTTGGATTTTAATAGCCCTTGGTAACATCTACTTCCCTTGCATAGTCATTGGCCGGGAAAAAATACCTCGCTATTAGTAGGCACCGTCCTTAAACCGTAGATAGCAAAACCCACACTTTACCGGCGCAAAAGGCCCAATGGGATGTTGAGAGAACACATCTTAAGGGGGTTTATAGCGCTGGTAAATCCCCAGAAAGTGTGGTCTATTGCTTTTATGAACTACCTATGGAAAGCGTTTTTTTTTAAAAAATGGGAATCGATTTTATATTTCGTGATCAAGCCAACCACAGCGGCTGGAAGAATATAAAGCTTCACCGACCGTTCACACCAAAATCCACTAGCCGACGTGACGAAAACTTTTAAAAGTCCGTATAAATCTGTAAAAGTCACAAGAAAGCAAAGAGTAAATGCGAACGGTTAACGGAAGAAATGTATTCAACGATTTAGGAGGAAATTTAGCAAACTGTGGCCGGAGTCATTCATCGCGAAAGCAAAGGACTGCACGCAGAGTTTGCAAGTTTACAAACCTCGCAGATTACGTAAGTTATTTAGAATAAAGGTTAGTTTCAGAAACTCTGCTTCGGAAATTTTATTTCGAAGTTATTTGTTACCTCATGCTTCGTTTTTGCTGAATGACAGACTTTACAGAAAGCACTGAAATTGCATAAAACTAGAATCAATTTAAACTCGTACAGGGACACGGCGCGAGTTTCTGCCATCAAGATAATTCAAGTAAGTTTTAATCGCGAACAATTTGGGGTAGTTTTTTTCTTTCAAAGTAGGATTCGCCATGAATATATCGAGACCTCTGGCCACCTCCAAAACCGGAGCTCCGCGATTCACGGACTCATTGTCAAATATGACAATGGTATACGAAAACCTCAAGTTGCATTCATGAACTGTTTACGTTTGCTTTGTTAGTAACAGTTTTAGTCTACTAACACAAAATTTACAAAACAAATTACCCTTTTTTCAATAACATTTAGAAGTGTATGGTTTACTTAGTAAACGCACACAAAAGGAGCTGCAATTCACAAAAAGACGTACCGTACCCTCTTCCTGCATATCATTCAAGGCCTTCATTTATTCAATAAATTATGATGTTCTTTTCATTGCTATCATACAAAATTTAATACTTTTTTGTGTTTAATAGAATGTGGTTCAGTGATAAACAATACACTGACAAGTCCCGGATATCCCAACAACTACCCAAACAATATGGACTGTAACTACTATATGCCTCTTCAACCCGGCATGTTAGTAAATGTTAGCTTTCGTGATTTCGACGTTGACTATGAGCCATCAAAGCCAAAAGTATGCCCGTAAGTAAAGCCATGACTATTACAAAATAACCCTTAATCTGTAAAAACTATATCCTACATCAAGGGCACTAGATCTTAAACGATCGTGAGGGTTCTACAACGACTTTCGCTCGGACTATCACAGCAAAAGAAATATGCTTTTCTTTGCAGATACGACTACTTGATGATAACCAATGATAAAGGAAATAAATTTGGCACGTACTGTGGTGCAAAATCTGGGACGGAAGTTTTCGTGACTGGACAGCACGCCTTGTTAACATTTTACACAGACTTCTCTTTCCAAGCAAGAGGATTCATGATATCTTTCACCTTTTTTGGCAAGTGATAACAGAATGCGGTTATTAAACAGAATGTGGCAAAATTAGATATTTAGCAGACAAGTAGACCAGCAGAACAACACACCGTTTCCAGCGAAAACGACAAACACACCGATTAGAGGACGGTAGACACACAGGTAGACAAGCAGACGGGCAGACAGGCAAGCAAGAAAGACACTATAACTTTATTAGGATTGAGATGCGTTTCTATCTAAGAATAAAATATAGATACTTTACAACTATTATCCGGCTATCTACCATTTGTTATAAATTAATGTTTGCTTGTTAATCTGTTTGTTAGATTGTGGACTTCGGTGTTCTTTCGAATGGAATCCATATAGCTACAAACTTGCCTGCTGGAATGTAACTTCCATCCTGGAGGTTGTTAAATGCTTCCCAAGGATTGTAACAGCCCTGTACGTGTGTTTAATGAGGCCTGTACGTTAAGTGCTAGTGAAACGTCAGCAAAGAAAAAAATGCTCCCATAAGGGTTTTTTGGTTAATATCAAGGGCGACAAATTATACTCCTTAATTTGGGCGCGAATCATAAGTTTACATGTGAAATTTCAAAACTGCTTTGGCAACGTTCCCCATATCTCAGTGCCAAGATGGCCTCCAGGTTGAAAGGATTAAAGGTGTTCTTAAAGCACAATCCTCCGTAAGAAAAAAGATGGCGGCGGTACATTTGACCACAATACCCTGCGAACCTAACACAGCCAATATGGCACATGGGAAGCTATGTTTTTGCAAAATTCTTCCCCGTACTAACAACATTGTTCATGCTAGGTTTCAAGTTTTTAAAGTTTTTCTGTGAGTTTTTATGAGCGTTTTTACGGTTTTCGCGCGCTAAGCATTATAGGTAAATGTACCAGTCGCCATCTTTTTGCGTACGGTGGATTTTTGTATCTTTTTCTTTAATTTTATCAAGGCCAGTTTGCTTTGGCCATGTTATAACCTCTTAGCGATAATTTATAATTTACACGTTAAATCGCTTTCAAAACGCGAAGTGTGGCATCAAGCTGATTTTTGACCGTTTTACATGCGAATTATAGCCAACGATGTAAGGGATATTCGATAATTGACTCAACTTTAAACATTTAATAGCAAGAATAATTCTAAAGTATTTTTGTCGAGAATCGAAATTCAGACAATTGCGAACTCTAGCCAGAATGTATACTTTTAAAAGTGTCAATAAGGCATTAAAAAAAAATACACACACACACACGACTGTAAACGTAATTTATTACCCTTGATATTATAATGTATGGTATACTCATGAAATAAGTAAAAATCTTTTCTTGAAATTCCTATAATTTCCCGAGCTTTCGCTTAAAGGCTCGGGAAATTAATAGAATTCTTAAAAAACGCGTATGAAACTGTGATGTAAATGTATCGAGTATGAAACTATTTCCTAATTTCACTAGTCACCATTAATTTTGATTACTCAAATGTACTAACCTGATGACCGTTTGAATGTACCCAGGGTGAAAATATTCTATTTACGGACCGTTAAGGCCAGCAAGTTACGTTCGCGCTTTTATTTGTTAAGAAAATGAAAAAAGAAAAGGTTTGACAAGAGATCGTCTTTAAATTGGTGGGTTCAATTTCAGTCACTCCAACGGGGGAGATGTAGCCGACCGGAGATCGGGCAAGTGATAATTTCGAACATGGATGAATATCAAATGAGGAAATAGCTAATCAGGAGAACGTTCAGTTCTAGATGGAATGAGAGTGTAGCATTAAGCTTCAAACATTCAGTTTCATAGGCTCATAAGTTCTTTTTGCAACAAATAAAGGGAAACAAATGCACTTCATTCCTTCCTTTTTGTGTACCATAAAAAATCGAAATATGCACTTTTTGAATTTGTATTTATAAAAAAGGCTACCTTTCTTATGATTTTAGAACGTTAAATTTGATTGCAGAGAAGTGTCCAGAAGCAACTTATCAATTTTACCGGCAGGAGTGTTTTCAAATCTCACAGATCTAAGACAATTGTAAGTAGAACCAAACTGCAAATTTAACTCGCTTTCGTGGGCTAAAGAAAACTGGGGTTGCCAGTTTAGTAAGGGACGAGGGACGTTTGGGTCAAAGTTTTGACTTTAAACCTAGTGGACAACTTGCTTGGTTTTCAGGGGTAACCTGTTGATCAAAGCACATAAAACTTAATTTGTTCACTGTCAGTTTGAACACGACGTATCAAGTGAAAGTCGAAAAAACTAGGATAAACTACTCAAGATCGTATTTTGACCCTTGTTGTTGTATAAAACAAATAGATTCCATTTTGCCTAGTGCGTCTGTTCAGTTATAGATCACAGAAGACGTCAAAATGTGGTAAGAACATCAGTGACCCACTCGCCTAGCGGCTCGTGGGCCACTTTTTTGTTCTTATACTCAGTCAGACTCAATCAGAGCAAAATGGTTTCCTAATAATTATTATTTCGTGTCACTTACCGTATTTTGTCACTATGCGCATTACTGTGGATCTATTTATAATGAAAGAACTAACCTACACTTTTGAGTTCACAATGACATCCCAAAGATGTTGAAACGTCGATTATTATTTTCGCTAATTTTTCTATTGAAAATATTTCCTGAAGCCTCACTTATTCGATATATAAAACGCCCTATATTAATGTTTTTGTTAGAAATATTTTTCATTTCTCTCGTAATTGCAGAGACCTGAGTTCAAACAACATTCAAAATATAACTGCAGACTTATTTTCCCCTCTTATATCTTTACAATTTCTGTAAGTTACGTGCTTTGCCTACATATATAGGTCAATTCTCCGCACCTCTTCCATGTTTTACTAAAAGTAGCTTTCTCACTAATTTTTTACAGGTATCTGGAATCAAACAATATCCGGAGCCTTACTGTTGGCGTATTTTCCACTCTTACAAATTTAAAACGCCTGTATGTGGTTTCGGCTTATAAGTGATCGCTCACTTAAGAAGCTTAGCTATCATCCAGTTTTGCCACTCATTGTTGAGAAACATAACACAATTAAATGCCCTGGCCGGGTGCCAGAAGTTGAACCGGAATTTGGGGAGTATAAAGGTCGATTTACACGGCATGACTTTCTCGCATGCGACAAGCTTGCGACAAGCCTGCGACATGACTAAGGACCGTTCCCACGTGCGCGCGTCTTTCGTAAGGATGTGGTATATTTATTAACGCGACGCGACTCGAGTTTGTAGTCATTGCGTAGATTTGTCGCATGAGATAATCGTAGGTAAAATCGTACCATCAAATCGCCCTTAAGATGTGCAGCTTCTAGCATTTATCTCATCAATTCTGATATATGAACACCATAGGCCGGGACAAGGAGTGGCCTAGAGGCCAAGCTCTGAAATGCTATAATCACCTCTCGCAGCGTGATTATAGCGTGATAGGCCGAGTTTCTCTACCAGTCAGAATATCGGATTCTTGTATTTAACTACCCCTTGTTATCATACTAATGCAGCATAGTCCCCAAGAAATCAGTGCAAAGGCAAAAGATTTTGACAAATGTCAGCACTTTAGCTCTACAATCCAAAATTGCACTAAATTTGCCAGATTAAATGGAAAATGTGACAATGAAGAAGATAACATAAGATACGCTAATGTTGTTAAGTTTCGGGTACTAACCGTGTGATACGAGTATTGATAGGGATGTACGTACTAAGACAAAAACAAGAACAAGATACGTCTTTTTTGACTCGGAAAAGAAAAGAAATTGTTGCGTTTGAAATCTCTGCAGAAAGTCTCATCTCTTAAAGAAGCCAGCCAACGCCCTAAGCCAATTAATCAAACGAAGTTAATAAATGCCCATTCAGTTACTTTGTCTCTAATGTTGTAAGACTACGTATCAAAATAAAGGGGAAACTTTCATGAATTAAGTGGATTTACCAATCTTATATATTTCAAAGTAAAAGGCACGTTTTGACGTTCAGACCAATTCTTGTTTGGGAGCCACCTTCTGCGTTGGCAACACTTAGTATGTGTAAAACCTTTCTCTTTTCAGGTATCTGAATTCTAACAATATTCAAAGCCTTGACGAAGATATATTTTGCAACCTTACAAGTTTAAGATCTTTGTAAGTTTGACGCAATTCTAAAAAGGGAGAATGATAGAAAAAAAAATCAGATTTGTCGAAAGGAAAAACGAATTTGTTCAACCAAAATCGACGAGAGCAGTAAACGTCCATCAGTTTAAATATCTTAATTTTCTTCCCAAAAAAAGGAATGCCAGTCGTTATCTCGTGACAGTGTCAGCCCACCAACCGAAAAAAAAAACAGCACAGAAAATGGTTTGTCTGTTCGCATCCGAACAAAGCATTTCTTATTTGAAAGAAACTGTAACACAAGGTTTTCAAAACGGAGAACGTTTGAAAAATAAAGGAGCACTTTTTTAATGTTTTCATCAATTGTTGCAGGAAAAATTGGACACAACCGACCTATTTACATTACCCTTTAAATCTGGCACGAAATGCTGTTTTATATTTCTTCATATTTTCTTTATTACTTTTCATCTCTCTATTTTGCAGGAGTTTGCGCTCAAACAATATTCGAAACCTTACAGGAGATGTTTTCTCCCGCCTTAAACGTTTAACTCATCTGTACGTTTCTGATATTTATCCGTTACGTGTTCTTAGCAATTTTCTTGTCCTCTTTTCAGTCATTGAAGCTCCTAACTTCCAATCCATAAAATCTTACGTGTAGTATTAATTCAGCTTTCACTTTTCTGCAGTGATTTAAGCTTCAATGATCTTCAAAACCCTACTGCTGAATTGTTCTTTCATTTTGGGGCAAGTTTACGAAGCCTGTATGTGCGTTTGTACGACCTTCAAGTAAAATACATAAAATCTCAACTTTTTCTACAATTTTATACTTTAAAAACTAATCATAATTTTGCCTCAAGCACAATGATGGAAAATTTAATATTCGCTGAGGTAATCAATAGCGTACTAGAACTTGCAGCGTTTATGTCAATGTTAGGGGTAGATATCGAGTAACGTTTTTGTGAGCGCAAAAGAGTTAACAAAAGCGCGGTTATAAGTTGTTTCAAGTTCTTGTTTTCTTTTAAATGTCTGAAGGTATTTGAGTTCAAACAATATTCAAGACCTACCAGTGGATATATTTTTCTATCTAACGAAAATTCAAACGCTGTAAGTTTAACATGAACAGGTCACACTATCTCAAATCTTTAAGACTCATAATTGCCATGTCTGGGTTAACTTGAATAGCTCATGAGCAATTTCAATTTTGGAAAAGAGCGAAACAATACCTTATTAGTCTTCCCAAGTTGACTCCACTTGAATCTGAATTTAACCTACCAGTTAACAACATAACCACAAAGAATAAAATAAAGACGACTAATGCGTAGCATTCTGAAAACAAGTCTGCAGAGGCGAGCATTTGCTTTCGATATATATGTTAGATTCGGCCTACTTTCTGATGAGTAAACATTCTAGATCTATTGGATCGGTGTAATAATACTGAACCTTGAGGTAGACGTAATGACTTCTTTTAAATCAGAACGTTATGTCTATCCTGAAAAGGGCAAAATCACCAAGATTTAATGCTACTTGAAAATCCAATAAAGGTGTTGGTATTAATTGGAACTCTACTTATAGTTGCCTGGCGTTGCTAAAACGCACTGCATTAGTCACGTAAGTTGTTTAAAACTGGTTTGGTTACGGAGAGTTAGGGAAGAGGTAGTCTAAAATTTGAAAATGTCGGGCTAGGACGACGTTTCCAATTTTGACAGTGTTACTTGGAGGAAAATCACCAAAAAAATCATAGATTATAGTTTGTTGGTATCTTAAGCTGTGTTCACACTAGACTGAAACATGATCAGTCTGATCACGAATGAAACATGTTTCGCTAAGAAAAGTGTTCACATCAGACCGTGCTTCTGGCGAATCATGATCGAAACATGTTTATTCTGAGCATTGTTGAAACAACCTCAAGAGGTAGTTTCGATCATGATCAGACGAAAATGGCGGACATGCGGAGAGGCCGCGAGTGCCCATAAGATAAAAAAAAAAATTGGCCTATTATGAGACCAAATGCTTTGTTGAAGTATGGGCCAATGTAGCGATACAACGGCAATTATTGACGATGGATTGAAAGCAGAATATTTGGGAAAACATCGCCACAAAACTTAACGGCAGCGGCTGCAACCGCAATACAAAACCAAAATTTACAAAAAATTATTCTTGTACCGAAGATAGCGCAAATGCTGTCTGCTCGCCAAATGCTGGAAATTCCTTCTCCTCCGAAGGGCTTGAATATTGACACTAAACTAAACAGTGAATGCAAATGTTGTTATTTCGTACAAGATTTATACGAGTACCGTAAAACCGCATAAACTACACAACCAGGCATGAAGCGTGTTTGAAAATGACATCTGATGTGAACAATGCATAAATAAACATGTTTAGGTGAAACATGCCTCTTTGAAACATGATTATTCTAAACATGTTTCGGATTTAATGTGAAAACAGCTTTATAGACTGTGGGTACATGTATGCCTTTTTGTTGTTTAAAGGTTTTTTGTTGATGATTGAGTTCCTTTTTTATAATTTTAGCATAGTTAACACAAACATTTAGAAGATCTCTCGTGATACTGCCCCCTTAAGGAAGCCACTAGCCTCATTGACTGAATAAACTGCCACTTTTGGCTCATTACATTATGATGAACCTTGAGGTAGTCGTTACTTTGACGAGTTAACGACGTAACGCTTATCTCTTTGCCTGTTCTTTTGTACGTCTATCTGTCTGTCCGTTGGTCTGTCTGTCTGTCCGTCCGTCCTTCCGTCTGTATGTATGTATGTATATCCATATGTCCATCTGTCCGCCCTTCCGTCCGTCCGTCCGTCCGTCCGTCCGTCCTTCCATCTGTCTGTCTGTTTGTCTGTCCATCTGTCCGTCTCTTTTTCCATCTGTCTGTCAGTCTGTCTTTATGTCTCCATGTGTCTGTATGTATGTCGGTCTGTCCATCTGTCCGCCCTTCCGTCCGGCCGGCCGTCCGTTTGTCCATCTGTCTGTCTGTTTGTTTGTCCATCTGTCCGTCTCTTTTTCCATCTGTCTGTCTTTATGTCTCACTGTGTCTGAATGTATGTCAGTCTGTCCGTTTGTCCGTCCGTCCGTCCATCTGTCTGTCTGTTTTTATTAAATTTGATGTATGCGGCATTTAACGGCAGGTTTCTGGACTCGAACAACATTCAAACCCTGCCTGCTGATGTGTTTTCCAATCTTACTTATTTAAAAGAACTGTAAGTAAACAAGAAGCGTGACACTGATCACTGATTTTCCTACATCATACAGTCATCTCTCGTTATAGCGGACACGCTTGGGACTTCGTTTACTGGCCGTATTAGCGAGAGTCCGTAATAGCGGGAATCATTTTCAGTCAAACCTCTATAGCTGGGGATCTGAATTTTGTACGTAATAGCGAGTGTCCGTAATAGCGGTGTGTCCGCAAGGCGAGAGTTCACGGTAATTATTTTAAATATCAATAAAAACTTCCTTTGACAATTATCTAAAATAATGCCAAGATGCCAGTAGCCCCAAAATACCTAGGGCCTTGTGTCTTACTTGGTTACCCTTTACCCTCGAAGTATCAATTTTGAGATATTTCATCTACTACTATTCCTTGATTAATTTTCTTTCTTCTCTTAACAGGCATCTCGAATCAAACAATATCACTAACCTTGACGAAAATGTCTTTTCTTCTGTTCCCTTGATATTTCTGTATGTTTAATGTACAGCCTGTATGTATAGAAGATAATTTTCAAACAAAAATTTCCGGGATAGAAAAAACCTAGGAAAATCGTTATAAAACTATTTTTAGTGTCACTAAAAAACGCGCAAACGTTTCAGGCTTAGCCCATCTTCAGTGGTGAGCAAGGCTATTTTCTAGGTTCATAAGTTGGACGCGTTCGAATATACTGCTAGGATCGGCAATGTCGATATCGTCCTGTATGGTGAAAACAAAGAAAGATGGTAAATTTTAAGCTAGGTATTGGAATATGAAAGATGAGGTATTCATCATGCCATTCTTCAAGCGTGGGACAAAGGAAAATAATGTTGTTCAGTCTTCTCAGTCTGAGAGTACCGACATAAAAAATCTTCCTGATAATGGCGGCGAGTGATGTCACGGATGCTCCGTTTAAGGCCACAAACCATTAGGTTCTCAAGTGAGTGGAAGGCTGAGTTGAAATGTTCAGTCACCGGAAAGTCAGGAGAATGGTTGCGAAAGCTTCCCAGGTGATCACTGAAGCGTGTTCCCGTTTCAAACAGTAAACAACGGGAAAACAACCCGCGTGTTTTCCCAAGACAGTTACTGATACACATTAGCAAGATATTTATATCATATTTTTTTGTCAATGGTATATCTTGGTTTCATAAGATTTTGAAGCAACCCTAGTTTAAATGTGCCAATGTGCTATGAATGTCACGTATAAATTCGCATTTTGTTAACATAACTTCTTCTTTAGAAATGAATAAATAAAAACAAAACAAACAAAGGGTAAATAGTGTGTAAAGTAAGCATTTTTTGAAAACAAAACAAAAAAAAAAAAAAAACACTTGTATCCCTTATTACGGTAGAATCGTATTCGACCCATTTGTAATTAATACGTTGACGTCTCACCGACGGACGTACCCGTGGAGTTTGGAGGCTGCCATAACCTCAAAGTTTCTGTTTTCGCAATTCAGATTTTAATAAACGGAATGCTAAAACTTTTGATAACTGTTCAATGTCCTCCTCTCGCTCCCACATGTACAACATGCACAACAGTTTCATGCCTTACTGCAGTTGATGTTTTTATACCGTGTTAACATTAAGTGCACCATTTTATTTGTCCCTTACGATGACAATCGCTTGCTTACATGAGGGTTTTGCCACACTTGAACGTTTTTGACATGTTTGCAAAATTGCGCAATGAGGACATTTTATCACATCTTACCTTGTTTTCAATCGTTCGACCTTTCAATGCAGCAATATTATTGATTGACTTATTGATTTATGATTTACACAGAGGTCATTTGGTTTAAATTTATCAAGGTGTAAATAGGAAAATAAGAACGATTTATCGTTCATTTTGCAGGTATCTTAATTCAAATAATATTGGAACCTTTCCTATTGGTCTATTTTCCAATGTAACCGATTTATTTTTCCTGTAAGTTTGGATATATTGCTGGAATCAAATTTCTCTTTTATTGTTGACAAGGCTATACTAAAACGCACTCCTTAATTTGGTTCGGACCAATTGGAACGCTAATTTCACCTGAGTATGAATGTAATGAATGAACAAAGAAATTTGTTTGACATAAGACGAAGTAAAGAATATTGCTATACTCAATTTAACAAATCAAGGTAATAAATGAAGAAAAATCAAGATTATAAATCAAGATTATTCTTTCGATTATAAAAGACTAGTACTAAAAACATATAATTTCTACCTATAAATGATAACTCTGTCGGTGCCCAAGGCACCTCACCTGGATCAAATTTTGGCGTTGCTAATTTGACATTTGACATCCATAGGGATCTATCTTATAACAAGATAAAATATCTACCTAAGAATGCTTTTGGGGACGCGAATTGGACAGTTGCCATGTAAGTATGCAATAATACAAACCTGACCTGCAATAGAACGTGGGGCTTAATTCTATTCCGTTATTCTGCATCTATCTGTATTTAAACTAGTAACTCTAATTGAGCGTAATTAAAAATATTAAATGTTCCCAACGATGTACCGTATTGTATATTTTTACACTGCATTGCGTTGTGACCGTGGCTGAGTTCAATTAACTGATTACCTTTAAGATTTTTACAAAACAACATGATAGCGTCTTTTTCAAGCGATGTATTTGCCAACTTCCATAACCTCAGAAAAGTGTACGTATTAAAATAGTAAAATATGTAAGTAGCTCTTAGGTGATGAGTAAAACATACATGTATGCACGAGCATTTCCTTTTCTTAGTTACACTGTGTTGGGGAGCACTGATTAACAGTGGCTTTAGGTGGGGGGGGGGGGGGGGGGGGGGTGACTAATAACTACTAGTTTGTTGTTATGGAAGATTTCAACTGTCATTTTTCAGAAGACAGACCTCAAAAGGTACGCTTTTAGCAAATGATTGTACCATGCTTGATTCCATCAAGAGGTTCAAGTCACGGCCATTTTTGACAAGTCACGTGACATTTTTGACAAGTTAACACGTTTTATTGTAATATCGTGTTGGGCCTGTCCATACGGGTAACTCGATTAATACGGACACATCCCTATAATAAGCTTTGGAAAAATACCTCAAATTCCCTTTTTTCAAACTGGTATATGTGTAACGAATTTTTTTATTTGAAAGTTTTTTCTTCACTCGTATTTCTGAAACTTTCACCTCTCATTGTAAAAACTAAAATTGTTTGAACTGTTTTCGGGACTTTCCGAGGTTAACAAACTGTTAAAAACGACGTTTCGACCAGTTTTAATAGTCTTCTTTAGGCTGTTATTAAAATGTTATCAAAATGGTTGATCGTTTTTCATGTTCAGCTTGGTAACCGCCCACGTTGAATCGTGATCATTACACGACGTGATGTGAAAATGCGCGGGAAATGCAGTTTGAGGCCAGTCAAGTACTTTTACTGACTAATTCACTGACTAGTATAGCCTTTTTCACGATCGAAGAAGAGTTACGAATTGGTTTCCATGTTTTGACGTGGTCAAAATTGTTAAGCACTTTCATTCCGCGATGTTTCTGTCATAGTGATTCAATTCCTTCCAGAACTTTTCTTTGCTTCAACCCTCTCTCTCTCTCTCTCTTGCAACGATCTCTACGTTTCCCTAGTCAACACCACTCTGTCACTCCACGGTTTGCCGTGCTAGGCCTCTGTCTTCTTTGCCCATCCGTCTTTCAGCCGATAGAGTGTTTCCTTTTTGTAGGTCTTAATTTGTAAGTCTGACTTTGTCCATGTGTTCTTTCTATCGTCTTTGAAAAAGGCGCCATGTTTCTGCTACATACACAGTATTCTGGCAGGCACAAGGAATCTAAAGCACAACACATTTCTGCCTTTCACCAAGCGGCTCTTGACGTGTACGTTTAATGTCGGACCAACCCTCCAGGTTGGGGGTTGGGCTGGGGGTTGATAACCCACTCCCGTAAAAACAAGTTTATTACAGAAACGGAAGACATTCAAATTGTTATCAACATCGGTGAAGCGACGAGGGTTCACAGTAACAGAATGACGCATTTGGGTCAAAGCCGAAAGGAAACCCAAAGGCCGACAGCTTCGATCGTGAATCCGAAGCTCGAAACCAGGATTGGAAATTGGAACGTTAGAACAATGTTTGAGACCGGAAAAGCTGACCAAGTAGCACGAGAGATGGAAAGATATAAGTTGGATATTCTGGGTATCAGCGAATGCAGGTGAACAGGAAGTGAGAAATCAAAACTAAACACAGGGTTCATACTAATTTACAGCGGTGATGAAGAGATTCATCAAGGAGGCGTGGCAATGCCTTATGGAGTGGACACCCGAAAGTAGTAATCTTTCTTCCAGGCTTGAAAGCAACTCGAAAAGAGTGTCGGTTAGCAGTTCTCCTGAACTGCTCAGACAACCCTTTTAAGTATGGTATGGTCACGGCTGCACGACTTTCCTGTTCTTCTTGTTCTCTTTTGTCTACCTGATGTTGAGGTCTTTGTTCCATAAATCTTCTCACGATCCGCCATTTTGATAACATTTTAATAATCTGAAGAAGATCAATAAAACTGGTCGTAACGTCGTTTTTAAAATTTTCTTAGCCTCGGAAAATCCCGAAAACAGTTCAAACAATTTTAGTTTTTTTTTTTTTGCGCTTTACCTATCAGATTTCTAAGCGCAAATCGATTGGAGATTATCCCTCGTTGGGCCTTTTATCATTTACGTTACAACGATGAAATGCTATGCCTATCGCCGTGTGAAACGACAATGTAAGTATTGACAGAAAAAACTGATTAGAATGAAATTAAACTAACCGCAATTTGATACAGCATGGTTTAGAATCTTTGCTGGATTAATAAGACAGATCAGTGCACTTGGTTATTTTACCAGCGCGGACGAGCAGTTGAACGTTAAGATCAATGGGAGTTAGCGAGTCAATGACAAGTCCTGTGGTCGAGTTGTAAACCACCTTGCAAAATCTGGCTACGAAAATAATCTTCGTGAAACCATCGAGGTTAATGACACATCGGCAACATAAAGGGAGAGAATCAGGATAACATCGTGTCCTATCGAAACGAACTCGCCCTTTGAAAGACAGTTGAAATAGTTTGTACCGGATGTGGATTATTAATCTGGTAGTGGACTAAGCAAACATTATTTTGGTCATAGTTCGTGATTTTTTTTTTTTTTTTTTTGTTAGTGCTGGAAAGGTATATGTGAACATAGGGAGCCCAAGCTAACGTTATTATTCAAGTGAAGTTGTAAAACATGAATAAACTGCCATTAAAATGTACCTCTCTTCTTTATTCTCTTTTCTGCTGTCCGCACGGTCTTTCTGAATCATCACAGAGCGGCATCACAGCATAGTCTAACGATTGTGTCACACATCGTATGGCGAATCAGTGACGAATGATCCATCATTACGGATCATTCGCCACTGATTTGATTTTTCGTACGGTGTATTACACAATCGCTACAGTACGCTGTGGTTACGCTTTGTAATGCTTCAGGAAGACCGTGCGTACGACAATAAAGAAGAAAGGTACATATTAATGGCAGTTTATTCATGCTTTACAACTTCACTGTACTCCGGGCTGTACTTGGGCTCCCTATGATGTGACAAGCGCAAGTGAGTGTGAGAAAGAGGTAAGTTTTGAGTAATTCAATGATTTTAGTCGTCACATTTTTTGTGTTATTTTTGCAGAATGCTATCCGATAATCCTATAAAGACAATAGAACCGGATGCATTTAGAGTAGAAACTTTATTAACAAGAATGTAAGTCATTGATGAAAATATGTTTGCATTTCTGCGATTTTATTAGACACTTGGGTGGGTTTGAAATGCTTCACTGTCTCACTGTCAAATACGTATAATGGAATTACAAAAATTCCGGTGTGCAACAGCAATAGACGGCAATGCTATCTCGACACACAGAACGCTGTGGAATATCGTCTGATTTTAGCTAACTCGGCCTAGCTCGTACGGCCTCGCCAGTTAAGTATCAGGCAATATTTTCGCACGATTTCGGCCCATGATAATTGTTAAACGACGAAGCAAATCAGTTTGTGCACACACTTAATTGTGACGACGGCTTCCTATTTACATGGCCTGGACCCTTCAACGATTTATGTACTGAAAACAATATATCCGTTACGCCGCGTGAAAGTAAAACGCATGCTGCATGGAAGGAGCATCTAATAGAAATAATTTGATGACCTTTGATGACTTATTTTTTATTACCTAAGTGTATTTTAATCTGCTTCTGTTAATTTCTTTCTTCCAGATTTTTACTACGGACGAAACTGAAAGTACTTAGCCTTGAATTCTTCAGTGGCCTCGGTGGTCTAGACTCTCGAATGTGACGTATACATTTTTTTACCAACCAATTAAAAAAAGGGCTCGACCTTTTCCATTTCAGATTAAAACTTTATGCATGCGTCGCTTCTGATTGCAGAGTGCACTAGCTCATTACTTTTAGGCCTGGTTTAAACGTCGCATTTTCACATGCGCCGAATCAAATTGCCGAATTAAGTGCATGGTAAATGCGACGTTTAAAACAATTAAGTTTTCGGGAGATTTGAATTAAATGCGAGTTCAGTCGAATATTCGAATGTTCCAGTGTCATTGCCGTTCACAGGACAACCTGAACTACGACGGATAATTTTAGATTTTTATATTTGGAATTGAACGCTCAGCAATTAAATGTGACACAGTTATTTTTCCGACGTTTAAAACCGAATGCCGAATTTTTTAATTCGAGTCGACTCGAATTAGTATTGTATTCGGCGCATGTAAAATACGACGTTTAAACCAGGCCTTAAAAGTTGAAGTAGACACACCTTTTAGCTGTTGCCTTTGGGTTATACTTCATACTTTATACAGTCATCTCTCATTATAGCGGACACGCTTGGGACTTCGTTTACTGTCCGTATTAGCGAGAGTCCGTAATAGCGGGAATCATTTTCAGTCAAACCTCTATAGCTGGGGATCTGAATTTTGTACGTAATAGCGAGTGTCCGTAATAGCGGGGTGTCCGCAAGGCGAGAGTTGACTGTACGGACATGGACTAATGAGACGTTTTAAATAGAATATCGTTTTAGCTGAAACATTTTGTTTCCTTTCTGATGCATTTCTGTTTTCTTCATCTGTTTGTTTGTTTGTTTGCAATGCTTTTTTGTTTCTTCTCTCTTTCTTTTTGCTTGTCTTCTTCAGCCTAATAGCGAATAGGAGGATTACAACACTAAAGTATTCCTATAATGGCCGAAAACGATGTACAATTTATCTGTAAGTAAATACAATTGTCCTAGCTTGTGTAAGTTAAACAACAGGGAGCTTAAGCAGTGACGACGTCAACGCCGAGGACAACGCCTACTGAAAAAGTGATTTTGTAGAGTAACCAGGAGTATTCGGTATATCTATTGGTTTAGGAACTAGCTCCAGCTTAATATGTAAAGAGAGCGTTCAACCCCAAAAAGAAATAGGAAAATTTAGCCGTCGTCGTTCACGTTCCCCAAAATACGCAGAATTAGGTCATTTCCTATTGTTGTTTCGTAAAGAACGGCCAAGAAATGTACCAACATTTTAGACTCAGAGCTATTATTCTGCTCATTAAGCCTTTTCTTTGGTGATGGAATTAATTGGAAGTCAACTTATAGTTGCCTAACCATGCTAAAACGCACTGTATTGGTCACGAAAGTTGTTTTAAACTGGTTTGGCTTCGGACACGTGAAAATAAATGGTCAAAAGTTTGAAAACATCGGGCCGCCGTTTTCAAATTTGAGAGTAAAAAATTATTGATTATGGTTTGTGCACATCTAAGAGAGTGAATTTATGCCTTTTTGTTGTTTAAAGCTAACTTTCTGGATTAGTGAGGACACATTTATAATTTTAGCAAAGTTTACGCAAAAACCTCTCGTGATACTGCCCCTTTAAAAACAATATTAGTCAACGACTCCATCCACTAGAAAAAAAGCGCCAGCGAGTTCTTCCAAAAGGATTCGACGTTTTGAAATCACCTTTTTATGTGCATTTTCTTGTAAATTATTAAATTGTAAAGAATAGATAAATTTCAAATAAATAAAATATTTGTTTTGAACAATATCCTATAAAAACGCTAGTTATATACAAACCTTTACGGATTGAACACCGGCGTTCAAAGAAGAGAGAAGTTATATTTCACCTATTATATAATCATAGTTTATTTATCGCTATCTTAAAGGAATCCACAAAATTCGAAAGATGAAGCTATCGCGGTCCAGGACGGTCTCTGGGGAACAACTTTAATTCGCGTTCTCTTGGCCTCTGGATTCAGAAAAACAACTGGCAATGACACGTTTTCGTTCTTTCTGTCGTGTCCTGTTGGAACCTTTACCAACTCTTCCTCTAATGGCAAACAAGGCTGCACGGTATGCCCTCCAGGTATGTGTCTATACCTTCAAAACGTGCCGATACGTGATAATCTTTTGTAAGTTCGAGCTGTAATCTTTAACGTTAAAGTACACAGTGTCTGTAAGGGAAATGTAAAGGCAAAACAGCTCGGTACAAAGATAGAGGGTCTGCTGGATGGCAAATAAACAAAATACCACCAATTTAGGAGTAGCGTAGGTCTTGTACCTGGCTTTGTAAACAAAAAAAAAAAGAATGCCCTCTCTCATTTTAAAGCATAAAATGACTTCGAGTCTTAACTAGTCCTGGATGATTCTACTCCGATCGCCTTAATTTATATTATCATTTATTCCGCAATGCGTCCAATTTTCGTCCCGTAATTCATCTTATTTCCGTTATGTGTTCCTTTATCAGGTGGTTTCTACTCAGATGTTGTTGGTCACGTGGCCCCAAGCTGTAAGAAATGTCCAAACGGCTCCTTTGTTCATTTTGACAAAGCGCCAGGAAAACAGACTCAAGATTGCAAGTCTTGTCCTCGAGGTAACGTCAGAAATTTTACTATATGGCATAATTAAGGCGCAGTGTTTTATATCAACCAGGTTCCATACGGCAGCAATCGTAATAATGTTATTTCTGTCATCATACGGAAAACACGTGCTTGTACATCCTTCGGGAGTGGGTCCTGGGACTCGGCGTAATTTGCGCCTTCACCTGTCCTTCGACTCAGATATTGCCTCCTTAAACAAGGGCTGCTTATCGAGCCTACTGGGAAACTCGTATTGCAACATTTTTACTAGCTTTTATAATCAATAAAAATCATTTAGCCATCATATTGGGTCATTTTTTTTTTTATTTTAAGACCGTACAAAATTAGAGTTAATCGACTGAAGATTAGCCAATGAGGTTCATCACTTAATTCAGTTTTACTCATGAAGGACAGAGTCCCTTTCAATACCGTGTTAAGAACTTAGTAAAAGTTCCATGTTTTGGGTTTCGTAAGATAATTGTTTAAATCTTCTTTGATATTTTATAGGAACAGAGACTGATTTGTTTGCTGGATACCGCGCTTGTAAATGTTTGGAAGGATTTTATCGAACGCATATGTTCGAGCAATGTTACAAATGTGTTGGTGGACTGCAATGCACGGATGACTATGCTACCTTGAAATCTGGTTATTGGTGGAAATGGAGGAGTGAGACTCACAAAAGTCGCTACATAGAATTTATAAATAATCTCCAAACCTCTATACCAGTATTAGGTCCTGATGATGTACGATACCCTGATCCGATACCAACCCCTTACCAGTGCCCAATAGGAGAGTCTTGCATTGGTGGCTTAGATTCCCCGTGTAAAGCTGGGTGCGAAGGTCCACTCTGTGCAGTGTGCAGTTCAGGATACTACAAACAGTTGCAAACTTGCAAACAGTGTCCACCAAACAAATGGATTGTGGGACAATTGTCGATCGTTGCAGCCGCACTGTTGATAATCATCGCAGTTTTGGCGTGGAAAACCAAACGAAATGCCACAAAGGACGATGATCACTCGATAATTGACAAGTTTTTATCCAAACTTAAGATCGTGATTGGCTTTTATCAGGTCACTTATGGTTTGCTGGAAACGTTCTCGTACATAAAATGGCCAGATTCAATGCAAGTTATTGGCAAGTATTCAGAAATACTTCAGATGAATGTTTTTCAGATTGCACCTATTCACTGCCTTTATCATGGAATTCAAATAGATGCGTTTGGAAACTTATTTGTCATGATGGCAATGAATGCTGCTGTCATTGGCGTTTCCAGCGTAGCTTACGGAATAAGTAAGCTCGTCATCTTAAGAAATGGTAGCCTGAAAGAGGAGGAAAAGTCAATAAAACTCTCACAAACAAAACAGTTTGTGTACAGGAATGTGTTTTTCTTCCTGTACACGACTTACCTGAGCACGTGTTCCATGACAGCCAATGTTCTTCCACTTACTTGCCGAAACGTTTGTCGCGATGAAAAGGAAGAACTGTGCATCAAATACCTGAAGGCAGATTACAGCATTCGGTGCCAAACTCCAGAGTACAGTCATTCGCTAATTGTGGCGTACATTTCTGTAGCATATGTTATTGTCATCCCTGTCGCCTTATTTATTGCCCTTTGGAGACACTGGAGGGTGATATCAGCCATAGAAGATGAGGAGTCATCGCAAGATCAAGGTTCTAGTATGGAAATGATCACAGGATTGCGTTTTCTCTTTGAAAACTATAAACCTCGTTCGTGGTATTGGGAATTGGTTGAGATGTCTCGTAAAGTTATCCTTACATCCGGTCTGATCCTTGTTGGACAAGAAAGCAGATCGTACATTGGTTTAACATTGGTCATTGCAGGCATGTATGGGATGGTATTCTCTTGGATGAAACCCATTAAGGACGGGTTCGAGAACAGAATGATGTCAATATCCCTTGCTGTTACTGTTTTTAACTTGGCTGTTGGAGCTGTGAGTAGAATACCCGCTGAGAACATATCATCCTCGAGTGAACCGTATACGGAAGCTGTCTTATTTAAAATTTTGTTGCTTGGAGCAAATACTTTGGTGATTGGCCTACTTGCTGGTAAGTCACAAGTCATATACCTTTTTCTTGATAAAAATTACTTCCCCTTGCCAAAAGATGTGCCATGTTTCTTTTTTATTCCCTTTGAGAAAGCGCACTTTCAATTTTATCTGCATTTGCGTGTCCGGTCGAAATAGTGCCACGGAGTGCTTCCTTCCCAGGAATTAGAACGATAAACTTGCAGAAAAATTATTTGCAAATATGTGTACTGTACCCTTATTATTAGAACGCGATTTTTGGTCTCTTCCTCGGATCGGATAATGGAATTAGGGCGTTTCAAGTTATCTCGGGCCATCTAAAATCAGAAGACCTGGAAAACGGAAAACCTGCACAGTTTTGAAATTTATAAAAATTCCTTAAAATGGCAAAGTATTTTTCTGACGAAAATATATTCTAAACAAATCGTTCTTCCTCCCTTGTTTTCAGTTCGGTACATATTTAGCGTATACCGCTACTTCAAGGAATGGCGGAAAAATCCGCTTTGGTCCTTTTCTTGCTGCCTGGCTTTGTTTCTCCCTCTCAATGACTTACGAGGTGAAATGAGTGGTTTGGCTGAAACGGACGTCCTTGAAAGTCAGTTAAAAACTGCGGGAGACATGGAGATGCCCGCCATGCTGATTGCCGCAGAGGACAGCGAAGCTGTTGAAGCCCAGCTTGAAGGAAAAGAAAGTGAAGAAAAACATGGTGAACCAGGCAAACGAAGCAACGCTGGCACAATGGAGACTCGAGAATGCAATGTTCTAGGCAATAAGTTAAACAAGTTCAGCCAAGGGACACAAACAGTGTTATTGATGCTTTCCTCTGTGAGAATCAACTAAGGAAAACTGAGCATGAGTCTTTTTGAGTTCAAATAATCCAAGTGTTTCGAAGATATAAAATTTCATACAAGATACATAGCTTATCACACTGTCACGCACAAGCCAATGAGGCTATCAAAAAAAATCACGCGCATTTTGGTCACATAAGTATAATTTTCTGAGACTTAAGGCGAGGGAAGAGAAACAAATTTGACAGTTGTCAAATCATCAGTCAAGTGCATTCAGTGCTACGTGTTCCAGATTCAATCATTTTAATATCGAGCAGTAAAGTTACTTAATGTTTTGTTAGAGGGACTAACATTAGTCGAAAAATATGAAATGATTCTTGTCCACATAAACGTTTTGTTTCTTTCCGAGAGAATTTCTTCACTCCTAATTCTCAAGGTAAATGTCTTTATGTAATAAAACCTAATCTTCCAAGGTAGTAAGTGGTGGGAATCATTAACGATGACTTTCTCAAACTATAGGACTTTGGCCAATCATGTAGCTGGAATATTGATTGCCTTTAATTATTTCAAAGTTCTATGCCCTTAGCACGCTCCCTTCTGTCATTTTAAAAGTTGTAAAACGAAGAACTAAGAACAAGGCCTTAATAAACATGAGTATTTGTGAGTATTAAGGTATTCTCACCATCAAAAAGTTTTGAAATTAGCTTGGGTTATCAAACTTAGTTTCTCCTAAAGCAGAAGCTAAGCAGCCCTTGGATTGATATCAAGCACGGGATTTTAAACAAATATATGCGTTATGACGTCTATCATGATCGCCTCCAAATTGTAAACGTGCTAGACATGCCATGCGCCATTGAACTAAAGAGTCCTTTTTCTGTCTTTAGGTGATTCCACTGAAGAAGAAGGAGTACGTAAATAAAATTTTCTAAGACTTGGTCCATTTCATGACTATGTTATAAGCATTACAAAAATGCAATAAAAATAGGGGTCACCGTGCTCGTTTTTGTGCAACCTGGATGGCTATTATATATATAGTAAATATATGACTCACACGAGGTTTATATTAGGACCCTATTATTAGTCTGTATACGAGCCCAGTGGCCCATCAGGGCCGGAGCTTATCCCGTTTTCCGTAGCATGAAGCGACTAGGAGTATTTCTACTCCCCCCTGGATGGGATGCTAGTCCATCGCAGGGCTACCCCCAGCAGTAAATTCGCCGGTATCCATTTATACACCTGGGTGAAGAGAGGCACTATGGGAGTAAAGTGTCTTGCGTA
The DNA here is from genome assembly GCA_963693305.1 of Meandrina meandrites. Classification (NCBI taxonomy): domain Eukaryota; kingdom Metazoa; phylum Cnidaria; class Anthozoa; order Scleractinia; family Meandrinidae; genus Meandrina; species Meandrina meandrites. The sequence continues at coordinate 10,139,487 of OY855914.1, forward strand.
AGAACACAACACAGTGTCCCGGCTATGGCTCGAACCCGGACGGCCCGATCTGGAATCCAGCACACCGCACTAACCCTAGTAATTCGAAAAGGGAAATATCATTTCTAGAAAAAATCATTTTTTGCATTAAAATATCAAAGCAGTTATACAAAATAGACTTTAATCTAACATAAAAAAGCTATTTTAATTGAACTGGAATTAAGATTATAAAGAAAAAAATAAAGATTTTGCAGCGTGCACAGCCAACCTCGTTCCCAGGGCTTTTCGTCCGCCCCCACGAAGAAGGGATAAATAGATAAATAAATAAGTAAACATGTATACATTGTTTAGATGAATGTAGATGTTTGTGAAACCGAAAAAAATATATCACGATGCTACTGCTTTTATACAGATATACCCATGACAATTCTATTAATCATATCAAAAACTATTTATTAGTTTTGTTTGTTTAAATGTAGCCTGTTTCGTAGATGTTGAGGTTAGCTGCAACATACAGGGACGTACTCAATCACCTGATTTGTTCATTCATCATAAACTTGAACGTATTTATCACGTTTTTCATCAGGTTTTTTCGAGAGACCCTGGGAACGAGGTTGCTTTGGTGAAACTTCAAGCAGGAAATATTCACATTCTCAAAATTTTTGCCTTTTTGAAGTGTTGATAACGTGGATTAAAAATGCAGTCTTTTCGGGCGTACACACAACACAAGGGGAGGGAGTAATCAAAAATGTAGGGGTATTTTAGTCTGACAAGTTTACAGGATCACGCAATCTAGTCACCAGAGCGTTACGACGCACGCATGTGCTCGGCTGGGACCGCAACCTTGCAGAGGTCACAGCCTTCTTCTTCGATTACCTTTGTTCATCAAGATGCTACTAATGTCTATGTGTACGAATTTTCTGTTATCTTGTCTGCTTTCCTTGCCTGCTCTGGTCAGCTCTCTAAACTGCTCCAGCAATCAGCGAGACCCAAATTACGAACCGTTCCCGCAGAATGTTACACCACCCGAATTTCACACCCGCATGGAGATCAGCCTGAGCCACAGAAATGCCACATATTTTGTGGACGAGCGATTCGATGCTGCGAAGGAAAGAGGAGCTTTCACTCTGCTTGCAAACGAGTACGACTGGGAAACATACTATGACAAATCGAAGAATGAAATCGACAATTTATATTTAGATGACTGCAAAAGCTTTACCTGGTGAGTCAAATTTGTAATCTTTTACAGTCAATTAAAGTGTAACTTAACGTTTTTAAATATGTGTCTGTGGGTGGATGAAGCGTTATACTGAGCCGGCGACTATTCAAATCAGGAAAGGTATTTAAACAATAGAGTACGTGTTTCTGTCGAAGTACTTTTTTTATACATGCGTGTAGCCAGTTGCTTACAAAAACTTTGATGGGCGAGTGCTTTAAACTATCAATTGGGTTATTTTTCTGGGACGGGCACTATGGGCTGATATCTGATGAACACTATCGCGCCAGGTGATCAATTTAAACCAATTAGAATCTCTCAGAGAATGGTTAAAACCTTTATCTTCAATGAACTCGAAGAGGTCAGCACGTCGCAACTTTCGTTATCATTACTGTAGTGTATCTCTTAGCTTTAACAAGAAAACAATTCTAGGACTGTCCTTAAATTGGCGGTAATCACACTACGCACTTTTGCCCCACGGAAACTTGACTTATTGACAGTTTACCAAGTGAAACGTAAATTTAGATTTTTCTCGAGGTAAATTACCTAGGGAAAATTTTATCTAATGGAACTGGAGCATATCACGAGAACATTTGATTTTCCCTTCAGAGTTCTTCAGAGTGACCTTTTCACCTGGGGAAACGAAACCAGAGATAAATTTACCTGGGGTGAATTGGGTTACGTTTAAAGCGTTTTCCCTGGGTAAAGCACTTTTCTCTAGGTGAAATTCTGTAGTGTGGCCACAGCTATTAAAGGGCTGTCCACAGCAAAAAGCACAGAAATATGACGTCATTGCAGTGCTAAAACATTTTAAACAGTTACAAGTGTACACTGTATGTTTTGATATCCTACAAGGCGGATATGTTTTCAAATAAGCCCCCCCCCCCCCGAAGAAATAAAACACATCGTTTATCGTGAATTTTATTATCTGCGCCTGATTTGTAATGTCCGTTGTTCTTAACCCTTAATATACTAAGTCCGGATTATTCCGAGATTCGGAGGAATGTCCATTCAACCACTTGTGTGGTCGCGAATTTGCACGTCGGCAGATTCTGGGGATATGCAACTAATAGCGGGTGGATAGATCTTTCCACAGGACTGTCCATTTTGACGATTGACTGCAATCTGACAGAGCTAATCGAAAAAAACGTGATCAGCTTTTGGTGCAAAATTGGTGGTAAAACAGGCCAATATACCTGTACTTGATCATGGTCTCCTTTCCACAACTTTCCATTGCTAAAGATCGAAACTTTTCAGGTCAAAAGAAAGGATGTACAGTGTAGAAGGTAGAGAGAATAAGAAAGCAGAGAAAAACGAAAAGCAACGCAGCGAGGAAAAAAATCGGAACTGTTCGGCAAAAAAATTTTGGCTTATGCGCATGCGCCAAAATAAAATATTGTACATTTTTACATGAAATCTTCCTCAAAATATTACTGCAGTGTAAGAAAAATGCATTTCTGGCAAAGTTTAGAGAAATTTAGCACCGTAGCGCCAGAAAAATCAATTTAACGGTTTAAAAAACGTGTTTTATGGAGTAAATTTAACATATTAAGGGTTAATGTAGAAGTGTCCGTAATAGTAAACCAGAGATTTTCTCCTTTTTGTGAAAACTGGTTTCATTCTGAGGTGCTGAAGTTTCAGTAATGAACTGTTTCAATTGTATCCTAATAACAAGCTGAATTGACCTTCATTAACATTCTGCAGGACACAAGCAAGGTATGATCGGTATAGATGTCGTTTTCCTCCGAACGAAAGCTCTCTGAAGTTGATCGGTGACGCCTGCAGCGCCACTGTTGTGTTAGACCTCGTGTACAGAAACGAAACACAGAATGCCAGATATCTTGGACGAAAAACCGTGCGTAACATTCCAGTTCAAGGGTGGAGAATATGTAAGAACGAGACCGCCATGGACTACTGGTAAGCTTGGTCTTAAAAAATATATATATATATATATTTATATATATCGGCTGAATAAAGAAGTGTATATACCCACCGTACCCTCTCCCAGCCGGCGGAAACTGTGAACTCATAGGGCCTCCTCCTTGTTGACAACAAAATTTCTCTTGTGCTGTGATCAGAAAATCACATATTATGTGCCTTTTTCAGTATACAGAACGACAGCAAATACATCAAGTTTTCAATTTGTAGAAATTAACCTTATCTAGAGCTATGTACTTGCCGATGATCAGCGGCGAGGTAGCCCTGTCTGTATAAATGAGTAATCCAAACCTCGCGGATGATCAGGGGCGAGGTAGTCCTGTATGCACACCCCCCCCCCCCCCCCCACCTTGTGTTCCCCTGTTATTTAAAAATATTTCTTCAACGGATGAGGTGAGAGGCTATCTCACTGACTGTGGGGTCGAATGTTTTCTTTACCTCGAATGGTTTCAGGCTCACGATTATAAGTTCACAAAGCTCTTCAATTTACGCATCTAATGTTTTATCATTTTATGCTGTATAACTAGCGGTAAGTCAGACCGAAATGAAATTTGCCCCAATACGATCATTTCCAATCTTCACACATCGCTTTTTTTGTAGTATTTATTTGCGTTTACTCGCAAGGACAGTTACTATAGTTCAATTGAATCTCACCCACTCGAACCTTCAAGAGAAATCGAAAAGGTTTGAGTTTTCGGAGGTTCAAGTTATCGAGGGTAAAATTAGTAGAAGATTACCCGGAGGGCGAATGGATAAAGGTTCGAGTTAGTGGGAGGTTCGAGTTATTGAGGGTTCGAGTTATCGGGATACCTAAAATGGCGTGACCTGGACGCTCTATGTAACTAAATATCTCAACTAGCGTGACCTAGAACCCAAGACCATACGATAAAAGTAAAATAAAATAACGTGACTTAGCAGCCCATGAAGAGTTTGTATGTAACATAATCACCTAACATAGCGTGACCTAGTCATGTAACAGCATCACTAAAAATGGCGTGATCTAACCCTTTCCCTGATCTCATCTATAACTTGTCCCAGGTTCTCGGTAAATGGCTGGTGGCACACGTCTGGAAACACCTCCGTCCCAGTTGTCATTGAAGCTCGGCCACAAAGCGCCACCGATCTAACAGGAGGGATTATTCATTCGTACAGTTTCTTGGATTTTTATTTTCACGATCCGGAGTTTAAAGTGCCCAGGGAAATCTGGTGCCGAGGGGCTGTTAACCCTCCTCCTCTACCAAAACTCCCCAGGAGATTTGACGTCAATGTGGAATCTCTGAACTCGGAGTCAACTCGCATTTGGGGGACTCGGGTAAGTAGGCACCTTTACGGTGAAGTACATTCTATTCCAAGGTATTGAGGCAGCCAGAGGGCTGCATAACAACAACAAAAGAAGAGAGGAACATTGCTCTTGTTGATGGGGTGTAAGCCCACTACATTTAGTATTTTTTGTTGGGATTCCCAACAATTTAAGCGAATCTGATGAACCAATTTATGCTTATGAGTGGAGATACAATATCTTGTCCAGGAACGCGGTACGAGCGACCGTTCAGTGAGAAAGCACATAATTCGATATATATACAGTGGAAAACTTCTCTAAGCGATCTTGACTGACATGTTATGAGTAGTTGACATTAAGCCTGCGTTCGAGCCCAGTGGTACACCAGGTCGGAGCTTATCCCGGCTTCCAAAGCATGAAGCGACAAGGAATATTTTTACTACTCCCAGGACCATCGCAGGGTTACCACTATCGTACTAGCGTTGAATTCACCGGTACACATTTATACACCTTGGTGGAGGGGAGGGGGGGGGGGGGGGGGAGGGGGGAGTGTGAAGTGTCTTGCCCAAGGAACACAAAACAGTGTCCCGGCCAGGACCGGTCCATTCGGAGTAGAGAAAGTTCTAGTACGTAAAAAATATCATGGATGTCCGCCCATTTTAGTTACTGTAGAGATGCCATTAGTATCTTTCACCGTTTTATGCCGACCATGTACAAGTTGCGATTTCTAACTCTACAATGCTGAAATCTTACTTTATTGTCCCAACAGGAATATTACGATCTCGATAAACAACTGTACAGGAGAGATTCTGATCGACCGAGAGGGCTTGGACCAGGAGTTGACATCCGGGACATGACAACAAAGAAGGGCACCTTCTACAGCAAAAAGACAGGTGAGGCTGTTTTAATTGAGTGTGTCGTTCTTTGGGTGCACAGCCCAGGAAAAATGCCAAAGTCAATCAAAGACGAAATAGTTCACTGTAGCTCTGTCTATAGTTCGATGTATGAAGCTACTGCTCTTTTTAGTGGCAATGCCTTACATTCTCGATTAAAATTCTGGGCGAACGCTTTCGTTTGAAATTCGGCTTCATCGGCCTAGCATCCTATTTAAACCATTATGACAAACTCTTTGCGCACTTGCTGTATTTTTTAGAAACATGAAAGTATTCAGTAATTTCCCCTCTCTCTCCCTTTAAAATGTTGCGTACAACATGCAAAAAAGCCGATTGTTGCCTATATTTGCTTACAAATTGAAATGCACTTCAAAAGGGGTTCGGGAGTTCGGTAACCCGAATATACATTTTTATTTTTAACCAAGCGTTTATTCGGGCCCACTTTTTATAACAGAAGCTTTGGTACGCGTCTGCCCAGCTCCTCTGACCCTTAACTTCGTTATAATTCTTCTATGCATTTTTAGGAAGCTGTAAAGAACATGCCCTTACTAGTGTACAGCCAACGGTGATAGCCGGGAAATACCACTACAGAATCGATGTGCCGTTTGGTAAAATTGCTTTATTTGAAGATCAAACGGCAAAGCCGGTTTACCAGGGGAAAGGCACAGCGCGCGGCATCAAATGTGATGTGTGGCGCCAGACACGAGTGAACTGGCCTGGAGATGTCACAGCGAAACTAATATGGAGGTGGTTCTTTACTGACACGTCTTTGTTGGAAAACTTAGAAACACAGCCGGTAAGATCTCACCCACGTTGATAAATGCAGTCGAACCACTATAAGGTCATTAAGCAGCCACCCATTAAGCAGCCGGTAATAATAATAAAAAAAGTTCCGAAACTGTTGTCAGTATAATACTGGAAGAAAAAAGCCTATAAAGCGGCCACCTATCATAGACTATTTTCAACCATTTTGGTTTACTTACGCAAAAGACAATTTTTGCATAAAAATAGAGTTTAATTCCCGGAGGAATGGCTTGTACCCTAATATGGCAGCTGTTTCTTTGTTTTGGAACATCAATATGGCTCCGCCGACGTCACATACAAACGCTTTATTAAGCGGCCTCGGTCATTTATTGGCCGTCCTAATGAGGGAGCGTCCAGTAAGAACGTAACATACGAAGTTCAAACGTAGTAAGAATCGAGGATACAGTTGTTATACTAAGTGGCTTGCGTTTACCATTTTTAATAGGTTCCAGTTAGACTGGAGATAGAAGGCAACTTAACAGTAAACGCCACAGTCGACGTTGAATTAGAGTTCAACTACAACTTCTACTCGTTCGAGAGTCGTTACCCAACCAAAGACGCATTCAGTACATCTTCCCTGTGTCCCAAAGAGCCAGCGACTCAACAACAGCAGAGCCGTCTATCCTCAGGGGCAGTGGCGGGTGTAGCAATTGCTTGTATTGTGTTGGGTTTGTTAGTAGGCGTTCTGGTGGTTTATATTGTTTACAAGAGGGGAAAGCTAGCTAGAATGGGACCGCCACCGATGAGATTCCCGTAGGATTGTATTCGTTGTTGATATCGTTGTTACAAAAAAAAGTGTTGAGGAAAGCTTAGGCGGAGATAGAAAAGGAAACAAATTTAGTTAGGATACACTGAAACGATAGGCCTAAAATATATATTGCTCTATTTCTCTTTTCATTTCATTGCTTTTCTGTATCTTTTCTGCTTTTCTGTTTCGCCTACAAGATGATTCGCCTACAAGTCGATTCGCCTACATTTTCACGCTTTTAGAACGAGGAATATACATTGTGTTTAGCGTGTTTGGGCTCTCACGTTTTAAGAACGAAGAATATACATTCTGTTTTAACTTCAGGGTAGGTTAAACTGTGATCTCAGATAGTGTAGGCGATCAACTTAAGTGTAGGCGAATCGACTTATAGGCAAACATCTCGCAGGCGAAACGACCAGATACCCTTCTATCAGAAGTCATGAATTCAATCTGGATAACTGGGGGTGTTTACCATTTGTCGGAACACTGAGACCTGTTGGAATGATCGTTGGATAATGGCAAGTGTGTTTTTCCAAAAACAGCAAACCAACCGAACGAGAAGAAGTTTACCATTATAATTTAGTTTTCTGATCCTGTTATTGTTTTCCCTTGATAGGGCTGGAAACGGAAGAAGTGAACAAATGGTACAGAATTTTCTAACGCTTCGAACCAACTGGAACGAAAGGACGACCTCAAAACCTAGTTCATAATTTCCGATTGGATTTTCCTTAAAATTACTGTTCCAATTTGCTTTCCAACTGAAATTTCCGGGATTTTTGGTTCAAAAATGGTAAGCACCCTGGACGTTAACAAAAAAAAATCGCGCTTTGCTTGCAGATTGCCTTTTCAAAGTTTGCGCCTTCTAACATTTTTTTTTTTCGATTTCTGTTGACAAGCAAGATTACCTTTTTCAGTCGTTTACGTTCTCGAACTATATATTTTTCGCGTTCAGGATCTTACTATATTAAATAGCTATAGAAAACAATGGGAGAACAAATTCGCAGATTCGCGGTCGAGTGTCTACTATTTTTTTAACAATAAAATTATGACCTCGAGATTTCTAAGAGATGTGTGTGTGAGGACGATATGTATGCGAGGCCGAAGGCCGAATCAACCATCACCTCACAGAGATCGAGAGCGAATAAACTAATTGTTTATGTAGAATTGTAACTCACTTTCCTTCAAATAGTAATTTTAAATCATTTGTCTACGAAATGAATTATAATCGCGCGCGCATACTGGACTGGTTGTGTACGCACGTTCATCACTGCATTCAGCAATTTTGACGTTTTAAACTCGTGTAACAGTAAAATATTTTTTTTAACTTTCTCCGAAACTTCGGAGAAACGAGAAAATGTCGCCATTCTGTACGATAACTTCAGCCACTGCATACTAATTAGAGTAGAGTGTTCAGTTCTGTCGAGGAACTATCGGCTGATCTGTATTGAAGTTTAGCGCACCATTATTTCCTGCCGTAAGTTTAATGTTGTTCTAGTAAAAAAGGAAAGAAATATAATACTTTTCGTCTCCTTCAGTTCGGGCTCATTTTCCGCATAATTTATATTTACAGCGTACTTTCGGACTAGGCGAACATGAAACTTTTTACCATAGAATTACATTTCTTAAAGTAATCTCTTCTCTTTCGTCGGGAGAAAAGAATAGGCATTAAGGATTTCTGCACGTTCGACGCGCCTAAAAGAACTTTCAAAACAATATATATATATTTATATTAAAAAAAAATATATACATATCCATGGTCAATTTGGCTTTAAGTTATGTCCATCTTCTTCCTGGGAACGCTGCATATTCACACTTAATTCAACTCTTCTTCCTTCTTCGTCCGTTCTCTTTTCCGTGGCCTGGTCGCCAGTAAACCCAAAAGGTTCCGTTCTCTTCGTCCAATCCAACCGAACGCGCTCGTCTCCTTTGCAAGGGAGGAATGAGTTGTAGTCTAGATAACATGTGCCGCGCTTGCTGTTCGTATTCCTCTCTTGGAGCCAGATTGTCACAACTAAGAGCGGGACAAGATTGACGAAAGGATCGACTCGGAACGCTGCCCATTATGGCGAGGTATATTTGTCTGCAAAATACTTTTGTCGCAACAAGATCGATTTCACTCGTGTAGTAATTTGGCTCATTGAAATTGAAATTGAAAGATTCAAATGCACGTCAAAGGGAACGGTTTGTTTTCGTTACGTCCTCTGTCGTCAAAGCAAAATCCCTCCCTTCTCACCTTTGTAATGGTTTGTTTTGGTTACATGTTCTCTGTCGTCAAAACAAAACCCCTCCTTTCTCACCTTTGGCAGGAACCACTCGTGCCTTTCGAGCACGAGTGGTTTTATTCAAAAGAATGGTTTTATTCAAAAGAAAAAAATTGTTGTAAGTTTAGAAATCATGGCATCGTATCCTTTGTGAGAAAGAAATGTTGTTTTGAGACATATTTCATCTCCGACGCCAAAACATAACAACTCCCTTTTCACCTTTGCAAGGCTTCCAACCTCGCTCCCAGGCCCTCTCTCCTTTTCCTCAGAGAGAGCCTGGAAAGGAGGTTGGTGATGCTTCATGTTCACCGCGGTCAAACGTCCGAGGCTGTTTCTTCATTTTCTTATTTCGTGAGAAATCAATCACGTTAACATGGAAGCATCAGTAAGGGTATGTAAAATAGCTGCTGAGGGTAAATATATTTTCAGTCCTCTCAAACGAGATACTTTACTTTTAAAATGATCCGCATCCGAACAAAATTGCTTTGAAAATGGCGCCAACACTGTCCGGATTTCGCCGTTTTCAAACACTCAGAACCTTTTTTAGTAAAGTTCCAAAAAATTTAGTAAACCAGGAAAATACTTGTAAAGAATCAAACTTTGAACAGTGGAAATGAAAACGTTATCTTTGAAGTAGTTTTCTCGTTTTTTAACGTTTTACCGCGGTGAAAGGCTTCATGTTTTCGAGATGGTATAGTGACGGTTAGAAACTCATAACCTTGTCCAGCTTATGACCTTCTGTGACCGTTCGATAGTTCCTTTCTAAAAATAGGATTACGAAGAGCGATAAAAACCCGCTCTGTTGAACTTGTAATCGTTGTCCAGAGTTTTCCATGTTTATACAGGCCATAATTAAAATTTTCTATGGGTAGATTGAAACTACAACCCTGGTTTAAACTTTTTTGGGACACTTGTTGTAATTGGGTGCAAAACCATTCGCTTGACTATAACAGGCTATTTCAGTCCCACCCCCTAGCTATTGCGTTAGGGTCCAAAAAGTTTTTAACCAGGGTTGTGGTCACTCGTTTCAAAGATAGGCGGTGGCCTCAAGCGAGCCAACGTGAAAACAGAGGCCAAATGTTTAGCACAGCTGGCAGGGGAAATTTTTTTTTTTGTTTCATATAACCACTCGTTGTGATGGATCATTTCGACTTTAATTATTACTTTTTATGCAAAAATATTATATACTGTAAAGATTCGGCCGTCATAAACCCTCCCGTATTACCACCACCGTCCACAATGACATCTTTTTGTATAGGAACACGAGAGATATGCTTTTGATTAGAATCAACGACGAAACTGTCAATGATGTATTTGCACTGCACAAAGTGGCCTCTCCATTTGTTAAATATATTATCGTTTTCGTTTAGATGATCCAAAGCTACTTCAAGCTTACGAGAGATCCGAATATTTGCACCCCTTGCCAGGGATTTGGTAGACAACGGAACGCGTTTTTACGAGAAGGCTGCAGAGCAACTGGAAATGTGCAGTTCTGTAATTTATAACTGAGCTAAGCGAAGTCTTCTAGAATTCGGTTTTCGTTGGAGGTTGCGCAAGCAGAGTGTTAACAGAATGGTGTGTTTTTGGCCTTCAATCTCACGCGTGGCATAGTTTATGGGTGTAGGCCAGGAGCAGGTACATTTACAGGCTTACAGTGAATAACCTTTACTAAAGCAACCCTTAAGGTGAGCCAGCGTCGATGTTATATTATTTAATACAGTGGCATGCCCACGGAGTGGCTCTCATCCACTGTTCCAGATGGAATTGGGGTTTAATAGCGTCTTTTATTTTGTTTAGGGGGTAAAATCGAAGAACTCGAAGAAAAACCCTCGGAGTAAGAACAAACCCATACCACATACGACGCTGATTCCGAGAATCGAACCCGGAGCAGATGGGTGAGGGTGGGGGTAGGGGGTTGGATGAGAAGAACAGTGCTCCCACCGCTGCGTCACCCAGGTTCCTCCCTTGATAAGAATCGCCCAATTTGATGTAATCTATTCTGTTTCAAAAGTGACGGAGAAAAATAGACGCGAATTTGTTGACAGCGAATGGGTGGTTGAATGACCTCTTTTCTGTTCTGAGGGATTACCAGGTGTAGTGACAAAGAATCCAGTGTGGTGATTGGTTGTCTACTGTGTATTTCTCGTCGCTGGCTTGACATGGTCGGTCATATTCCTACCGCTGCTTCCACTTCTTCCCAGTAACGAACGTCCATTGGCAGAGGGCTATTCACATCACTACAAAACAATGCACACTAGGAAAAGCAGATAGAAAAAGAAAAAAAAAATTAAGAGAACAACACAAATCTGTGACCGACATATTCAATCTGATAAAAGAAGGAGTGAGCTTGCGAATGAACGAACGAACCAGCGAGTGAGTGAACAAGCGAACGAGCGAACAAACGAACGAACGAACGAACGAACAAGCGAACGAACGAACGAACGAACGAACGAACGAACGAACGAACGAACGAACGAACGAACGAACGAACGAACGAACGAACGAACGAACGAACGAACGAACGAACGAACGAACGAACAATTAATTATAAATAGCAACAGGACTAATTGATCTTAACATACCCCAATGCTGTCGTTATGCCTTCCCCGTGAGCGAGTGTAAGAGGCTGTTTTTGATCCCTTTTTAATAAATCTCTTAGACTCTAAATCCAATGAAGTTTTCCTAAACCGAGTATCCAACCTAAAGATATGCCCCTCGGTGCTGAAGATGTAGTTCGAAGCATCTTGATTGACATGGTTCTTTTCATCAAACAACTGTAAATAAATACAAAATACATTTCATGACCATATGCAGTAACTTAATCGTATTTCGAATCCATTTACCTCAAAGTTAACTTAACCCGGCTGGAAAGCATCCGTTCTTTGATTTTTAAACCGGTTTTTAGGGTAGGCAGGCAAACCATTAATTGCAGGCAGACAGGCAGACAGACAGGCAGGTAGGAAGGCAGGCAGACAGGTACGCAGGAAGACAGGCAGGCAGGCAGACAAGATAGACAGACAGACGGAGAGACGGGCAAGACAGACAGGCAGACAGACATCCACGGGCTGACAGAAAGATAGACAGATAGGACAGATAGGCAGAGAGACGGACAGACAGGCGGGAGAAACAGGCAAACTGAAATAAATGATTGAGTGGTGATCAATCAATCGCTATGTTGTTGGTTAAATAATTGACTGTCTCCTGAGTCAATCGATTGACTGCACTCCCAATTTTTGCCACATTCCTTTGTTAGTTACTTCTAATAACCAGTTCTTTTATTGCAGTACTCACAAGATATAAATACTTGCACGTTTCACTCAAGAAAAAACTTTCCATTCGATCCTCTTGAGTTTTATCTTTCACATTATGCAAAGTAGCATAACCACATCTAAAATAACAAGCAGAATACTTAATGTAAAATGTAAAAAATTAATGCTTTAAAAATAGGTGTCGGACTCGGTGTCAAAACGTAGTTGATAGAGGTAAATGGTGATGAAGCCCGGCAAAATTCTTTGTTAGAGGTTTTGGTTGGCTATTTTGGGGGTCGACCGTGTACGAAACCTAACAAAGTAAAATAGGTGGTTACGTGTGCTCAAGTAACTACCCAGTATAAACACTGCAATTACGAAATTCATGAATAGTGTATAAGGCAAAGCAAAAGATGTGCACGGTCATGGGCCTTCCAACATGAATCTTGGCCTCTTTGTCTGCTGCTTTGTGTTTGCCGGGCTTCATAACAACTAACCTTTATTAACAACGAGCAAACATACAAAAAAAAATATAAATAAAATACAAAAATACAAATACAATTTTAATGTCCATACGTGGGACGAGGTATGTCCGAGCCAGAGGCTCATGTATAAGACGTAGGACTGTTCTAGATTGAATTGGAATTTAGCAGTATTGATTTTTGCAGAGGGAGGAAAACCGGAGAACCCGGAGAAAAACCCTCGGAGCGAGGACGAGAACCAACAACAAACTCAACCCACATATGACGTCGGGTCCGGGAATCGAACCCGGGCCACATTGGTGGGAGGCGAGTGCTCTCACCACTGAGAACATTTATTTAAGAAACCTTCATCATCAGTTTTACAACAGTTGTCAAATTTCTCTTATGCCCATTGCCTAGTTTAAATCGTTAATAAGATTAGACATTCTATCTATTTTTGAGTTACTGTACGTAGTTTGAAGTTTGTGACGCCGTAAGTTGCGGGATCGCATTGGTTGAAAGAACTTCAGATTCTCTTGCACTCTTTCCTAGCATTCCCTCACGTCTGAAGTCTGCGCTTGATTGTTTTGGTTTTTGTAATTGTAAAAGACAAACAAACAAAATACAAGTTGACGCCAGTAATTTATGCGTCTGTCATTTTATTGATTATAAAATTGCGTCATAACATTGCCAAAGTAGTCATCCACCCGGACTTCGACAATAATTATTATGACGCACTTTATCGTCAATTAAAGGGCAGACCCATTAAAAGCTGGCATTAATTTGTTAAGTAGACTTTCAGAAAGTCTCTGTCTCCCTACCTCAATTCCAAAGTGTTTAAACATCGGAACACTCAGACCACACTTAAGTAAATTGTTTCTCCTAATCCGAGATACATCGAAATGCACATAAGTATTACTTACAGAGTACTTCACGTCCTACTGGGCTTTTAGACATTTTCATATACTTCATATTTCATATAATTTTGTGTCTTTTGGTGGAATTTCATCAATGAGGACACTTTGTGATGCATGTTATGAAGAGCATGAATCTCATTAACGTGCATTTCTGGACATAAGTGCCTACTCCTTGACACCCATTTCTACATACGATGTACCCAGAGTAGGGCGGCTGTAGTGAACATCGAGTGATCAACCGAGACACCTACCTGGCTTTAGAGTGTTTTTCAATGTCCCTCATAATTTCTCGGCCAACGTGTAGGTAGAACGGATGATGGGTGGCCTATGAAAGGATGAAAAAAAAAAAAAAAGATTCTTAGTATGTAACCCGACAGGTCTACCCTCTTACTCATTATAAAACTGCAAATATTTCTTTTTACTAATATACGTTTTTTTTTAGTGAGATAAATTTGATGTTGACAATGTCAATTAGCAACCTCTATGGAGAAAATAATTTTAAACCGTGTTTAACTAAACAGCTTCTAAACGTGTTTTAGCTTTATTGTACCCGTCTATGTTATAAGATTAGTTACAAGCTTTATATATTTTAATATAAGTTGCAATAATTAAAGATTCCAACACCCTGAAATAACTACAAAGCTAAAAATGTTAAGGTGGCGTATTAAATAAAGCAAATAAAGTGTTTAGTTTACAGCAGGAGGTTAATATTATATTGCCAATATATTCCAACACATACACTCTCTACACAAACCAACATACTCGCAACATAACCTTAACAATGTACAGTGTATAAAGCAATCTTTGAAAGTCAAATCCTAGCAACGGAACTAGCAAAGTAATGTACACAGCAATATTTTACGATAAACCTAGTTACGGAAAATCAGTAAAGTAACATTACTTTTCATCAACTTTATTTTCGCTGATTACCCAAAGTTCGTCTATATATGGTAAATTATTCGCTCTATACAAGGATAAAATAATTACTCAAAAAGTCGATGGAACATTTTCGACTTAGTATGCCAACGTCAGAGTTAAAAAGCCGTTGGCTTTTCTCTTTCTCTATATAATTTTGTCGGAATTAACTAAAGCGATAATGCTCTCTGGACGAAAGAGGTGTTAGCAGAGGTCTCCTAAAGCTTAGATGTAGTACGAGGCATTTGACATATGGTAAAAAGCGTCAGTTGAAAAGCATCATTGGGTTATAAAAGCATTGTATTATTAATATTATTTTGATTACATACATGACTGCATCATTACAATAAAGATGACACTACTTATCTCAATGTGCCCTACCTGATGTAAAAGGTATGTTGACTCTACCAGTTCAGGCCTCAGTGGAGAGAAATGCACGTCAGGCTCCTTTGTATGCCAGTTAAATCTCTCTGGCATTGCTTCGTACTTTTTCCAGATGGCGTAGTACAAAGCATGGGTGCAAATAGCTTCCTTGATATCGCCCTTTAGTACCTAGACAAAATCCAGCATCTTACTATTGTACTTACTTCACTTATAGAAATATCATCCAGTACCTATGTACATGTATCTGTAGGAAATGTCATGCAGCACCAGTTCAGGGGGATTTCCGTTCAGGGCTATTCGAAAATTAGACCGCGCTTGCGTTACCAATCAGATTGCGAACTTGCCCAATAGTCGACCACTGGTTTATGCTAGTATTTTACGTCGCACTTGACAGTCAGACATTTTTTGTGCTACGATGTTAACAGCTCATATGTAATTAGGTTAGGCCCTGTTTACAAGGAGGTAGGGTAACCCTAGTACTTGGGTTATCCTAGCAGGAGGGTTAAAGATAGTCCGGCATTACAAGCAAAATTTCACAGGAAGGGTTATGTGTGTGGTAACCGCACGTGGTTACCAAGCATCGAAAACAACCTTTAAAGGGTCTGGAAACAGTAAAAAATTGTCCCGGGTAGGCAAGTTGTCCCTAGCAGAGCGTTAACAAGGCAGCTAGGGTTACGCTGGCGCTAGGGTAACTCTAGCACTCAGCTAATGTTATCCCCCACCCCCCCCCACCCCCCCCCCCCCCAAGCTAGCTGCCTTGTAAGGTTATCGTACCTCCTTGTGACAGTTGTGACAGGGCCTTATATTACTTGTTACCTGAACTCCTGCAAAAGAAGCGGATAATGCATCCACCCATGAGTTTGCTGTTTGACCAGTGTTCATGTTAACGTTTACATACAAGGGTGTCGTACCGTTTCCTTCGCTGCATTTAAGTCGGCTGAGAAGAAGACGAAAATTAAGCATTAAAACAAACATCTCACACAAATTGAAAATGCTGCCTCTGCGATCTAGTCAAGCTTAATTCTTTAGACACAGATGGTGACATTTCCGTTGGCTGCAAGACTGCAAATTAAAGTTCTTGAGGATAAGGAAGATGGTAAATTTTAAGCTCGGCTGTGAAAACTAATTTTGAATATGGAATATTCATCATGCCATGAGCTTGGGACAAAGAAAAAAAAGTGTGAGTCCTGGGCGGAAATCGAACCCATGACCTCCCAAACACTGAGTGGGCACTCAATATTCCACTGAGCTACGAGAACTCATGGTTAGCAAGACCATTTACTAGGGTTGATTATGAGACACGTGGCCTGTATACTGCTAAAAAAATGCAGCTTGTTCAAGAGCACGAGCACTTAGGAGGCCCTCCGTAACCATTCATCTTTTTTGTTACTATTAACTAGAAACAAGTATGTACCAAGATCTTTATTCCTGTTTTTTTTTCCTTACCCTTTTCGTAGATATTTATTTATCGATCTATAAATGTCATTAAATCTTTTCAAATCTTCTGTCTCGCCAAACATGATGTACCCCTGTAACAAAACGAAAGCACAGTACAGGATTTGTACAGGCCTAAGTACAGTACATACAGCTATCCTATATTCTCCTCACTATCTCAGGTCAAAGTCAAAAAGACCGGCTACAAGATTTGATAAGTAAAAAGGCTCTCAACAGCATATACTCATGGCATTTTGTGCATGCTGCATTGCATTAAAAAAAAAGAAAAAAGCTGGGTAAAGGCTATTACAGAGTTGGTAAAAGTCTTCACTCCCCCATTTTAATCAAAAGATTTTCAACAGTATGCAAACTTTATATAAATTGATAATATTCACGGCACTGCACCATTCAATAACAAGCAAACTTAAAGTTTAGAACTCAACTAATAAATGGTTGCGTTTTATGCTACCAAGGCCTTTAGATACAGTTTTCCTATCTAAGCAGAGGTTTCAGGAAAGAGGAGGTTAAATTACGTACTTCAATGCAGGGTTCAAAAGAACACGTCTTTGAGTGGTGATTGTTGGATTTCAAGTTTGTATGGTCCAGTAGTTATTGTTGTAAATATATAATTGTAATTCACAGTCATGCAAAAGCTACATGTTATCGTTAGTTACAGAAGGTTTCAAATTTCAGTGTTTGCATGTAATTGAAAGCTGCAGTTATAATAAAACTATTACCACCATTACTTGGTTCCTACATATACCTTAAGAAGATACTCGTAAAAAGAGTCTAAGCCAGCTCCCAATCCACTCATTTTCCCGGTCCAGTGTCCAGACTCCACATTTATTGCATTACCTACAGCACCAAAAAAAAAAGTGAATGACTACCGTAAAATTCCAAAAAGTTATGTTAACTCCCCCCAACTATAAGCCCCAAAAATTTCAAATGCAGAAATTCCTCAAAAAATACCCTCCCCCCCCCGCACCCCCCACCCCAAAACCGAAAAATAAGCCCATCCATAAGCTTCATATTTACTCACCAAGTAGGCCGGTTTCATGTGATCTGTATTTCCAGAGAGCTGCTACAGCTTTCCGGGCTAAATTTTCAAATACTGGGTCTCCCAATAGCCTGCTTAGGATCCCAAACTCTAACAACACAGTCCCAGCTCCAGCTGTACATGTTTCTTTGTAGTGAGTGGATGGTAATCCATATAATAAATTTATCTGTAAAGAAAAACAACACTTGCATATCATAAAATTTTGGGTTTTGGGTGGGCTTATAAACAGAGTGGCTTATATCTGGGGGGGGGGGGGGGGGGGGGCTTTTAAGTGGAATAAAATGAGCCACGGCAGTGTTGATCAAAATATACTGTCATCCAACAAAGAGAGACTTGTATTAATATTTGGGGGGGGGGGGGGGGGAGGGGAGGGGTATATTCATAACCACAATTTTTTTTTTGTTTGTTTCCAGGTAGATGGGCCTATAACCTAGGGGGGCTATAAGTGGGGGGCTTATAACTAGAATTTTATGGTATGTCACAAAGATAAGGGTTTGGCTTTGGATCTAATGTAGAGCAAGTTGTGATCAAGAAATGATCTTGTTATTACAAGTCTTGTCTCTGAGCTGAGCTTTGTGAATCATTCACTTTAAAAGTATATAATAAAAAAAATATATTATATTTTACCATCTGACTGACTTATTTGCTTGAAGGCTACAGGAGCACACCTGACATGTACAGTCACTTTGAACAGATGAACGTAAACGAGAGAAGCATACCTGCATTAGTATAGGAAGGTGTAAAGCACTTGATGTATTTAGAGGTGACGAATGGTAAATTCGAAAGCTTGCAAAACAGCTAGACTAAAATCTTTTTCTGTAAGCCTCACTTTAGTGTTGCCAAGAAATTGAGACTCCAATAAAGTGCGCAAAGCAGTTCAAGGAAGCGAGACCTGTGAAACTTAGTTAAGCTTTTGCAGAAAAAAAATGTAAGGAACATTCACCATCCCTTGAATTGCGGATAAACCTGCAAGGAGATGATTATTACCTATAGTTTTTCAAAGTGACAAATTTGGCTAGCACAATGGACAGGCAATGTGCTTGTAAAGTTAAGGCCATGCTACCAAAATAATGTAGCTGACTAGCAATTAGCTTTGTATAGGCATGAAATGCATGCAGAAGTGTGGCTAGGTTAATGGTACAGCTGTATAGTTGGTGCTTTTCAATTTTGCACTGTCAGCCCATGATACTACTAGGACTAGGTCAGAGGTTAGATGTCAGAGATCGGATACTCTAGGAGGAGGAAGTGAGATGTCTAACAAGAGACATTGTTATTGCCCTTGTAAGATATGTCAGATGAAACAACTAGGTCAGAGGTCAGATGTCTAATGCTCTAGAAGAAGGAAGTGAGATGTCTTATGAGATACATTGTGTTATAATCAACTGATTTAAAATTAATCACATAGTAGTACTTACCCTAGGGTAGGGTATTTGTGTTGCAGAATCTTCAAAAGCTGCCAGCAGCCTATTTGCAACATCATGAGCAAGAATTAATAATTCATTATCATAATATGATGGCACCATATCACCAAAAGGTTGAAGAGGATCCTTTATGATTAGATGTGCAGACAGTAAGGAACCAAGGACTCTAAATCAAACAAAAACCAAAAAAAAAGGAAATGCTTAGATCAAGGTAAGGCATTTATTAGGGTGTCTATAGGTACTTAGTGGGAGGTGCGGTGGCCTAATGGTTAGTGCACTGGACTCCGGATCAGGAGGTCCGGGTTCAAGCCCTGGCCGGGGCACTGCGTTGTGTTCTTGGGCAAGATACCTTACTCTCACAGTGCATCTCTCCACCCAGGTGTATAAATGGGTACCTGCGAATTTAATGCTGGGGGTAGCCCTGCGATGGACTAGCATCCCATCGAGGGGGGAGTAGAAATATTCATAGTCGCTTCATGCTATGGTAACCACTTTAAGGTTATGTCTGTTTTGCAAATGGCAAATTTCAATCCTCTTCACTGAAATTTAATTTTAATGGCTAACTTTGGTATTGTATAAAAATATAAATAAATACAAATTTTACTCTTACCTTATTGTGGCTTCGAAAACTTGAACTGTATTGTTCTTTTCAAATGTCACAGAGTCTATAACAAGCTGTACAGCTCGCTTGAATTCAGTGCTATTCCCCATTATCTAAAAATAATTATCAGTTGAATGTTATATCTGTCAACACAAATTAAAATACAATTATTACAACAATGTAAGAATTGTAACAATTATTATAATAATTGTACTCTTTAAATTATACATTTTCATTATTTAACAATTTATCTTTGGTTTAAAGGGACACCGGCAACCAGTGTCCTTAGTGTGCCTCTGTTCTTGTTATTATTCAGAATATCATTCATGCCATTGAGGAAATCAAGAAGATGGATGAAAGCTGTTTAGAAATGACAGGAGGAGAAAGTATCGCCACTTTCGAAGAATTGCCGTAAAACACCATGGCTCCCCAATAGCTTGTGTAAGCAGCCCTCAGTTACGTAACAGAAAGCTTGCAAGCTCATCCAAGCAGAGTGATGAGTCAAGCAATGAATTGTTATGTTGGTACCGGTTAAATTGTTCTGATCCATTGTTTGGTCTACCATTTAAATAGAAATGGAGTAATTAAAAAAAATTAGTTGTATTTAATGCTGGTTTGTTTTTGACCTGCCAATGCAAGAACACTTGCAGCCAGCAAAGCAAAAAATTATTGCATCTGTGCTTGCACAGATGATAGCTTGAGTTGGTCGGCGAGCTGCACGTACCAATGCCAAACCATGCAGGAACAACAAATTAATTTAGCTGCCCCAGCCAGGCTGTAGATGAAACAAACAGGCCTCAACCTTCAAATCTGCTGTTTGATTCTCTTTGGAATTGTAGTTCCTTCTTCCTCTCTTTCCAAAACTTAAATGTCAAAGTTGACAGCCAAACAACATGGCTGTTCTCCTTAATATTGGCAGGCGACCTCTCTTTGCTGACTTCATGTCACTTTTCAGACAAAAATGTTACCCAATGATCAAGTATCAAAACGAAAAAATAAAATATAGAAGAAACTACTATTCAAACTCTCAGGCTGCTGGATGTTTTAAACATGGCGATGCAGTTAGATTAAAGTTACCTATTCACACGTTAGCAATTTCTGTAATACAGAAAGGCTGCCACAATAATTTGCCAGCCTACGATGTATTCTGGTTGTGGATGTCTCTTTATAATTTTCAAACCAGTTTGATTTTTTTATTTCCATTTGTTTCAGATTACAAAAACAGAACTAGAGAAAATGAAAAATATAAATTGAAACTGGCTTGAAAAATTTTAGGCCAAAGCTAAATTTAAACCACAACATTAAATTACAGTGAGGACGTCATATCAAAAGCATCAAAATGAAAGCTATAAATTTCCATTGTAAATATAATCTGTATACTTACTGCTAATGTGCCAAGAGACTCTAACAGTCCCAATGAAAAATCTCCTAGAACATCATTGATATTAATATTTTTCCTGAATGGAGGAACAAAAATAGTGATCAATTTTTAACCATCATCATCATTTAAACCATAACCCTAGGTGGGTATAGGGCCGGGATTTTTAACCATACAAACCCAATATTTTTTTTACAATTTTGACAAGAAGTATACCAGCGAAATAAATCTGATCAATCAAGTACAAATTAAGATTGATCAACAGCAGCATACAAATGTACAACACCAATATCACAGAACAAAAGGACTACAAGTGGAAAAAACCCTCATTAAACAAACATTAGTCAATCATGTCAAATCTAATTCACTTTCATTTTAATTTTCCTGGTCAATTTTCATATTATCCAGTCCTTTTGGGATTTTAACACCATTGTGGTTTAGTTATTCATATCCACGTCACTTTTTACAGGGTAAGAAATTTGCACTCACCCGCTCACCCAGGCGAGTGTCAAAACTGTTGGGCAAGTACAAATCATGCAGCACTCGCCTAGCTTGGAGTACATGTATGCTTTTCATATCTAGAATATATTATTCAAAATGAGCGCAACTTTCTACAGGTACTCGGCACTTTAAAATAACCTACACTGTCCACAAACCAATAGCTTATTACAATGTTTACCATTTTGAAATGGTGCTGAGTGGCAAATTTCTGGTTCGTAGGCTTCCGCTTGGTAATCATTACATGATGCATATGTACAAAGTTATACCACTGGTCATTAAAATAATACACAGCCATCACATTGCGCATGTGAAAAATTATCTGCGCGAGTGCTGCTTGAAGCCATCACACTGCGTGTGTGAAAAATTATCTGCGCGAGTGCTGCTTGAACAACACTCACCCAGATGGCGAGTGCTCCAAAATTTTAGTTTCCTTCATTTAGTAATCAATATTCTAGTTATATTGTTTTTATATTGTATTTATATCACACCAAGTAGCAGTTCAACTGTACATGTATTTGAAACTGAAGATGGATGCAGACCATCTGAAGCATGTTTTCATATTTAAAAACAGGGGGTCGGGAGAGAAAGGAGGGAATTTTACTTGAAGAATATGAAAGAGTTAAGAACATCATGCTCAATGCATCATAAGTGCAAACATCCTTGTGCACTTATGCTTGTGCTTATGTCACAGGTGTGAGTCAGCCGTAGAGCCCAAGTGGGGTGGGGAGGGGGTATATGTATTCAATTGAGACAGACAACCCTAATTTATTATTTCTGTACGATGATCAATGAAATCAAAAGCAAACACATTAAACTGAAGTTTAACTATTTACAGTAAAAAGATAACCTCAATACTGTCATTAATTGAATAATATGTGTAGCTGTATTAAAACGTAAATCAACATCCGTGCTATTCACAAAGACTTTGTATTGTTTAATAACAACAGGACGAGTAACCAAATTATTTCTTGG
This sequence comes from Meandrina meandrites, assembly GCA_963693305.1. Taxonomy (NCBI): domain Eukaryota; kingdom Metazoa; phylum Cnidaria; class Anthozoa; order Scleractinia; family Meandrinidae; genus Meandrina; species Meandrina meandrites. The sequence goes on from OY855914.1 coordinate 10,161,894, forward strand.
TTATAACTCTACCTTAGCCTCCCTTACTGATAACCTGGTAAGCATTGTATAAAAGCGTCTTTACAGATCGGAGTATTAAAACTTAACTTATGAGGAAATTTCGAAGCACTGAAGTTGGTTGATCTTAAAATAAGTTTGCATGACCAACGCCAAATTGATGACCTTTATCATATACATGTATCGAACAAACAAATCTTAAACAAATACCACTAGCAAGTAATTGGTGAGTAAGAAAAATACTTACGGATTGTCATAGTCCGGTCCTCTACCCGTGCAGTGAATAGGATCTAGTTCATCCTTTGGAAACGCAAAATTCATATAATTGTCATACCCAAAGTAAAACATCTGTTTAGCTTTTTCCCGTAATTTAACTCGCTCGTTCTCGCTGAAAAACCGATATTTGCCATTGGAGACTCTGCTACAGCTTTCCTGATTCTGTGAGCTAACTTTAACTTCAATACAAAAGACTGTGAAGGCTAAAAAACTCGCTAAAACGTAATGCATTCTTCACCATATCGCTACAGGAAAATGAACGTTCTACGCGAAGATGAATGTTTACGAGCTGGTTCATTGTCTCTCGACCAATAGGAACGCAGTACGCCAGACGAAGTGATTGGTTGACTCGTTCCCGCGGAAATGTGAACTGTTCAATTCGTGCAGCTGAAGGCTGAAGGTCTTGTAGTCTTCTTGTCACACAGCCTTCGAAACACGAGGTAGTTTCAATCGAGATCAGATGAAACACGTTCGAAATGGCGGACATGCAGGAAACGAGGTATGTTCCCAAAATTGGGCTTACTGTGTTTAGTTGTAATATGGGCCGATGTAGCGAAACAACGGCAATTATTATTGACAATGGGTTGCAGGAATATTTAGGAGAAAATCGTCACGAAATTTATAGCGACAGCGGCTGCAGGCGCAATGCAAAACCAAAATTTACAATCAATTCCCCTTGTACCGAAGATAGCACAAAAGCTGTCTGCTCGTTATAAAACGCTGGAAAGCTCTTGACATTAAACATTAAACCAAAGAATGAATGGAAATAGTAATTTCCAGCTCCATTTATATTTTCGGTTGAACAGTACAAAATTTATGCTAGTACCGTATACCGTAAAACCACATAAATTGCAAAACCAGCATGAAACGTGTTTGAAACTGACACCTGATGAAAAGAATGCATGTTCAGGTAAAACATGTTTCGTTCAACATGTTTACTCTAAACATGTTTCGGGTTTAATGTGAACACGGCTATATTTTTTTTCTCCTGAACACGTTCAAACCAGGGCTGTTCAAACCTATTCATTGAAGCGTGACCATCAATCCAAATCCACGCTGTGATTGGCCAATTACGACCTTTGAACAAGATTGTTGTGTGGCTAAGGTAAGGCGCGTCGCACTGTGGACAAATTTGACAAACTTTGTCACACTTATGAGTCACCGATTGAGAAAGTGTTCCAGATATTGGACATTGGGGTCAGCCGATTTTGAAACTTGCTGCAGAAGTTGGCCTTGATGAGATATTTTGGTTTTGTTTTCTGACTTTAACTTAAAAAGTTCCATCTCGAGTCTCCAGATCATGGAAAATTCTGTATTCGATGGAGTAACTATGGACTTGTATAAAAAAGAAGACATGTTTAAACTTTACTTCTAAAAATCAATGTACTGTTGCAAAGGTTTTTTGTTGATCATTGACCTGTTGACGGCACCTTTATAATTCTGGCATAGTTTACGCAAAAAACAATGCGAGACTCTTCAATTTGGGTCACGTTTCATTAAACCACTATAAAGTGTCTGCTTAATGTGATGATCACAGAGGTATATGAAGATGTTGAAGACCAATTTATTTCTGCATTTCGTCTATCAAATAGTAAAGGAATCCTTCCCTTGCGATCGGCACATCTTCAACGCTTGTACACATTACACCACAGGCTTACCATCCTATGTCTGTGAGGTCACAGCATATATTCAGTGCGTATGAATTAATTTCCCAATTTACGTTGTCTTCGGCTTTGCCGTCGAGATTTCCGAAGTATTTACTTGGGGTGCCCCAGAGGAGGTTTTGTAGTGGAAAACTGTGTGCTTTCTAGAGCGGGCATGGGCAGTTATTTTGACCAATTTCGGAGAAAATTGCATAAATTGTCCCAGCAACTGGTACATATCATGGTAAATCAGCAAATTTCACGCCCTAATTTCATATTCCAGCAAGGTATAAAAGGACTATTCGCGAACTGATCGGACTTAAATTAGGCCAGATTATAGTTCAATGACTGTTCTTTTAGGGCCGGGAGCTCTTACTAAAGTGAGTAGGGGAAATATATTTTTCCGGCTACATTTCAGAAGCGGTACCCAGTTCTTGGATGTGGAAGCTGCACGCCTTGTGTAAACATCAGTATTCTATACACGAGTCAAAACTTAAACCCATAGAACTGCTCTCGCATGCTTCAAATCGTCAAATGGACAGCAGTAAAAGTCGATTTTAGGAAGCTTAAATATTTTCAATAGCGATTAGCGAGAAAATTTGAATATTTATATGGGTCATGCTGTGACCTCACAAACTTAGAACGGTACGCCTGTGATTACACGTGGAGTTTACAAATGATATTTTAAATGTTAATCCATTTTGAATAAATTGAAGTAAGCGACGGACCTCACCATTGTTTTTCTGGAGGGGGGGTATGAAAAATATTGAAAAAAATTGTTTGCAGGGCCAAAAAAGACCAAATAAATTGCTTGCAAGCATGATATGTATAACAAAAAAAAGTTTGCATAGAGGTCAGAGAAACATAAATTGGGTATATATATATATAGCTTTTCTGAAATTTTCTTCGAAAAATAGTTTAAAATGTTGCGTTCAATAACACAAGGACTGGACATTTAAAATTCAAGAAACGGTTTCGCTTTTCACTGCCGCTAATCATCGTAGTGAACGTCTCAGAAAACGAAAAAGATGAGTTCAGAGTTGTAAAAAGGCAACGTTCGCAGGCAGTAATTGGTGGATTTCGATCCGCTTTGTAGATTTCTCTTTTTCCAATTCGTTGGTCGCCGCCGTAAAATATTAAATTAAATAATGATTGACAGCGGCAAAAAGGGAACCGTCTTTTTGCGAAAAAAAGTGTTTGCATAGATGCATATCCAAAAAAAAGTTTGCAGAGGAAATTTTTTCATACCCCCCCCCCCCCCTTTCCAGGAAAATAATGGTCCGTCCCTTCTTTCCTATTCCCGTTTTAGAGGACATGTATTTGCATGTTACATGTTGACGCAAAGATTTTTCCTTCATTTATAATTTGGAACAATTATATTCTAGCACTGTATTGAGCACGTACGTGTCCACCGCGAAGTATCACCAAACATATACGCACCAGACAGCAGTAAAAGATATCAAGGATCCTTTCCGCTCTACTTCAGAGTCTGAATGGAATGTTACTAGTTGTACGTGGTGCTTACCTCAGACCGTACCGGTACCAAATATATCGTCGTCGTTAGTAACCTTCAAATGATCATACATTTCAATGGAAGGAAAGAGAAATCCTTTACTAAAAAAAATAGACTACAACAGGCATTTCAGAGTTACATTTTGCCTCTGTGTCAAAACGAGTCTTCGGTTCGAAACCATTCATAATAAAATGGTTTCGCACGAGGATTCGTTTTGAAAATGAGGCAAAGGGCAATTTGAAAATGGCCTATTGGCCCTTCCATAGTTGCGTAGGGAAATGGAACGAGTTTTAAATTTCAACCAATCGATAAACAGACGCCATCACATGAAAAATATGGTTTTGAGGGACACTGACTCAAAATTAGAGACGTGCGTGGATGATGATGGCGCGTACGAGGAAGTTGTAAAAGGTAAGTCTGTTGAATTGTACTAGACTTGGATGATAAATGAATGTTTCTTTGAAAACAAATTAGATATCGGGTGTCAATCCTTTTGATCGATGAAAATTTATTGGTTTAGTAGCAAACTTCAAGCACAGGTGACTAAAGCTTACTATGAGAGTTTGTTTGGATTTTTTTTAAAAAATAGAGTACAACATCAGAGCTTGTATGGATTTTTAATTGAGTCGAAAATCTCTCTTTTTTTCTTTAAAAATCTTTAATAAAAATAAGTAATCGCATGGGGACGAGTAAAATTAAGGATTAATATCGCACGTGTTTTCTGAAGTTGCAAAAATTGCCCTATAGTCACGCAGCGAGGTGAGCAATTTCTGCAACTGCTGAAAACGCAAGTGATATTAATCCTCAATTTTACGCGAAAATATGCAATGACTTGTTTATGACACAGAGGGCAATTTTTTGAAAATTTTTCAAGGGGCGAAGCTAAATTTAGCCGGCGGAATGAATATTCCTTCCTAAAATCGCACATAAAACGACAAGATCGAGCAAAAGTTTTTGCTCAGAAGAGTATGTAGCCCTAAACTTATAATCTTAAAGATCTAACTTGAATCAGCCCATCTGATTGGCGTAAATGTTTCTTGAGAGTATATATATTTTTTTACTCTTACAACTTCTTATTAATATAATATTTTTTCGTGTCATTCGAGAAAAAGAGACCCAGGTCATGGGTCCTTGTCCTTCATCTGCGAGCCTGTAAACAGCGAGAAAAATACTGTGAAACGCAATATAATTTTCGTAACAGAAACCAAAGTTTAGCAATATGTTATTTCATTTTTTATTATGCTTGATATATTTAAGCTACATTCTTGTTGAAAGTTTTTGTAAACAGCTTTTTATAAAACATTGTTCGAGAGGACAGATGTAGTAACAATCTGTGCACTCGATGCTTATTATTTTACTGAATTATCGCTGTTTGAAAACAGAACTTATTCGCATAGATTGGTTGCGATCCAACGACCCCAAGCAAACACGTTAGATATAATTTCCAAAAGTCGCTAAATCGAAACTTTCAAACTCTGCAGCATATTTTTTCACAAAGGCTAAAACCACTTTCCCCGTTGCGTTTTATCCACGCAATAGCTTTGAAAAGACGAAACCAAGCTTATATATGTGCAAGTTTAGCACGCGACTCCGCAAGCATTGTGCTTAAAATCTGATCGTTTTTAAATTAAGAATGTGACGATGGCGACGATGATGATGATGACAACGACGACGAAGCCGCGAAAGTCAAAACTTCAAGAAAGACAAACTGAACTGCTGGTTACCAAACGCGCCTTCTTTTAAACTGTAGGGAAGCTGAAACTTTGTCATATGAAAAATAAATAACAAGTTATTTGAAATTTTGCTACACGCATTCTATTTAATGAGGAAATAGTACATAATGTCCGGAAAAGTCACAGACCAAGTACCTGGCGGACTAAAAGCAACATAACGTTCTCTTAACGTTTACAGTTGAGCTTATGTAAGCTGGAAGTCGCGAAATAGAGAGCAAGCCACTGAACACCCAGTGATCGAGGCAATTAAAAAGTCATTTCATTCACCTGGCCGCGAGCTGTTGACATGTCAATCTTCATTCATCGACAATGTTTAAATACGATCGTGTTCTTTTTCTAAACAAACTCTTTGAACTGGGTTGCATGTCATGAAGCCGAATTTGGCAAGTCAACCACTACCTCTCGGAACGGTTACTTCATTTGTTCTTTTAAAAAAGAGGATCTCAATCATGGCGATATTCGTTAGCTGTAAAACGGCAAAAAATTTAGCCTTATGGCGTAAACATTGGAAAGTTTTAACCGTAAGCCGTAATAAATGTCAATTATAAAGAAGCCAGTAATGACTAAGTGTTGTACCATAGGTTGACGGTATTTTGACAGCTCTAACAGCTACAACTGCTCTGACTGTTGATCTGACCATACCCCCAAAAATGACACTGAGATATCTTGTTTGCACGTCGTTTTTCGTTCGGGCTTTAGCAGGTAAAAGGTTCAACATTTTGACCAGCGTGCGCGATTTTTTGCGCGCGAGACTTTATCATAACTACATGCACGTCGATACAAGATGCGCATTTTTTTCGGCCAATCGTTTACTCCGCATTTTACATTCTGTTCGAATTTGGTTTTCAGGAAAAGGTTCCAATTTTTTCCGTGTCAGTAGGACCGAGCAAGAACCGATTTTTGGGTACACGACCATTTTTGAGAGAGCCATGACAAAACATTTTTAATTTTTGACATGTAAATGGGCCTTGAGTTGCCAAGGCTATACTGAGAACAATAATAAGTGTATATCGTCTGGAAGGACAAAGCCCCTGCGAAGATATAACGCAAGAAAGAACGCAATAAATGTTCTTCATTGATGTGTTGGAATTCCTTGGACCCCCCCCCCCCCCCCCCCCCTCATACTTTTATTCGACAATGTTAATTGAAATAACTATCTATAATTCTCTGCAGGAATGAAGGTTTTTAACGAAAGATTATCTATATCATTAATTGGTCTGCTTATGGACAAAAACTACTTCAGAATAATGGCAGTGGTCTTCCTGGTAGTCATGTTTATGTGCATTAAAAAAGACGGCGCACTTGCAGCGCAAGGTGAGTGGATAAGATAATCAACTGCAACAGTTTATCCTATGACAGTGATAAGTTATGTGACAGCAGGGATAGCGCAGATAGCGCAGTGGTGAAAGCACTCGCATCCCACCAACGTGACCCGGGATCGATTCCTACAGCCGGTGTCATGGGGTTGAGTTCGTTGTTGTCTGTAGTCCCTGCTCCGAGTTTTTCTCAGGGTTGTCATTCAGTATTCCTTCCTCCATAAAAATCGACACTTCTAAATTCCAATTCGATCGGAACTCCAAGGGCCAAAGGTTTGCCAGTCGCAACACTGTTACTTGCAACCCTTGTTAAACCAAGTCGATTTATTTACCTTTTTTTTCATTTTTGTTCGTTGGCACGCGCTATAAAATAAAATGGACTGTATAGTTAAACCTAACTAATGTGTGTGTAAACAGATTTTCTGTTCGCGCGCCAATAAAAAAAACACATTTTCGGTAGGGAAGTTAACTACGTATTGCTAAAAAAATGATTAATATTTTCATTTTTGTCGTCTGTTTTAATAGAATGTGGTTCAGTTGTGAACAGCACACTGTTAAGTCCTGGATATCCAAATAACTACCCGAACAATTTGGATTGTAATTACTCCGTTCCTATTCCATTCGGCATGGCCATGAAAATTTACTTTCATGAATTTGACGTGGAGTATCATCCAACCTGCAAGTAAGTATTTAGGAGCATAGGTGCTCCTATTCTGGTTACTAACTAACTATTATACTTCCGTATGTACGATGTTTCAACCAGGGTGAACCTAGTGCTAGCGTTGCCCTAGCAGGAAGGTTGAGGTTACCAGCGATTATCCTATCACCCGAAGCAACTTTATGTGTTTGGTAACTGCGTTTGCCAAGCATCGAAAGGGTCTCGACACTAGCAGATCGTTTTTCCGGGTAGGCGAGTCGTCCCTAGCAGAGCGTTTACACGCCACCAAGGGTTACCCAGGCGCTACGGTAACCTTGGAGTATCCTTATCTGCCTTGTAAACATCTCCTTGAAAGTAGAAAAAAAATATATAGATGAGGGCGCATGGGTGACCTCCGTGCACTGGAATTACTCTACCCTCTTGAAAAACTGGCCTTAAAACATGACCCTCAGTCTCCTGGAAATCATGCATTGCACACGCAAGTTACACATTATTCACTGCTCTGCTAGCAGATTAGTGCAGGTTGCGCTGATTCCTAGAATTAACTGCATGCTCTTGGCCAATGAAAAGACAGATAGTGACAACAATGTATAATAATTGCGATAATTCGGATACAGGCAAACCGGACTTACAGGTTTCATGTCACGTTTTTCTATACATATTATTCTTCTGCATGGAAACTAATCTTCTTTTCCTTTTAATGAAGCTATGACTACTTGAAGATTACTAACGACATTGGAGAGACTTTTGGAGTGATCTGTGGTCGGCGATATGGGACGGACATTACTGTAACTGGTGACTACGCACGACTAACATTCCATTCAGACTATGAGACACAGGAAAAAGGATTCAATATATCTTTCATTGCTGTTTTAAAGCCTAGTGAGTAAAACCAGAATAACACTTTACCGTACACTCATGGTCGAGATAGAATAGCCGATCAGAAAATAACAATTACAGAACAATGATTAAATTAGCAACTTTTGTAATAGGAATTGAGATCACATCGAATTTGTTTGGATCCTGATCTTTAAATACTGTAAGATATCTAATTTACGAAAAAACAGTCGTGGGTTAAAAGAGTTACAGTACTCATAATACTAAAAAATCAATCACTTTAACTGTCAAACTAAAGTTCATGAAATTATTATTTAAGAATTAAAATTAACTAAAAGAGTTTTGCACAACGTTTTGATGTCGCCATGAACTCATTTTCAAGTGACAAAATAAAAAAAAAAATAAACAGCCTAATGTATGCGGACTGTTGAATTTATGACATGTTGCTCAATAGAAAGAATAAACCTAGCCTGAACCATGCTCGGAGATCCAGGGGCAGCTAGTCGGGGCGAAACGAAGTAAACCGGGCAGAAACAGTAGCGGCGAATGTTTCAAGAGAAGTGGTAAGAGCCCCTGGGAAACGAGTCTGTGGAGACCATATCCAAACGGCTCGGCGAATGCTGGCTCCTGATTGAGCAGAACAGATCCTTTGTATTATTCTGCCCAAACGGCGAACAGTAACTTCAGAGTCAGTTTCGTTTTTAATGTAATAACATGTGTGTTTAATGGGTGGGTCGATTGATGGCACGCCTACCGTTCCCCAAATTTTGAAGAACGTAGGGTGTTCTTCAATTGTTTATTCGTCGCCTAAACCGGGGCAAACGAGGGTGAGAGTTGATGAGAGTTTTGATCAACTTGCACCGGCTATCATGAACTCGGGCCAAACGAAGGACTCTCGTGAAAACTTTGAGTAGGTTCAAAGTCAATGAGAGTGCATGAGAGTTTTAGGCCACACGAGCTCAAGAGTTTGTACCTCATGAACTCTCGTCCTCGTTTGGCCCGGGCTTAAGCTGCCGTAGGTGACATTGGGTCACGAAAGGAGGCGTAGTTGCATAATTAAACAAGTATGATCGTAAAAGTTTTAAATTTTAAGTGAGCCTATTAAAGGACCAGAAGGGCAGCGCTTTTTCAAGGGAGGTAGAGCTCCATGATATTATGTTGTAATTAAACTTTACATACAAATTAACTGTTGCAGAGATAATTGGATGTGGTTCGGTGGAAAACAATACACTGACGAGTCCTGGATATCCAGACAACTACCCACCCAATAGGGATTGTAATTATTCAGTTCCCATTCCTCACGGCATGGCAGTAAAAATCACCTTACGTGAATTTGACGTGGAGTATAACCTAGAATGCAAGTGAGTGAGTTAATTCTCGTGAATCAAGGGCACTATTCCTTCGACTAAACAGCAGAGGAAATTGGAACGTTAGAACAATGTTTAAGACCGGAAAAGCTGGCCAAGGTTTTGGAGGCCAGAAGGGAAAAGAAGGCCGGATCGACTCAAAATAACATGGAGGAGAATGGTTGAAGATGAAAGGAAAACAGCTGGGTGGCAGTCATGGGCAAATGTCAGATCCCTCGCACCAAACCGTGGTGGGTGGAACGAGAATGTCAAAGCCTTATGTGCCTTATGGCATAAAGAGATAGAGATAGATAGATTCCTTCAACTTTACTCACAAGGGACCTGTCCAAAATGATTCCGGCCCAAGACCCATGACACATTAGATTCCAGAACTGTTCAGATCACTTGTTAATTCACTCGCGAAGTGATCATCTGTTGCAGTATTTTTTACAGAACGTTGCGTCAACCTAGCGCGAGCAAGTTGTGAACCGTTTGATTAGCTGTTGCTAATTAATTGTCATCAGTTAACTGGCGAAGGCCGAAGTTTTTTGTTCGAACTGTCTTGAAACGTGTTAAATTTCCGATACATGTCGTATATAAACTATTAAAGAGGCTGTCTAAAACCAACCTCTCGCAAATTCGCGAAAAAAAATCATTTTGCTTGAAACTCTGCCAACTAAAAGGCTAGAGCTAAAACAGATTTGGTTTGATTCAAAATGATTTTCTGGCCGCGTTAGGAGCCATAAAAGATTTTGCCCCGTCAGGGTCCGCCGCAACGTCTGAAAAATTAAAAATAGGCATTTTTCGAGCCCCTGTAAAATATTTTACTCGCGTCAAATACCGACAAATTTTGTATCGATTTGCTCAAAAACATTTTTAGTTTACCACGAATGTAACAAGTTTCCCCTAGATTTATCTGGAAGTGCGAGATTAAATATATATTATGACCACGACAAATTGTTGTCGACCGAAAGCTAAAAATGGCCGTGATTGCTAACTCTATCCTACGCAGCCGTAAATAGTAGTCCTTTATCGGCCAAAATTTGAAAAATCCCATGTACGTTTTGAGCGTTACAAAAATTATGACCGTTTGTATCAGCACATGTACAAGTGTTTAAGTATTTCATGAGCAAATCGATATAAAATTTCTTGGTAGACGATGTGAGTAAAAAATTTACAATGACTTGAAAAATGCCTGATTTTTTTTTTAATTTTTCAGACTTTGCTGCGGACACGGAAGAGGCAGAATATTTTATCGCTCCTAACGCGACCAAAATATCATTTCGAATCAAAGCAAGTGTGTTTTAGTTCCAGCCTTGGTAAAGTCTTTCAGTTGCCAGAGCTGGAAGCAAAATTATTTTTATGCGAATTTGCGAGTGGGTGGTTCTTGCTACAGTCAGCGTCATACACTTTTTTCGCTTAGTTAGCTATTTTTTTTTTACCGTTTAAGTGATGATTTTCTTTCCTTTCATTTTAAGGTATGATTACTTGAAGATTACTAACGAGAACGACGAGATATTTGGCGTGGTCTGTGGTAAGCAGCGTGGGGAGAATGTTTTGGTAACTGGCAACTACGCAAAACTAATATTCCATTCAGACTCTGAAGTACAGAAGAAAGGATTCATGATATCTTTCACTGCTGTTTCAAAGTCTGGTGAGTATAACTACAGTGATATTTTATAGTGGGCACACGTTCGATACAGTTTACAAAAGAGGGAAAAATCCTGGCGAATTGAAATAAAAATATATAAATTGGTAATGCCATGGGATGCGTCCAGCTATGGTAACAATCTACTCAAAATGCAAGAGAACGTCTTTGATTTGCCGAGCTACAGTTAGCTGCGTAGCAAATGTCAAATTCTGTTCAGGGTGGGTACCAAGGGACCTCGTCGATTGGTAAATCGAAGTCAAGTTATTTTTTTTTTTTTGTTTCTGTATGGCAAAAAATTATAATGCATGTCTGAAGAAATGGGTCCAGAGAACCATATAGTCATTGCGTTTGGTAAATTAACAGTTGGTGGTCCAGGGGCCTATCGTTACCTAAAAGTAGCGGTTTATAGTAAGAGCAAGTCAACTGATCTACTTCAAAACGAAGGGAGAGAAAAACTGTTTAAGTATTCAAGAAGATAGTGTGACCAGCTTGAAGCTTTTTGATTAAAGCGTTAGACATGAATTCTGTTATCTAAAATGGACCTTAACGGAGATTAAGTCGCCGCTCTTGACTGGTTTAATTATATTTAACAAATCGTACACAACGATGTCTTGTTGATAGTTCTCTTTCAAAAACCTGCTCACTAAAATGTGGGGTACCTCCAGGAGCAATCCCAGGTCCCCCCGTGTTTCTTAGTAATATAAACGAATTGCCTAATAAAAGTCATTTAAATAACTGAACCAATTTTAGAAATTACTAAGCCTTTGTAACTTTATAAATTTCGAGTTCAGACACGGCATTCATGGACAACAGGGATAGGTATAATGTTTAGATTAATAATTTTAGTAAGCAAGAACTAATTTATCTGATATATATTTTAAACCGAGTATAGATAAGTGTATAAATGTAAATCATAATATAAAAATACATTAATGTGCGTAGAATTTAATTGCATTTCAGACTGTGTGTTTCATATAACGATATTTTCCTTAGAAGTTTAAAGGGTAAAATAGAACGACGTTTCATGCCATCATTATCAAGTTAAATTAGATTACAGAGTTGAGGCTATATATAAAGAGAGTGGAATAAAAATATTTAAGGTGTGAAGATCTGTTTACATAGTCAAATTCTTATGTAACCAGTTTAGCAAGGACAGAATCTGATTGGGTGTTAAATTTTGGTTTTATGTTCCTGGTGTACAGCATCTCGTAAATAAAACAATTCAGCTTTGAGTGGCTTTTCTGTAGAACAGTAAACTGGTCTTGTACATTTTAAACATGCAGCCTGTGGTCTTTTTTCAAGTACTGACCAATCGCAAAATATTTATGTTTAGCGATGCGATAAAAGAGATGTCGGGATATATCCAACATTATCTGCATCACACAGATTGCATGAAAATTCGTAGACATCGCAATGCTGGTTAATAAGGGTAAGTTTTGGCTTCAACCACATTAGTGCCGTCAACATTTTGTTTCTGCTGGTAAACAGTGCCTGTAGATCACTTCCAATTTTCTTGCTAAGATCGTTAAGTTTACTGACGCCGTAAAGCGTCAGCCGATCTCTGATATTTAAAGGGTAAAACAATTCTGATGGGTTTGTCTTGCTGAAATTCACGCTGTGGTTTCACTTGATCTCGAGCAATCTCGTGTGCGGACAAAGTCGAGATCACGCGAGTTGCAGATGGCTGATTGATTATATATAGCTTCAACTCTGTAATCTAGTTTACTTCATAATGATGACATGGAGGCATCGAAAAGTCGTTCTATTTTCTTGTCACTTATATTTATTCTTAAATGCTTCACAAAACATTTTGTTGTTTGAGAAATTGGAGTTGCAATATTGGGGCTTTACATTGCCACTTTGCAGAGATACGAAAATGTGGCTCCGTGGTGAACAATACACTGAGAAGTCCAGGATACCCAGGCAACTACCCAAGCGATATGGATTGTAATTATTCAGTTCCTATTCCACACCGCATGGCGATAAAAGTCACTTTTCATGAAATGTTGGTGGAGTCTCATCCTTCATGCATGTTAGTAAATACCTTCCTGTAACTATGTTATAAAACTGTGTAAGCTAACAGACCCCAAAGTACTGGTTTGTTTTCAAATTTGTATTCCCGTTGTTGCAGCCCGTTATACCCGTACTAGCACGGGTAGGCTAAGTACCAAAGAAGCTAAACTTGTAGTAGTACGCCATGGGTACCCAGTCAGTGTTTTGTAGTTTCACGTGACTCGCATCGTGCTCACAGTGTTGCAGAGTTGTAAACGATGTCGCGAGACCGAAAGCCGTGTCACTTTGCTAACCGAAAGCAATGTTTTGGTCCACTATTATTGACCTCCACTTCGGTGAATAATTGTTAAATATTATATTGACGCAAGTGTTTTAGTTGGACATAGACCACTCGTAAAATCCATACGAGACTACATCCAGGACTGTAGTGACGAGTTTTTCATATCGTCTCTGGTGAAGGTATCTATCGATGACATAATTTCTCGCATTGCACGGTTGTTACATTGAGCTTTTACCCAATTCACGATTTCTGTCTATATGAAAAGAAGGAAATTACAGGGTAGCTTAAAGATATAAATTTTCTCTCGTGAAGGAGAAAATAAAGTTTTCATTTTTTGTTATTTTACTCATTGGCTGTGCTCATTGGTAAAATGTTGTTTTTCGCACTCGAAAATAAAATCAGTATCTTCGCGTGAGATAATATTTTACTTTGTGCTTCTCCCTTTTATCAAATACTAAGGATAAAACAATGACTTGAATGAGACTACACTTTAATTTCACCGACTTTAATATGATCGACTTTCCGTCCAGTTCCATTCTAGAATATATATATTTTTTTCTTTAAAGGTATGACTACTTGAAGATTACCAATGACAAAAACAAGACATTTGGTATGTTCTGTGGTTTGCGGCGTGGGACGTTCATTATTGTGACTGGCAACTCTGCAAGGTTTACCTTTCATTCAGACTATGGCATCTCGGGAAGAGGATATTTGGTATCTTTTTCTATTGTCCCAAATCCTGGTGAGTATTAATCAAAATTTTCACGAGGTAAATAGCCGCAGTTAAGGTGGTTAGCATTCAATACGTGCGAGTGGCGTCAACAGGTTTTCGCGGACACAAGTTTCAGGTGAAATTATACCCTTGTATACATCATGGAAAGTGCTGTTCCGGTTTTGCGATCAAGCGTCCATGGAATGTTGATTTGATTTTAAGTTGTTTTTAAGATAGCTCGTGGTAACTGACAGTTATAGACTTACGGTTAAGGGCAGTTCAAACCTGCTCATTTACTACACAAGACCAAAGCAAAGAAAGTTTTTTTTAACAAAATCTAAGCATTCATGCTGTTAAGAATTTCCAATGTTTATATAACTCATAAAAGAAAATTTTCTTTTTTTATTATTTAAAGGTTATTGAATTGTCCTTTTACGTTTAAAAGAACCCTCTATAAGGAGATATTTCTCAAGAGGGAAATAAATATATGATATCATTATAACTGAGCTTCGCAATGAAATTTAATGTTGCAGACATAATAGAATGTGGCTCTCTGGTAAACAATACACTGACAAGTCCCGGATATCCAAATAACTACCCACCCAATATGGATTGTAATTATTCAGTTCCCATTCCACATGGCATGGCGATAAAAATTAACTTTAAAGAATTTGACGTGCAGTATGGTTCAGAATGCAGGTAAGCAAAGATATGGCTACTGGGCGATCTTTGCTATCTATGACGTTGTCTACTATCCTCGTAAGTATAGTTTAGAGAAAATTAACGTGTAATTTCGCTAGTTTCAAGTGCAACCGGTCCCAAATGGATCTGATCCGAAACTGGACTACTTCAGATTTTCTCAGTCATACTACTGGGAGCAGCAAGCCATTCGGTTTGATCTATTTCAAACGTCTGCACCGTAGCAAATAGAAGAATACAGGTAATAATTAAAAAAAATATTTATATAAAGTATTGAAAACCCCATTCCAACCTGTTTTGCTTCTTAAGGTATGATTATATGAACATTACTAATGATAACGGAAAGCCCTTTGGTTTGATCTGTGGTGACCGACGTGGGATGGTTGTCAATGTAACTGGAAACTACGTACTACTTAAATTCCACTCAGATGCTGAGGTACAGAGGAAGGGATTCCTATTATTTTTCACTGCTGTGCCACTACCTAGTAAGTGGAAAATATCCAACTGTCGTCTATCGAATCAATCCTGGTTGTGATATTTGATTTTTATTATATCCACTTAAAAGGCCATGCAGTCAGAAAGGTGCAAAAAGCTGATCACTCGTAAGGCAGTGCAATGAATCAAAATACTAGGAGTTCTCAATGAGAAGTGAAGTGCTGCCTTCAGGAATTTAATTGTACAGAAAAATAACTGCATTCCAAACGAATACAGTCATTTCTGGTGGAAAACTTAACAAACGTTGCAGATTAAAAAGTATTCCGGTAATCAAAGTCATAAAACAATCTTGAAAATCAAAATTTCCACTCATCTCATTTCTAGCTTGTATCAAATTTTAAACTGGTTATGCAAATGTTTCAAGGTTTTGAAAAGATGCGGATTAAAAATGCAAAATTGAAATAAAAGGTTGGACAATTTTTTTATAAAAAAAGCATTGTAAATTTGTTTTTCGAAGCAAACGACTTTTGAATTGAATGCGTCATTGTTGCGAGCGGGAACACACGCATGTTTGATATTTTCCCAGGTGCTGACAAAAAGCAATAAAACACCACAACAAAGCCAAACGAAATTTCCAAGTTATTGAATTTAGTCTCAAGAAATGAGTACCGTGCTAAATGAAAGACCACGTGGTTGCGAGTGACGTAATGCATATATTATGACAATCAGCTGCACGATTTTTATAAAGAAAATCAATATTTGAAGATATTTATCATACTGGAGTAGTTTTTAGATTTGAAAATGTATTTATACAAGCCGCATTGTTTAAACCTCGCTTAATGCTCGTTGCTCTGAGAGCCGAAGGCTTCCAAAAAAACTTCTTATGCCTCAACGATCTTTAGGTCGGACCTCGTTGTCCTCTTTTTTATGCAGTTGAATGATCTCTAGGATTATTCCTTTCAATTTTGAATTCAAAAAGTGTGTTTCTTGTTTGCAAGAGGAGGAGTGAAATGTCGTTATGAATTCAGTGTTCAAGACGCCATTATACTTTTCTTCAAGGTTTTATAGAAGCAAGCTGCTACATTTGTTTCTTGTTAAAAGGGTTGCTATTTGCCTGTTTATTGAATATCCAGCATTTTGATCCGAACCATCGAATGCTTTCAAAAATATGTGTGATGCCTACGCTACTGCAACAACAGTAACGCAGGAAATACAGAATTCTTCAATCCGGAGGCAACTTAAAATAAGTACCCATCTCCCTGGCTGACAAAAAGGCAACTGTTTGCTATTTGCTTTGTTAGGTAAAAAAGCGTCAAAAGACGTATAACATACATCATTGATCACGGCATAATTATTCCCAGTTGAAATTCCATGGCCTCAAACTGAGAAACGTTACATTGGTTTCATGTTTCACATGAATGGAGCTGTGATTTGCGTCACAACTTCTGAAAAGGTTTAGAAAAGTGGCGTTTAAAGTTTTCAGGGAAACATACTACCCAAGGTTTTAAAAATTGTTCTTGTCTTTGAGCTTTACATCTAGACTTGCCGTTAAATTGCAGAAATAAAAAGATGTGGATCCATTGTAAATAATACCTTAATAAGTCCAGGATATCCAAACAACTACCCAAGCAATATGGATTGTAATTACTCGCTCCCCATTCCACACGGCATGGCGATAAAAATCACATTTCATGAGTTTCATATGGAATATGGTTCAACATGCAGGTAGGTAAATAAATATAAAACCATAAAGCATTGTCGCTAAATAGTAAAAAAAGGATCCTATAACCAGTCTTCCTTATTCAAATAATTAAAACATCCCTTTTTCTTTCTCTCCTCATCCCCTTCTCGTATGTTATGCACCCGTTTTGTTGTTTCCTTTACATCTTGTAGCATAATCACAATTTTTCACTTGAAACTTAATTGTATTTTTCAGGTTTGACTTCTTAAACATTATTAATGATAAGGGCAAGTGGTTTGGTAAATACTGTGGTGGGCCGTATAGGAAGGACTTCATTGTAGATGTGAATGGAAATTACGTATGGTTACAGTTCCACTCAGACGCTGATTTACAGAAAAGAGGGTTCTTGTTGTATTTTAGTACATTCCCACTCCCTAGTAGGTGCAAACAATCGCTGAATTGGTTTTCACTGTCACGCCGCAAAAAAAGTAAATTCAAAACTATTGAGTCAAAAAAATCAAGAATATTACAGATTGTAGAAATTTACTTGATATTCTGCCTGTCCAAGTCTCGGGTTTGTACGGTATTCCGTATTCGAGTTATCTGTCATAATGTTCCACATAAATTTTCAGAGCACAGTATGGGAACGCAATGTTGGTGCCCATGCAGAAGGGCACCAACATGGCGGCCGGAAATCAATGAAAACATTTGGAATTCACTATAAAAAGCTATAAAAAGCGGTCAGTTCACCCTCATGAACAATAAAAATTTACATAAGCACCTGTCGCAAAACCTCAACTGTTCAGATTAATGAAAATCACAGGATGAGGCATTTTTTAAGCATACGTGCAGCCTTCCGGTGGCCGTCTTGATGTCGTGTGGCGTGAAACTCCGAAATTCAAATTGCTCTATCTCTATCCGAGCTAAAAACCTTTTACAAGATATATATTAAAACGTCTACCAGCCAATGCAGGATAAAAACTCAAGGGTCTTGCGATTCTGGATTTTAGAACTTTGATGGCGTCACGTGAAAACCAAGATTTTAAGTTTTATTTCGTTTCATGTTTGGTGGTTCCTGTGATTCAGCATGATCAACCGTTTGGGTTGCCGTTTTTGTTATCTAGGTGGATTGAAGTTGCATTGTGGATATCAATAAAGTATTTCCTTTTATTGTTCGATTGACAAGCTATCTGAAGAATCTTTGAATTTGCCTTGTGTCTAACTGAATAAGGCAGTCTGTTGTTTATTCATTGATTGTTTGACTCAGCTAGACAAAAAGTAACAAATAGGTGGCGAGACGATATAAATGTTATTTTCGAGTGACGGAAACAATATATTGATATCTAAAATTGACATCTTTGAGCCGACGTGTAATGTTCTTATTATTATTGCGACAAAAACTGCAGAAGTTAATCGAAAGTACAAATCTTTAATATGCTTGGCGGCTGAAAGTTCTTATATATCTCCTGTTTGGTCTACTTTGCAAGAAACGGGAAATGAAGTCATCAATATTTTCATTCTCTGTTTTCCAATTGCCCATAATACACTTTGCTTGCCCCCCAAATTTTCCATAAACTATTTTTTTTTTTCAAATTCTCTTGGGAGGACTGCACATTCCCAAAACCAAAAGTTTGCGAAATTTGGGGGCAAACAAAGTCCATTATGGGCAATTGGAAAATAGAAAATTAGTGATTTCATGGAAAGTATGCCGCCACGGTACCAGATGTAGTTTCGTAATAATATTTTCAGTTGTCTAGTCTCAGCAAAAACACATTTAATTGCTTTCGTAAATAATTAAATATTCACTTTTTTCTCTGATAGAATGCGGCTCAGTGATAAACAATACACTGACAAGCCCTGGATATCCTAACACGTATCCAAACAATATGGACTGTAATTACTACGTGCGCATTCAGCCAGGCATGGCAGTCAATTTCAAGTTTGAAGATTTTTACGTTGACTATGATTCATCAGAACCAAATTACTGCCTGTAAGGAAAGTCATAACTAAATGCTTATTTCCTTCTAAACGAGCACGGTGACCCCCATTTTTAATGCATTAATTTAAATGACGTACGGTTGCTAAAATATATCACGATTTAAAGAAAAGTTTAACACTCTACTTTGTGATATTTTTATTTGAACGGTTGAAAAAGCACGTATTTAATTAGTGCTGCTTACGCAGCAAAATCTTTAAATTCTTTCATAATCTTAATTCCAGTCCAATTAAAATGGTTTGTTGTGTAAGATTAAAGTATATTTAGTTGAACTGCTCCGATATTTTAATGCAAGAAATGATTTTTTCTAGAGAAGATAGTTCCCTAGTCGGATTACTATTGTTCGTAATATAAGCCTCGTGGGTCATATATTTACTATAATAGCCATCCAGGTTGCACAAAAACGAGCACGGTGACCTCCATTTTTTATTGCATTTTTGAAATGCTTATGACATAGTCATGAATTGGACCAAGTCTCAGAAAATTTTAAATACTCCTTATTTTTCAGTGGAATCACCTCCCTCGAGCGTAAAGCGAAAAAGGTCACAGTTGAAAAAATGGCCTTTAAAAATTCGGTGGCATGCCCTCAGAGGTCCCTCGGATTAGCTTTAAAAAAATCTCATTGTAATGCATGAATTATATTGTAGGGTATATTTCTTTCCGTATTCTCAATGTCTAAATGTCACATAAAGTGGGGACAAACTCAAGTAAATTTTAATATTTATAGAAAAGGAGATTTCAGGAAACTGCAGAATTCTCAATAAGCTATATTTTTTACTTCACAGATACGATTATTTGAAGATTACCAATGATAAAGACAATGAATTTGGCGAGTTCTGCGGTTCGAAATCTGGGACAGAAGTATTCGTGACTGGCCACTACGCTCTGCTAACATTCCACTCCGACTTCACTATTCAAGAAAAAGGATTCATGATATCTTTCACTTTTGTCGGTAGGTAAAATAACAAGATATGGCTGTGAGAGCAGCACGGAAAATTAAATGACAAGCAGACAGGCCGAGGAAAAGACGAACACACTGACAGGCAGAATGGCAAAAGGGCAGGCAGATACTGCTTTTTGGATTAAGAATTCATTTCGAAATGAGAACTCATTTACAAGACATTTACAACACATTTACAAGCTAAGGGCCTATTTATCTGTTTGGTTGTTAGATTGTGGACCTCGATGTTCTTTTGAATGGCATGTCTTTTTTGGCTACAGGCTTGCCTGTCGAAATGTTGTCTCAATCTTGGACGTTATTAAATGCTTCCCAAGGATTGTAGCAACTTTGTAAGTGTGCTTTATGGGGCCTATAAGTTATATGCCAGTGGAAGGTCCTCAAAGGCGAAACGTTTTCTGATGTTTCCTGAACATTAAAGGGTAAGAAGTTGCCTTTACGGACCGTCCAAAGTAATAAGCTTTTTTCGTTCGTTCGTTCGTTCGTTCGTTCGTTCGTTCGTTCGTTCGTTCGTTCGTTCGTTCGTTCGTTCGTTCGTTCGTTCGTTCGTTCGTTCGTTCGTTACTCCAACGAGAAGTTTTAACTGAGTGTGTGCTTATGTGCGTTGGCACTCCACGGATTGGATCTAATGTCAAATGGGAAGAAGCCGTAAGACATTTTTTTTTTATAAATGGCACAACAACTTTCTAGTGAACCAAGAGATTATCGCTATCGCGAAAAATCTCAAAATTAAAAGAGGGACTTCACTTATACGTTCTCTTTATTAATTTTTATCTACGTGATATGGGATTTTGTAATATTATGTTTCCTTGCAGAGAAGTGTCTTCAAGTGACTTGTTAATTTTACCAGTAGGAGTGTTTTCAAATCTCACTGATCTACGAGAATTGTAAGTAAAACCAATTGCGAATTTACTGGCTTTCATGGTAAAAAACAGAAACGAGACAAGAAAAACCAGCTAACCTTTTAAATACCGATCAGTTATAATTGGCGAGTGGTTTACTCGGCCCCTGAGCTTCCTCGCGGCTTTCCCTCAAGCGCATCATGGTTTCTAGCCTGTCTGTCTCCCTGGCCAGGGACCACCTCGTCTCCAAGGTGATGTGTAGTTTTTCGAGTGTTGGTTTCTGTAATCACTGATGTTTTACAGAAGCGGGTGATTAACCCGGTGCACAATCCTCAAGACCTAAATGAGGCTGGTGTTCTATTGGTGTTTCCCTTCACCTATATAACTACAGAAAAACAAAACTGAGGTTGTACAAAACACTGGTGCTGCCAGTGTTACTATACGGATCTAAGACATGGAAGATGAACAAGGGAAACGACAAAGCAGTGGATGTGTTCCATAATAGGTGGCGACAAAGAATCCGACGGCAAAACCACGTCAGTACCAAAGAGCTACTAGAAAGAGCAGGCATGAAGACACTGAGTGAGAAAGTGAAGTCTCGTAGATGGAAAATTATTAGTCACGTTCTTAGGTAAGATCGAAATGATATTTGCAGTGAGGGAAAAAGAAAAGGGAAAAACCAAAAAAGCACTTGGTGACGCACAGTTGAAAAAAGAAAGGCAAGAGGTGGGTTCGAACTCGTGGGGGAAAGTGCGGTCCGCGGAAATGTGGAAAAGCCCTATGAAGGCCTTATGTGACACGAGGCGCGAGGAGGATGGGCGAAGGTGAAGATAAGACTACAGTTTTGTACACACCTAGAAGGTCCACCTGGAATGGAATCAGAGTTTTCCTCAGTTCTCTTACGGGTTTTACGGCTCCCCTGCCCAAACAGTATAGCCTACAACTCCTCTCAAAGGCGAAAGCTAAGATGTAGTCTTGCTATCGTACCGTGCCCCATGTCCTCTTAGGAACACCCATATTAGAGTGGCGAGGAGGTGCGACTACCATGCCAATTTCAACCTTTACCAGAGACGCACTAAGACAAACCTGAGAGCGACGGCTCTTACGCATGGCTCAGATATAATTAGCAATCGAAAAAATGATTATACGATGAATATGCTTTGGTTATTTTAGAAAGTTATTTTTATATCCAGGGTACTTAATTCATGCAACTTGTCGACTTTCTCAGTTGGAGTGTTTTCAAATCTTAGAGCCCTGCGAAAGTTGTAAGTATAAACTAATCGCCATTTTTCGTTATTTTCTGGAAGTTAGAGTTCGGAAACGAGGAAAAGAATGAAATAAAGAATCGTAATTTTACATATGTTTGTGCAAAGGAAAAGAAATTCGTATTTTTTTATTTTTCAATTCATTTGAATTCCGCGTTCAACTTCCTCCGCTTCTGTTGAGGTCGGCATTTAAAAATTATTTTACTTGTCAAACCTCAGCTAACTGTTTACGTTAGGAATGTTGCTGTTTTCATCATCTGAAAGACCAAATTAATATTTTAGTATAGTAGAAATTTCTGCTAGTTTTCATTCCCAATCAGTTCAACACTCCAAAATTCTAAGTGTAAACAACGAATTTACGAAATAGCCTTGTCATCTAATACATGAAATGCTGTTTTTGTTGGTTGTCTTTCTAACTATTTTTAAAGGGATTTGAGCTCAAACAATCTTCAGAACATTACCGCAGTTTTATTCTCCCCTCTTAAAAGTTTAACATCTCTGTAAGTCGAGGATTTTAACGACGTATACATTGTCTAAAACAAATACATACACATTATTCGATGGTTTAGTATATAATACGCGTGGATATTTTGCGAGTTGCGTAGTATTTTTCCGAGCCCCGAAGGGGTGAGGAAAAATACTAGCAATGAGCGAAATGTCTGCTCTTATTATATGCAGGGTGTATTTGTTCCGCTCTTACAAGTTTAAGTGGGAGGCGAGGTGGCCTCCGAACCTTGAGAGCGCTGTACGCAAGTGCTACTGGGCCCAAAACTCCTTACATTTGAAATTGGGTAACACATCTTCAAAGCCTTTCTTTAAGCACTTGCGTATAGCGCTCTCAAATTTTGCTGTTCAAGTGGCCCAAAAAGATTTTTTTATATTTATTTCAAGAAGCAACGTTGCTCTTTCTTTGGGTTATATTTTTATAACACTATATGACAAACCAAAGTGCGGTTTTTAACTGTCAATTTTTACCCTTTTATTGACGGGAATACAGTGACACGAAATAGCGATTTTTGAGCTCGGTACCACTTGCATTTCGCGATGTCATATTTTCTGCCCACAAATTCTGTTGTATATATTTGTAGAGGAAATGCTGATCTTTCCTTCACATATATTTTGATAGCATCATCTCACGTACCAAGTTGAGTTAGTTTCGCTCTTAATTTTGTCGGTTTTTGCCGTGATGAAATACTCAAAATAATTAAAAAATAATAATAATAAAAAAATACATAAATTAAAATTGTTCATTTAACCATTTGAATTGTGAAACAATGTGTCTTCTTTTCAACGATATATTAAATGTTAGGATCTTTGGTAACTTTATAAGTAATGTATGCACCCCTTGTGAGAGCTTTCAACTGTCATCGACGCCGTTCGGATAAAAGTAAAATCTGATTGAACTCAGAGTATTTTCTTAAAAATAGTTCCACTAGACCAACATTCTGGCCAAGCGTGATAATTTTCGATTTTTTTGTTTTTCTGAATTTTTATAATACTTCCATAGTTAAAAGTATTAGTAATAACAAAACAGGAAGAAAAACAAAGTGTCATGTTACAAACGAATAAAAGTATCTGCTACGATTGTAAAGAAAAACGCTATAAGTATTACGTCTGGTGTTGCAACGTCTTATTGAAAGTGAATTGAGGCAAACAAACAAAAATAAAATAAAATACTTTTAATTAGTCAGCTCCTTTGCATTCTGCACTATCCTTCGAGACTCTGAGTTATGGACCATTGGGCTTGAATGGGAGGAGGGGGGGGGGGGGGGGGGAATGGAAATACCCCATTCTACATGAAAGAAACCGGAATTAGATCCCATCTTAATGGTCCACTGGGCATGAACGCGGACCAGACGTTTCGTTCAATAATTCAAAAGTCAATATGTCACCTTGAAGAAAAACTATTTCGTTAGATGCGTTTTTGTACTTACTTTTTTTATCTCTTATTTGCAGAGATTTGAGTTCAAACAACATTCAAAACATTTCTGCAGACTTGTTTTCACAGCTTAATAGTTTAACATATCTGTAAGTTTGGTTATTTTTATAGAACTGAAGCCCTTTTTTATCTGGCCATTCTCGTCCTTTGCAAAACCTTTCAGCGTAACTACCGGTATATTTGTGAACCTTTCACTTTGGCAATTTCCCCGCCCCCTTCTTATTTTACTTGATTAAAGAAGTTTTCGCTTATCCTTTTGCAGCAATCTGTCTTCAAACAATATTCGAAACCCTACTGCGGGTGTTTTTTCCACTCTTACAAATTTAACAGGACTGTACGTTGATACGACCTTTTATATAATTTCTCGTTAAAAAGATGAATTAAGGTACGACACGTTTTGTTTAATAACCCATGTTTCAGCCAAACAACATTTTAAAGGCCATTCTGTGCCACAAGTTGAAAATTCGAGGGAGCAAAGAAAAAAATCTTTTTGATTTGACTGGGATTTTAATCCTTCGCCTTCGGTTTAAAACACTCATGCTCTAGCGACTTGGCTATGAGTCTAAAGGGTAGCAAGGGCTGCGCTATTAAAAACATTCATGGTTATTTATGATAATTTTTATAGACATGTTTAGATTAATGATCATTAGCGACTCTGCCGCTATGTTATATGAAAAAGAGAAAAACATTGCAAATCAATTTGTACGTTCGGAAACGTTAAACTGCAAGAATTTCCTCGCCTCGCAAATTCCAAAGCGCACTTAGAAGTTTGAACACTTTCTAATGACATGAAAAGTATAATTTTCTACATTGGAAGGGCCGTAGTAAAATTAACCAATAAATTGGATGTTTTGACGTTCAGGCAAATACTTATTTGGCATTCCTCTTTCCAGGTATCTTGGATCCAACAATATTCAAAGCATTCAAAAGGAAGTATTTTTTAACCTGTCAAGCTTGATCTTCTTGTACGTTTGATTTAATTTCAGTACGTGAACACATTTAGAGCACATGTATATTGCTAAACCAGATTGGTGTTGAAGATATTCTAATACCAAAAAAGGGGCTCGATACTCATTTTGAATTCAGGTAAAGTTATAATACATTTCAGGCTACGCATTCAACAAAGTTATTGAACTTAAGGAAGCTAACTAAAATACCATTGACCCGATCGCAATTAAATCTCTTCATTAAATGTCAATATAAAAAGGAATAAACCTTCTACTATTAATTGTGATGTACGGAAATAAACGCTATTTCCTACTTGTTTTCTTTTTTCTTTGCAGAGATTTGAGTTCAAACAATATTCAAAACTTTACAGCAGATGTATTTTTCCATCTTAAAAGTTTGAGAACTCTGTATGTTTCTTATTATTCTTTTACATGCTATTAGCAATATTCCAGGAATACAATCACAATCCTTCTAACTTTTTTCGCGATTGGCGCACCCAATTTCAAGAAATTTTCTCTTATTTATTTTTTTTACAGGATTTTAAGTTCAAACAATTTCCAGAACCCTACTGCTGAAGTGTTTTCTTCACTTAAAACAAGTTTGACAAGGCTGTAAGTTTGAACTTTGTACCCGCGCCGAAGTGATAGAAATTCCATTTGCGTGATTGAAAGGGAAAAACCTAAAATTTTCCCTCTCGAAAACAGATGCATACAGATAATTGTATATTTTCGATCGACAGAAAATGTAACTTATGTCACAATATTTAACAATTAGACCTGCCAAGTGTTGAACGTGAGCTCTATGGTAAATTACATGTGGGGACGCGAATGACCTAAGAGCGCAAAGTATAAATTCCCACAGATTTGTTGGAGGAATCTGGCCACGGATGTGGCGGGTTTAGTATTGAATGAACAACACAGCAACAAAGGGAAGAAACACAACGCCACTAAGATGGACTTTAAAACAAGAAAACAGTAAAAATAAACCCGTTTGCTGTGGAAAGGGGAGGAGGCGGGAAAAAGTACGTTGTCTCTTGATATGATGATCTGATGACAAGGGATTTAGAAGGACGCAAGTAACAATGAATCTTACCTAAAAACCTAAAAGGAACGCCCAAAAACTAGGCTCGATTGCCAGCCGCTGCTCGGGTAATGAGCCCGCGCCTGAAAAGACCGGAAAAGAACACCCACCTGGAATGACTGGACTCGTAGATTGACCATTTATTTTCACCAATTAGAAGGTCGCCTGTTCAAATTGTGCAGGCAGCATAAGTTAATTTTCTAGAGCAGATCCCAAAATGACAAATGCGAGAATGTATTTTGATAAGACATGCGTTCGTGTTTTGGAGCGTTTTAAACTTTAAACCTGAAAGATCTAAGACTTAACAGCGTTAGAGAAGCTTGGAAATGGTGAAAATGCTTTTGTAATTCAACCTACAGTCAGCAACGGTTGTATTTGACTTCGTAAAAGATACGGCGACATTCAAGTCCATTGCACACTGAGCCATGCTGTTGTCACCCGTTGTAACCAAAAGTGGCTTCGCGTCTCTTTAAAACAAACTTAGCTATTGCGTGGTAAAGCTACAGCAGTCTCTTGTGAAGCCGGACAAAGATAAATATTTCATCTGTGATCATACACAACACATGTTGCTGGATTTGTAACAGTCTTAATAAGACAGCCGAGCTTAGCTGCTTAAATGCAAGTGATCATCATATCTTGAAAGAGGTGGACATCGAGCCTACCCTAACACCTATTGATTATGTTTTACGTAATCATGGTACCTGGAACCGATCAACGCGACGGGTTATCACAAGGACATCATGTCGCGACATAAATAACATTATGAGTTACCATAATCTTTGCATTTTTGCTAAGGTTTTCGTCCTCTTAAGGCACAGCAAAATTATATTACATCGAGTAGAAAGCCCTTTACTTTTTTTATAGAATGAAATAATTTATTGGCTGTGAGGTCATATGAAGTCATGGAGTTTACCACACAGACATTAGATTTGCCGTGGCTGCATGATCACGCAAATGCACCAACTGGGATTTATATATCCACAGGCATAATATTCGAAGGTCAGAAAAAAGGATTATTTAATCAATCAATCTGTTTGCTTGTTCTCTTTTATTCGTTGATATCTGTGACAAGCAAAACTCTAGATATTAATTAAATGTTACCATTTTGTTGTAGTTCTCACTTAAATTATAAACTTCTTCTTCTGTGTGCAGGCATTTGAGTTCAAACAATATCCAAGACCTTCTAGCAGATGTATTTTCCTCTTTAAAGCTTTTAGAAATGCTGTAAGTTTGACGTGAGTCTCATCATTATGCCCTGCATCACAAATTGTATATTACATTAGCCGTAGCTGGTTAATTGGAATTTAGAAATGTTGCTTTTTAGAAAGAAGGAAAACCTATATAACCTATATATTATAGTTAAACAACGTATTAATTAGTGATCTTGTGCATCTTCTTAACAGACATTTGTTACCCTCCCACGCGCACAAATATTATACACTTAATGTCTGGTCCCGAGGGAAACAGTTTTGTTTTGTTTTCCCGAAGGTCTCGATGTTTCCCGAGACGAAGTCGAGGGAAACATCGAGAATCGAGGGAAAACAAAACTAACTAGTTTCCCGAGGGACCACACATTAAGTGCTTTGTTATACATCCAAAGAATGAACAAATTAAAGAAACGAACGAACAAAAATTGCGTTAACAACAGCACGCCTGAGCACGACTTTATTTCTTCTATAAAATACTGCAAATGTAAAAACACATCGTAAACTACGGACAAAAGAAAGCAAAGAACCGACTTACTTTCCAGGCATTTTCGAAATCCTTCTGCTCTAAAAGTTTTTTGACTTCGTTTTTCGAATAAAACGTAGAAAGCGCCGGTTTTAGCCACAAACTGTTCCACTGTGTTTCACGAACTTTCGTAGAACTATTCGACAAATTTCCTGGAATCGCCAAGAGTGAGCTCCAGAACATCACGCCACAATCACGCCACCGGTCTTGGTCACGTTTTGATCACGTGCTTTTTCTGCCCATTGATCATGTTCAGGTCAATGTATCCCGATCGGGATACATTTGATGAAAATGTATCCCGATCAGGATACATTTAAATTTATGGAAGGCCACGTGATTATGAATCAGCCAATGAGAATCGTCTTTAGAGCAAGAAAAACTGCGGATGTATACCAATACTAGATGACCTCTGAATTGGAATCTTCTTAATGTAGCTGGTTCACAACATCTGCTTTTCGAGCGTAAAAATCTAAAAAAAATCGATGCACCTGTACAGTTGTGGAGGAGGTGCTTCCATAAAACGTTTCACGAGGAACAAAACACCGTTGCAGGCATATAAAAGGTCATTTATATTACAGACAAAAGAAACTTTTTTTTCAAGTACACAAATACATATCTATGAAAAAAAAACCTCTATTTCTATTTTTGTTGAAATTCTTAGGCAGGCTGTATTTACATAATGTTTCAAGCATTATATTATATCGTTCCTGTCGGTTTAACTCGTCAATGACTTATACCCCATTCAAATGTTGTTTAGTTAAACACGGTTAAAAATTGTTTTCTTTATGGAAGTTGCTGACTGATGTTTATCGACTTCAAACTTAGCACAATGAAAACACAAGTTAGAGCATACTTGAACCCTATGCAAAATTTAGTCTGTCAGTTGTCTGTTGCTGATTTTCATTTTCTTTAACCTGGTTTAACTACACATGTTTTGTTGGTGTGAATCAGGTATAAGAAAAAAGTTAATTTTCTCTCTTTTCTGTAGGTACTTGAGTTCAAACAGGATCCAAACCATTACGAAGGGTGTATTCCTTATTATTATATAAACTGCAGTGCTTTAGCGAGTGGTAGCAAATCGAGAAAAATGGTATCCCACATGTGTGGATAAAAATGATATCCACACATGTGTGATATCATTTTTGACCAATCAGCTTGCAGAGTTTGCCATGTTCCAATGCTGAATGAGCCAAAGTAAATAGATATTAAGTTGAAACATCTTCGGATCTTCCTCGGCAATCTTCGGCAATCTTCGGTAATCTTCGGAAAACTTCGGAAATTCTCGGAAAATGTTCGGAAACATTCGTACAACCTTCGGACAACATTTTGAAAATTTTCGGAAATCTTCGGAAAATCGTCAAAAACATCGTAATTAGTAGGTTTATATAATAAAAAGAATAATACATGGTTTCTTGGAGATATGAAATTTATCTTCTCGTTATCTCACTCGTTCGCTGCGCTCACTCGTGAGCTATCGATTTGAACACTCGAAGATAAATTTCATATCTCCGCGCAACCATGTATTATCCTCCATATCTTACTAACTTAAAGTATTTGTAAGTTTTTGATGTTTGTTAACTATTATTTTTCCTATGTAACAAAACAAAACATTTGACGTTCATCACAACTTGGTCAAATGACCAATTCCGCCAGTTAGAGTAATATTGTCTTATCAGTGGTTTTTATGACTGGTTTCTATGAGGAGTAGTTGATGAGGCCGAAGGTCGAATCAACTATCACCTAATAGAAATCGAGAGCGAACAATCTAATTGTTTTTGTAGAATTTTAACTCATTTTCCTTCCAAATGTAATAATTTCTAATCATTTTTCTACAACTAGATTAAACTTTACGCTTTATTTTAGCGCAATCGTGCGAAGGTGGCTTACTACAGTTTTGAGGGGGTAAATGAGCCCCGTTTTTTTACTCTTTTGTAAAATGTTCAGAGGAGTTTCACTTATTACTGTTTGTTACATCCTACAAATAATATATGCGACATTTTAACAATATAGATGCTAATAAACAGCCAAAATGAATATACGAGTGCACGTTAACAGGAGACTGGGCATTGGTATTTCAATGGCGTTTTTCTCAAAATCTGCCCGTACGACGCTTCCTCAAAAATTCAGAAATTAGAAATTGGATCACATAAATTATTTATGATATAGATTGTTTTTGTCGATGTATAAAAAGAATTGCTTTGCAGGATGAGCAGTTTAGAATTTACAAGTTTATTTCGATTCTACATTCGCTGCACAATAGCCCCTAAAATATTATAATGATAGTAACGTTGAAACAAAAATCGTTCTGTTTAGGCCCATCTAATCTTTTATCAAATTTTCTGATGTCATTATAAAGAGGTATTAATGGATTTTATTTTGTCAATTTCAAATATTATCGGTGACAGGTTTCTGGATTCAAACAATATTCAAACCCTTGATGCGGATGTTTTTTTTAATCTGACGAAATTAGACGAACTGTAAGTTTTATTTGATTTTGAAAACACGGAAGATGGTCTATTGAAATGCTACATTATTTTTTTTTAATTTTCTTAAGTGCAACTTATCCTAAACAGAGACGCTGACAATACATTGCTTGTAGTATGTATGTACCTCAGTTCTGCAAGGACAGGATTGGGTAAAAGCAAATTTTTCTAAAACGTTCTAATAAAACTCGTCATGAGGAAATCTCAAAAATCTTCAAAAATAACGACGTAAAAAGCCTGTTGGAGGCTTGGTATACATGGAAATCGACTTACCCTAACAACATTTAGCAACGACGTTAACGACGGGGGCACTGAGGGCAACGCCCAGTGAAAAATGAATTTATATTATACGCAGAATTAGGGCATTTCACGTTGTTGCTCCACAGAGAACGGCTAGGAACTGTACCAAGATCGAAACGCACGTGCAGACCTATATTTTTCTGCTCATCAAACCTTTAATTGGTGACGTTCTCGCTGCCGTCGTAGTTTGCCTAAGCTCCCTATTAATAAATAAATAAATAAATAAATAAATAAATAATAATAATAATAATAATAATAATAATTAATGGGTTATAACAACATTAACGATAATGATAACAATAATTTGCACTATTTCGCCTTTTTTCTGCATGAAATGTAATTATAATGAGTTTATGTAATGTGATGTAATGTATTGAAATGTATGTCTTGTAAATTGTTTGCAGGCCCCCATTTAAACCAGCCTACGCTGAATTGGGTGGCCTGTTGAAATATTGTATATAAATAAAAAAATAAATAAATAAATGATAAGGATGACGATAACAATAATGGAGATTTGTTGTGGCATTTCTACAAAGTGGCCCTTCGTCTACTGGAATTTGTAGAGGGAGGGAAACGGAGAGAAACCGGAGAAAAACTCTCGGAGCAAGGACAAGAACCGACAACAAACTCAAACCACATATTACGCCGGGTCCGGGAATTGAACATAGTCTACACTGTGGGGAGGCGAGTACTCTCGCCACTGCGCCGCCACTCCTTTGTGCGACTAAAACTCCTATGCACCTTCTTGTGCAAACTGCACATTGGATATGTCTTTAGCTTGTGCCAGGAACACTCCCACCTGCTGATATCCTTAAGGTGCAGTTACACGAAGGGACATCTACCGGCAAAAAAAAACAACATAAAATGTACAAAGTAGCTGGACGTGCTGCAGCGTCTTCACTTTGTCACTTTTCATTTTCTCTCTTGTTTTGCAGGCGGCTAGAATCTAACAATATTACTAACCTTGACGAGAATGTATTTTCCACTACCTCCATAAGCTATCTGTATGTTTGAAGCAACGGCAGAATGTCATTACAAGAAACTTCGTAAAGTGTCTCAACGAGTTCAGGATACATAAGGTTTACATAAGGTCTAGGATCTGGTATGTCCGTTATTGGTGGTTGTCCAATTAAGATTGTTGCACGTGATAAATTGTCACCAAAAACATCAAAGATACATTTATCAATTTACTATGGTTGCCACGACTCGGTCATCTTTGTCATATTTAGGAAATTCTGATTGGTTGATTGATTGGTTGGTT
Organism: Meandrina meandrites; assembly: GCA_963693305.1. NCBI lineage: Eukaryota > Metazoa > Cnidaria > Anthozoa > Scleractinia > Meandrinidae > Meandrina > Meandrina meandrites. The sequence goes on from OY855914.1 coordinate 10,193,487, forward strand.
GATTGATTGATTGATTGATTGATTGATTGATTGATTGATTGATTGATTGATTGATTGGTTGGTTGGTTGGTTGGTTGGTTGATTGGTTGTTTGGTTTGTTGGTTGATTGGTTGGTTGATTGATTGGTTGGTTGATCGGTTCGTTGGTTTGTTGGTTGATTGGTTGATTGATTGATTGATTGATTGATTGATTGATTGATTGATTGATTGGTTCGTTGGTTTGTTGGTTGATTGGTTGATTGATTGGTTGGTTGATTGACTGGTTGATTGATTGGCTGGTTGGTTGGTTGGTTGGTTGATTGGTTGGTTAGTTGTTTTGGTTGGTTGGTTGAGGGGTTGGTTGCTTGGTTGGTCAGTCCGTTGGCTGGTTGGTTGGTTCGCTTGTGCTTGGTTTGTTGGTTGAATGTTTGTTGGCTGGTTGTTTGGTCCGTTGGTTGGTTGCTTGGTTTGTTGGTCGGCTGGTTGGTTGCTCAATTGCTTAGTTGGTCAGTTGGTTGCTTGTTCAATTGGTTGGTTAGCTGATTGGTTGATTGATTGGCTATTGAGAGTACACGTGTCTATTGTTTTGTTCAATGGAGGTGGTTTTATTTAAACCTAAGTATGATCGCATTTTTCTCGTAAACGGCCACCACTCTTACTGTGAGTCCTCATGCACAATCATCCTTAGCTGCTTTTAGATCCCAGTTGCTCATTCCCCACTTCCCCAACTGCAGTATATCCTCAAGTGAATCTGTTATTCATATTGGCACGCGAGTTAACTACAAATTAACTTGTTTTATTCTGTTTATTTCTCTCTTCTTTAAAACGGAGGCCAGCCATTATATAGTAGCTCCAACCCCTCTCGCAAGTAAAGCTCGCTCTTTGCCTCAGCTCCCGCTCTTTCCTTCTCCGCACTAGCCTACTCCCCTATCATATCTTAACGTAGGGCTTCTAGCAGTTTGGGCTCCCGGTGAGAATTTATTATTAGGTAAAACAAGAACGATCTCTTCTTCATTTTGCAGGTATTTGGGTTCAAATAATATTGACAGTCTCCCCGCTGGTCTATTTTCCAATGCTAATCGTTTATTTCTCTTGTGAGTTGGTGGGAATAATAAAAAAGTAGACTAAAGTTTGTAGGTGCAAAAATTAATAGTTCAGAAGGAACGGATCCAAAAGAAGCATTAAGATCAATGCACTCTAAGCCTAAATAAAGCAGTGGCGGATCCAGACCTTCAGCTAAGGAGGGGGCCCGCTTGAATATCAATGTTGAATTCTGTGAAGATGATTCTGGCACTTTAAAAAATATGCGCTATTTCCGAAAAAAATAACGTGGGGGCCCGGACCCCCCGGGCCTGCCCCCTGGATACGCCACTGTAAAGAATATGTATTCTGTGATTTAAATACAGGATGGGACGGGTGGCTTACAAAAATGTTTTGCTTTTGAGCTTTAGAACAAAATTTACATATTCATTTGTCCGATCTACATGAGTATGTGCAATAGTTTTATCCATCACTGAAAGAATATTATTATTCCACTATTGTGCCATTTTAAGGTCTGAAGACAAATACTATACGCAAATCTCAAAATATGCGCGCGCGTCATTCGTTACGTCATCGTAAGGTGTATATATGATGTAACCAAGGAATAGACTTGATATAAAAAGAAAATGAACAGTAAAAAATAGATCGACCTCTGGTTTCGACACCTGCACTCCTTACGGTGCCAAAAGTAAGATTTAAAGTATTCTTCAGCTCAATAACATGAAAATATTTCAAATTGTATAATTACTTGAGATGAACGACGTCGCTGATCTAAGATCTACTATCTACAGGGATCTATCTCACAACAAAATAAAATATCTACCTAGAACTGTTTTTTGGAGCGCTAATTTTTTAACTGCTATGTAAGTATGTGGTAATAACATTTTAATAAAAAGTAGGGATCTGTTGAAGAATAGTTTATAGACTGGCCTATATTTCGAAGACAAATGACAATATTCAATGATGTCTGCAAAGTTTGTTAACATTTAAAATAGTTATTTTAAAATGTTTATTCAACCTCCTCATATATTTTCTTTGTCTTTTTTGTTTGAAATTTACCAACCTACCTATTAGAAGATATTCTCAACCTGACAAAGTGACTGACTTACTCATGTCGAATGAAATTAATTTTTTACCTTTCAGATATTTGCAAAACAACCTGATAACATCTTTTTCAAGCGATGTCTTTGCCAAGAACATTAACATTAGAAAAATGTACGTATTTCAAATAAAGAAGGGCTCGTACTCATGTGATAAGCAAAACATATGTTATGTCGTCATTTCCTTTCCTACGCTGAGCTGGATTGGATTGATTAATGATACGTGGGCTTCATTGTTGCTTTATTTTTAAGCTAAAATAACTAAAATCCCAAATCATACAAAATTTCGCTCTCTTCAGGTTGCTTTAGCTCCATAAAGACAGTTTAGAAAAAAAACACCGTATATTTTGGTGCCTCATTTCCTTGTATGTATAACGAAATTAATGTTGAATTGTTCTTTTACGTTTTAGATTTCTTAGCTCAAACAGTCTGAGGATTATCCCGCGTCGAGCCTTTTATAACATGTATAACGACGATGAACCACTATGCCCAACTTGTGACACGTCAATGTGAGTATCAAGCAAAAACTGGTACGAGTAATATTAAATAAACCTAATGCTGACTACAGCATGGTGTAACCCTCAAACCCTGTCGAGGTTTTCCTGTAATTTAGAAAAGATTGTTGACTTTATGATGCTGTTTATTCATCACTTGCGGAAATTTTGATATGGCAACTATCTGTCCATCATTTTCTATGTTACCGTGGCAACGTCATAATGATATGCAAGTTTGGCCAAAAATCGTCACTTCTCTATTATTCCAGTTGTTAAAACAAAATTGTATGGTTTGTATTATTTTACATTCTTAAATTTCCAAATTTCCAATTTTCGCACCCAAAAAACTGACAACCAGAATGCGGTGCGGGATAAGTAGACAATTCTTAGCCCATTTAATTGAACTAAACAACTAATTGCAAAACAAAAACACATCGCATAGGAAGCACGACTGCAAATATCTGATCCGGCCAAAGTAAATGAGTAAACAAAAACAATAAAACAAACTGATCTAAACACAGAGAGCGCACACAAATGGACCGACTGTTGATGTTCAAAATTATAAAGGACTGTATGGGAAAGCCGAAACATGGTCTAACATGAACTAAAGCGAGGAATATGCATATTTATGTTCAAAATAAATTTAAAGTTACCTCGATCGTCGTGCCTTGTAGTCCTTGTAGCTCAAAACGGCGAATTTTAGCGATTTACTGGGTTTCGCGATGCTGTCTACTATTATGAACGAAAATCTTCGGAAATTTAAGGTGGCTATGAAACCGCTAGGTAGATACAGAGAGCTGTGTCTACCATATGACTAGCGTTACTTTACTTAGTTTCTTTTTTTTTTTTTCTGTTGGTTGCAGTTCAACTGTACACATAACAAATTATCCCCTCTACATTTGAAACCACTGAAAAATTTAGACACACTTGCAACATGGCGAGAGAAAACGCTTTTATTTCGTATCTATAATGTGTTTGATTTTGTAAAGAGTGGAAGGAGTTTCTGTCCCACGAATATTAGGCCCTATTAGGGGGGAGGGGGTCTGGGTATCTCGTACCCCATTTATTCTAAACCTAAAAATCCTCTATTCTATTAAATCCGTTGGTTTACATTTCCGACTTTTATGTTCAATATCCCCGACTCTCTTGTTTAATGTAACAATAGAGGTGATGTTTGCGGGCATAAATATGTTTTTGGCCCGACTCAGGTTCATTTTAGCTCGAGCCGCAGGCGAGGGCTAAAGTGAGCTCTGAGGAGGGACAAAAACATATTTACGCCCAAGAACATCACCTCTATTACTATTATTATAATTTAAGAGAACATTTAGAAAAGGAATCAAAACAGTAAGCGATATCTTGAACACTGCCGGCGTCCAGTCGGCTTTTATTTCTGATTGAAAACCAGTCTTAAAAGTTTGCAAAACTCGCCAGAAGGCCGCAAAATTATACTCAAAACAATCTTTGTTCTAAAGTTCTCTTGAAAAGGAAATTACAGAATTCTATAGACAGCGAAGAATAGTCGTCACTGAGAAGTGTTAAGATTAATCGTGTTGCAGACTAAACCGGCATAAAATTACCTGAACTGAGCGAGTTTCGTTCACTCGACGAAGACAAACTTACATTCACATTACCGCCTGGCATGGATTCTTCTTCGAGTTTCTGTAATTCTTCTTCATCTAGCTGACAAGACTGAGAATTTGCTTCCCCGTTAGGTTTTCCAGTCATTTTGTCGTTATAAAGCTCAAAAACAGTTTGCAGTTGCAGATGCCAGCGCCTTGACTCAAATTCAAACGTGAAGTGTTGCCAGCTACCAAGAAAACGGCGCGAACAGTTGAATGGTTTTCAGTTCTGATTGGCTGGCTTCGTTATTTTCTTGTTTCTGATTGGTCCACGGCAGCGGGCTAAAATATATTTTAGCCCGCTGAATTCTCCATTTTAGCCCGCAAAATATGCCGCAATGCCCGATGAAATGATTATAAATATCCGTATCCCGTTAATTTTTCCCCCAAATGTCCCGTATCCTGTTAATTTGTTTACCCAAATATCCCGTATATAGGGCCTCGATAATTGTAAATTTGATACGCAGACACTACTCTGGTCATTACTTGATCTTTTCATTAGTAGAAAATGTTTTTTTTTATGACGTGCCCAAAACAAAAAAAAGCTAGTGTGTCTCAAAATTTAATCTAGTTGCCGCATTTGTTTATCTTTTCAGACTATTGTCCGATAATCCTATAACCAATATAGAACCGGAGTCCTTTAAAGTGGTTACTGTATTCACAAGAATGTAAGTTATTTTTTTTAAACTATTTAATTTCATATCTTTTTTATTAGACATTTTGGATGTACTTGTAATACTACAAATAAAAATCGTTGTATTTCTGGGCTGCAACTGACGTCACGGCAGCCATGCTTCTGGACAAGAACAAAGTGTTTTTGACGTTTTCTTCCGCTAGGAACTTAACTCTTTTATCACGGAAATTCTGCAAAAATTCTTTTTATTGCTCTGTCCAACAACATGGCCAGCTTAATTGTCACGTGGTTGCAACCCAGCAATAATGGAAAGTTCAAACTTATGTGCTTAATAAAAAAGTGGGAAAGGCGTAACTGTTTGATTGCATGACTTTACGTTATCATATCGGTCGCTTCCTGGGCCTATTAAAAATTATGAACCAACTAAGATACTAAGCGCACTCCGATTGGTCAAAAAGGTAAAACAACTTTGTTCTATTGTAAACCCCCGCTCCCCGACAAGGCAGCACTACCTTGACTACGTGTAAGGACGTATAGTTAACGTCAGTTTATTGTCTTATTTTACTTACAGCTACAGTTCGCTATTGTTTAGAGCTGTTTTGCAATGAGTTGTGAAGTGTTATGATGATGTACAGTTATGAGGAATGTAGGCATGCGTTTGCATGTGCTGGGTCATTGCTGTAGATTTGTGCAAAACATTTCGACGAATAACTGCAGTGTGGGATAATGCACAGCCCTAATACTCGGAGAAATAACTTCTTTACTTACTTTTATAATATCCCATTTTCATTTGCGTGACAGTGATAACGATCTATACTATAAAGTGCGGGTATCTTAAATTGTTTTGGGACTGATGTAATCTACTTTTGATAAATTCTCTCTTCCAGATATTTACTACGGACGAAGCTGAAAGCACTTAGCCTTGAATTCTTCAGTGGCCTGGGTGGTCTAGACTCTCAAATGTGACTAATTAATTAATTAATTAATTTAAATTTATTTAAACTTTGCCGTTTTTTTCGTTATTTTCTAATTTTTTTTTTGTTTTGTCTTTTGTTCTTTCTATATTTTCCTCTTTTGTTCTTCTTTCTTTAACACCTTCTCACATTCTTGCATTTCCATTTTTTGTCGTTTTCTCAGACTAATTACGAATAGGACAATTACAACACTGAAGTATTACGATAAAGGCCAAGAACGATGCACAATTTACCTGTAAGAACATTTATAGGCGCAAGTGTCATACTTTTTTCAACCGTGCTGCAACAGACCGTTCATATTCTAGGTATTGGCCTGGAACTAACTTGAAATGAAGACTGATGCAGGCTTCGTGTATTTTGCATGTGAATAGGCTCTGACTGAGAATTTCGAGAAATTTTGAGAATTTTTTTGAGCTGGCACAACGGAATCTTGTCAGGTGAACTTCTTTCTCCCTAGCGATTTCTTTAAAGTCGAGTTGAAATCATGCAGAGAAATCAGCGAGATTTCTCTTGCAAACGGCACCCTCCTTAAATACCGGCTTAGAGGAATGTTAGTGCATCCTTATGCCGTGGTAATTTATGTGTTTTGACTACGTTATTATTTGGTTCACTAGCAAAGCAATATCGTCTTCATTCCTTTCTTTCTGTCAGCCAAATTTGCTCGAACTTGCGCACACAAAATGACGTCACATCTTGATGTCACGGCGATTCGATGGCGCAACTTTCAGTGCTTAAAAAAACGTTTTTTTTTTCGTTAAGGAATCCTCAAAATTCTGAAGACGGAGTTGTCGCTGTCGAAGATACCAATGGTCTTTGGGCAAAAGTTTTTGTGTCCTTTCTCTTGTCCTCTGGATTCAAAGAAACATCTTCTAATGCCTCGATATCTCTCTTTCTACCTTGTCCTCTTGGAACCTTTACCAACTCCTCGTCTAATGGAAGACAAGTCTGCGAGGTGTGCCCTCCAGGTATGTGTCTATGTTTTACAGACTGATGCACGATTTCATAAAACTCGTATAGCATGATGTCTACTCCCTCTTTTCACCCCCGAATTACAATCCCTGACAAAAAAAACATATTAAAAGGGTAATACAAGGGATGTTTAAATGTAATATTACGAAATATGAAGTTATTTCTGACATCATTTGTTGGATCTTATTGGCTGGTAGTATTAAATTTATATTTGCATCACAAATTAATGTATAACCCTTACTAGAAACGTGTCTGATAAAACTCTTGGTTTTGTTTAAACTTTGCTTGTCATAAACCGCAAAATAACGATATGATGACGTCTTTAACATTGGAATATAACAGCTATCATAGATCAGCCATCTAAGATCCTCCAATTGCTTTCCTTTACCCAGCAAACAGTCAAGTTAGCGGATTGTAAAACTTACTTCCCTTTTAAAAGAATGTTTCAAGATAAACACGCATAAGGCAATAATGAAATTACTACAGAGAGATATGATCTGTTTGCAAATTGTTTCCGCCATCTACGATGATGCCATTTTCAATAAACTTTCAACCAAAATTTAATAGTATTAAATAATCTAAGTTACATTGGTTATGATGACCTGATGCTAAGATTTTAAAAAAGTACAAATTCCATTATGGAACATGGGAATACTAATATTGTTAAGAAGTTTGCAATGGGAGCAGTAAATTTGTTGTTTAGGTTAAATAGCATTGAAATGTTTCCAGTGCACTCAAATCCACGCGCTGCTCAAAAAGCCCGTCTTAGTCTTAATTGGGTTGAAGGCAAAACAAGTCGTTAAATCGAGAAGAGGGCGATTGGACGGGAACGTACAAAATATCACTAATTAGCTTAGGTATCTCATCTGGCTTTGTAAAAAACTAAGCCTCATACACTCGGGTGAAACTGGCCACCCAAACAGAGCTTATATCTTATTGCAACATAAAACGAACCAGGGTCTTAATATTCCCTCTCGTTGACTATAGCGCCTAGCAGATTAACTTGGGCTTTCGTAATACGTACCATTTCCTTCCTGTTCTGCTTCAATTTCCGTATTGTGTCTCTTTTACAGGAGGTTTCTACTCAGACGTTGTTGGTCACGTGGGCCCAAGCTGTAAAAGATGTCCAAACGGTTCCTTTGTTCATTTCGATAAAGCGCCAGGAACACAGACTCAAGATTGCAAGTCGTGTCCTGAAGGTAAGGGCAAAATTTTTTTGAACAAATTTACTTAATAGCACAATATTTTATATCAATTTGAAAGTTATCACATACCCAGGAAAATAGAGACGTCTTGAAATGAAGCGAACACCGCACTTTCCTTATGGGAGGTCAAAGGACTAGCTGGCTTCATTTGCTTCTCACTCGGTTTTCATTCCTCCAGTTTAAAGTTTGAGCTTGTTTTCCCAAACAGCGGGTAATTGAACCTAGGGGGAGAATGCTTTAATTGTATGCGGTTACGTTTTTTGCTCACGTCAAATATATATATATATATATATATGGCTGAATAAAGAAGTGAAACCCATCCCGTAAATACAACATGTAAGGTAATTGAGTGAAAAGAAGAAAGAATTGCCCTGAGCGGGATTTGAACCCACGTCCCCCTGAAACCGGTAGGGTGTGATGACCACTACACTATCAGGACAACCACGCTGTTAACGCAATTATTTTAGATAGTGTTTTTGGGCCGTTCGCGGGCATCCCGGGATTCTTTCTCCGGGTTGAGATGGGAAAGCCTGCAACCCCTTCATAGCCTTAAACCTAAGGATCGACATATATGACGATTCACAGGCAAATAACCAACTTAGGCATCAGCTAATCAGGAGGATCAAATTAATGATACAGGCTTATTTAATAGTAATGGCTGAATAAAGAAGTGAAACATGTAAGGTAATTGAGTGAAAAGAAGAAAGAATTGCCCTGAGCGGGATTTGAACCCACGTCCCCCTGAAACCGGTAGGGTGTGATGACCACTACACTATCAGGACAACCACGCTGTTAACGCAATTATTTTAGATAGTGTTTTTGGGCCGTTCGCGGGCATCCCGGGATTCTTTCTCCGGGTTGAGATGGGAAAGCCTGCAACCCCTTCATAGCCTTAAACCTAAGGATCGACATATATGACGATTCACAGGCAAATAACCAACTTAGGCATCAGCTAATCAGGAGGATCAAATTAATGATACAGGCTTATTTAATAGTAATGGCTGAATAAAGAAGTGAAACCCATCCCGTAAATACAACATGTAAGGTAATTGAGTGAAAAGAAGAAAGAATTGCCCTGAGCGGGATTTGAACCCACGTCCCCCTGAAACCGGTAGGGTGTGATGACCACTACACTATCAGGACAACCACGCTGTTAACGCAGTTATTTTAGATAGTGTTTTTGGGCCGTTCGCGGGCATCCCGGGATTCTTTCTCCGGGTTGAGATGGGAAAGCCTGCAACCCCTTCATAGCCTTAATGATTGCCTCGCATGAGGCCTGATGATTGCCTCGCATGAGGCATGAAACTCGGAGTAGCGATTAAATGACCATATAACCTAGCTCTTTGAGTTTTTACTGTTATTCACCGCTCTAGTTCAGCTATTGAGCACTTTGTAGTAGATGAGAATTTCACTTCATTTTTTGATTGTGCTATATATATATATATATATATGTTAAGATACTTAGCCTGTCGTAATGAACCACCTCATGTTTGCCCCACAGAAAGGAGCAAATACTGGAGATAAACCAAAACTCCCCTTAGTTTTACTCAAGAGGGCCGTTAAACAACATTATGGATCTTCTTAATCTATCTTATATAGGAACAGAGACTGATTTATTTGCTGGATACCACGCTTGCAAATGTTTGAAAGGATTTTATCGAACGCATATGTTCGAGCAATGTTACAAATGTGTTGGTGGACTGCAATGCACGGATGACTATGCTTCTTTGAAGCCCGGATATTGGTGGAAATGGAGGAGTGAGACTCGCAAATATCGCTACATAGTTTTCATAAATAATCTCCAAGCCTCTTTGCCAGCATTAGGTACTGATGATGTACGATACCCCTATCCGATACCATCCGCTTACAAGTGTCCAAGAGAAGAATCTTGCATAGGTGGTTTAGACTCGCCGTGTGCAACTGGATACGAAGGTCCACTCTGTGCAGTATGCAGTTCAGGATACTATAAACAATTCCAGACTTGCAAACAGTGTCCGTCAAAGAAATGGATTGTCGGACAGTTATCTTTCGTTGTAGCCATACTGTTGATAGTTATCGCAGTATTGGTGTGGGCAAGAAAACGAAATACCAAAAAGGACGAAGATTGCTCAGTAATTGACAAGTTTTTATCCAAAGTTAAAATCGTAATTGGCTTTTATCAGGTGACTTATGGTTTGCTGGAAACGTTCTCGTATATAAAATGGCCAGATTCCATGCAGGTTATCGGCAAATATTCAGAAGTACTTCAGATGAATGTTCTTCAGATTGCACCTATTCACTGCCTTTATAATGGCATTCAAATTGACGCTTTTGGAAACTTGTTCGTTATGATGGCAGTTAATGCTGCTGTCACTGGCATTTCTGGTGTAGCGTATTTAACAAGTAAGGCGATTATCTCAAGAAATGGAAAATTGGACGAAGGGGAAAGGTCAAAGAAACTCTCAGAAGCAAAAGAGCTCATCTACAGGAATGTGTTTTTCTTCCTATACACGAGTTACCTGAGCACGTGTTCCATGACAGCCAGTGTTCTACCACCCTCTTGTCGAAAGCTTTGCCGAGATGGAAAAGAAGAGTTGTGTTACAAATACCTGAAAGCAGATTACAGCATTCAATGCCAAAGCACAGAGTACAACCATTCGCTAATTGTGGCATACATTTCAACAGCCTACGTCATAGCCCTCCCTGTCGCCTCATTTATTGTCCTTTGGAGACACCGAAGAGTGATATTAGCCATAGACAATACCAGACCAGCACAGCAGGCAGACTCAAGCATCACAGGATTGCGTTTTCTCTTTGAAAACTATAAACCTCGTACGTGGTATTGGGAATTGGTTGAGATGTCCCGGAAAGTAATCCTTACATCTGGTCTGATCCTTGTGGGAGAAGAAAGCAGGTCCTACATTGGTTTAACATTAGTCATTGCAGGCATGTATGGGATGGTATTCTCCTGGATGAAACCTATTCAGGATGGGTTCGAGAACAAGATGATGTCTGCGTCTCTTGCAGTTACTGTTTTTAACTTGGCTATTGGAGCTGTGAGTAGAATTCCCGCAGAGAATTTATCATCCTCAAGTGATCCGTATACGGAAGCTATCTTGTTTAAAGTTTTGTTGCTTGGAGCAAATATTTTGGTGATTGGCCTACTTGCTGGTAAGTCGCATTTGGAGTTCTTCAATAACAACAAGTTTCAGCATTTTAACGTTATATCATGTCGGTTCATTTAGAGTTTTCATTTAGCCCAGTAGTGCTATTTCTGCTTGGTAACAGCAAGGCTTATAATGTTCATGTGTATGTTATTTATGTGTCATTTGATACTTCATGTACTATTTCCTATTTCTTAGTGCCCCTCGTTATCTCTTTATGGCTTATTATCTGGTAAATACGGTAAAGCATCATAGGCTAGCTTAATAAGGATAATTGTGATGAAAATTTATTATTTAGTTGTTGAGTTTTGAAAGAGTAGGTTCAATTTTCTCCGCACTCGGGTGCGGATCACTTCTTCCTCGAGGATCAGAACAATCTACATGAGCAAGTATATCTAAAAATATTTGTAGAGTATCACCATTATCTAAAATTAATTGTCACCCTTTCTTGAGAATGAAACGAGGGCGTGCCACGGAGAACGCGGAACAACCTGCGTGGTTGAGAAATCTATAAGAGCTCCGTTAGGGAAACGATGTACTTTTCCTAAGAAAAAATTCTCTCATTTGCCTTCAGGTCAGTACATAGTGAGTGTATATCGTTTTGTCAAGGAATGGCGCAAAAATCCACATTGGTCCTTTTCTTGCTGCCTGGATTTGCTTCTCCCTCTCATCGATTTTCAGGGTGAATTGAGTGACTTGGGCGGAGGCTTGGCTGAAAGCCAGCTTAAAAGTGGAAACATGGAAATGCCTACCTTACTGGTTGCCGCAGAGGAGAGTGACGATGTTGAAACCCAGCTTGAAGAAAAAGAAAGTGAAGAAAAACATGGCGAACCAGGCAAACCGAGCAACGATGGCACAATGGAGACTCGAGAATGCAATTTTCCAGGCATGAAGTTAAATAAATTCAATCAAGAGACACAAACAGAGTTATTGATGCTTCTCAGCATGTAAATCAAACGAGGAGAACTGATCAATTTTTTGTGAGTATAGAATTGAAACTATCAAATAATTTCAAGAGCATTTTCTTCATATTCTTAAAATTAAGTTTCTTTACTCTAAAGGCAAGGAAAGGTAAAACAAATTTGACAATAGACCATTTTAAAAGTCGCTGCTCAGTGTCCTGGACTTCGAATGATGGCAAGGCTAGAGGTGACCTAGCTTTGATACAAATCTCACTGTATTTATCTTGTAAAACTAGCATCAAAACAACTTGATTTATTCACATGAGATAGAGGAGCAGAGAGGTTTGTATTAATGTAAGGTCAATTACAGCCGCGCTGAGCAGGCAACTGTAAACTGGCCTATTGTGGGTGATTGTTCACTTATTTCACAAGTACGCATTTTAATTCCTATTAGTAGAATTCTACTAGTATACTAATGCAATTGCTGCAATCTGATTGGCTTAGCTATTGAACACTTTCAGCCATTAGTGTGCAGTGGCTGAAGGTCGTCTACAGAATGGCGACATTTTCTCGTTTCTCCGAAGTTTCGGAGGAAATTTAGAAACGTAATTGGATAATCCAATTCCCGCGAACAGGAGGAAATTCACCGTTGCACGAGTTTAAAACGTTAAAATTACTGAATAAACTGATGAGCGTAAATTCACAACTGAAAGTTTCAAATGAAAATTCAGTCCGCGCGCGCGATCTTGCTAAAGCGTGAAGTTTAATACTAGTTCATACAGTAGAAAAATAATTAGAAATCATTATTTGTAGGAAAATGAATTAGAATTCTACTAAAACAATTACATTATTTGCTTTCAATTTCTATGAGGCGATAGTTGATTCGGCCTTCTGCCCCATCAACTATCACCTCATAGAAATTGAAAGCGAATAATCTAATTGTTAATTAGAAGAAACTCAGTCGTGTTCTATTCTAAATCCGATTGACTTTTCAACTGTCTTCTTTTCGCTGATAGAACAAAATCGCGCGCGCGTTGCTCTTCGAAAGGATAACTTTTCTTGATATTAAGACTAAAAGTACATGCAATTATGGGTTTTAGACTGCAGACTTTTTAGAGTTTCTACCTCAATTGTTTTAGTAAAACAATTGAGGTACTCACCCTCGTTTTCTATGAGCAATAGTCACCTCGGCTATGCGCCTCGTTGACTATTTACTCTTAGTATCACCCAACTAGTGGACTAATGCAAATCCTGCATTTTGATTGGCTACGCTACTAGAGGACTATTAGTAATAGTCATCGAGTAGCGAAATTCGTGACGTTTTATTCCTAAATAAATCTTTCTTCAACTTGCATTTGCTAACTTTGTTATTGCTTTTTCTGTCCGACTAGTTGGGTGATACTAAAACAATTAGACCCTTCGCCCTCAAGGGCCACGGTAACAATAGCCCATTCGGCTTCGCCTCATGGGCTATTGACCCGTAGCCCGCAAGGGCTACGGGTCTAATTGTTAAATAGAGAATTCGGGCTCAAAGTCTAATTGTTAGGTAGCAATTCAAGAATTTTTAGATCCAGGTGACTCAATAAAAGCCTTGACATACCAAGTACCACTTTCTTCCCGCGCCGTATTGAAAGAACCTCAGCATGGAAAAATTTCGCTATAAATTCCAAATGGGAGTTTAAACCCCTAATTAATATATACGTTTTAACGTGTCTTTTGTGATCACTTCCGAAAATGAAGTAATCCTAGACAAGAAGTCTTACTAAAGAGTGACTTTTGTACCTTAATTACAGATCCCAGACATCGGCATCAGATGAAATCCGTCGCATTGGAAAAAAGACGCAGTAGCGAGAGAGTGGATAAAAAGTGTCAAGTGCTTAATTAGCTGACATTGGTCACAGTGTCTTTTTACTATATTCTAAACTTATTTAACCCGTTTTTCTGCCATAAAATTAATAAATATACAAAATTGTTTAGATGTGCATGAAGGTGTTAGTTTGTTGAACCAAAAAAAATCTATATTAGATGTTACTGTTTTAAAAAGATATATACATATTACTAATTCGGCTTGTCAGTTAAAATGTAGTCCGTTTAGTAGCTGTTGCGTTTAGCTGAAAGGCAACAACAGGGACTCAATCACCTGGTTTGTCCATTTCAAAAAAGTATTTACCATTAATTAGACGTATTTATCACTATTGCTTTCTTTAAATTAATTGTACTGATAAAAATATCGGAAGTTTGCCTTGAATTTTGGCAAAACTTTAGCAAGAAAAATAAACATTGTCAAAAATATTGCCTGCCTTTTGTTGATAATATTAATAACTTTTGATAATCCACTGACTTAAATAATGTTCCTGGCTCTATACACTTCCATACCAGGTTGCCAACTGAGATAGCGTCAGTAACCACAATCTGCCCCTATCTCACCTCCCTTGTGTTAACCCTTGAACGTCACCATACAGACAGGAGAATCATGCATTCAAAGAAACAGAAAGTTAAACCATGGATTTCATTTTGCATGTCATCATGACTAGCGGTATGGGTCGTGGACGTTGGGCAACATGGCGGCCATTTAGGCGGCCATAGCTTGTTAGCCTTATCAGCTTACACCTTTGATATTGCACAGGCATGTTATGGTCAATTGACAGCTGTTAAAGCAAGGCATCCGCTGGTCAATATCAGATGACCATATTGCGGGCACAGGTGTAGAGCCCAACGGAGTCATGTATTCTTTTAAGTTAGCCGCTGGTCAGGTGATGGTTTTTCATCGCTATGCTGGCTCAAGTTTTATTTTTCTTAGGTTGAAGGACAGGACTTTCTTAGAAACTTTTTTCGACTGGAGTTGACGATTTATTTCAACTATAGAAACTTCCTTACAGGCGTATTTATAACATTTTAAAGATTCAACCCAATTTGTAAATTTTGTGTTTCTATTAATAAAAATTCGCTTAAATGCAATTGTTTCTATTAATGAAAATTCATTTTCTTTTTGCAGTAATTTTGGGTGGTTTTCTGACCTTTTGGAAAAAAATTGAAATCCAAGGTGGTGGATCCAATATGGCGGATCCAAAATGGCGGCTGTTGTAACATCAGAAAGTTATTGTCACTTGACGTGACGACATAAGATCGATTTTCGTACACACTATATATCCTCTAAGTTTCATTGTGATTGCTAAAATATTCTAGACGTTACGGAGGGGGTGCTGAATTCCTCACCCGGTCTGAAAAGATCCAAAAAAAGCGCGGTCTAAATATAATAGGGTTAAGATCGCTAAAGGGAATCTTCTGTCTTTAATTTTATTTTCAATTAAAAAAATGTAAACGTTAACTGTCATGAATTTTAAAGGAGAACGCACATGACTTGATGGAAAAAAAATGTGCGTTTTGCTCATATTGATCCAGTAATTAACATGTCCCGCATTGTTTGATTGTAAACAGCCCCACTTAAACAATTAGTAAACAAATATGATTCTGTCCGGTCATTGACCAGAGCCATTTGGAGTCGTTCCCGCGTGAACATAGTCAAAGGAATCATTAAGGCCTCTTTATTCAACAGTAATATAGATCGTTGGATATAATAGTTTTATAAACACGTGTCCGATTGTTTCATCATATACAACAGATGTTTGGAACGTATGATAAAGCACGAAGCACGATTTTTTTATGTCTTTTTAAACAGTACCGCATTTTCCTGAGATGTGAATAATGTCTTGATTGAAATTCTAACAGCGAAGCGCGTGAAGTTTAAAAATAGAATACAAGTGATTATATATACCCCCCCCCCCCCCCCCCCCCCCCCCAACGAGGCCGAGACAACATCAGCGTGTTCTGAGAGAAATAGAGGAAATCTAGGCGAAGTTCTCGCTTCAAAAAAGTGTTTTAGGAACACCGGCTGTTTTAGATAATGTTTTATGAAAATCGCCCGCAATTTTGGTTTGTTTGTCTGAGTCTTGTCTGAGTCATGACGTCAACGGCGCGCTTCTCTATTTGGGCGTTTGTGCGAGGTAGGGACAAAAGTCGGACCGGATCAACTTGGGTCGCTGATTTGAATAAGAATAGCAGCTTTTCAAGAACGAATAAATACACAATAGTGCTACTGTTATTCAAATCAACTATCCGTGTTGATTCGGTCCGACTTTTGTATTTGCTCGTTTGTGCGCTTCCATGCGTTTAGGTAGATGGCAGGCAGCGCCTCTTGAGCCGAACCGGACGCCGCTTTCGAAGTCTAAAAACCGGAGACGACAAATCGAAGTTGTCAGAAGAACATATTTCAAAGGCAACAGCTTGCAAAAACAAACGGACGTCTGACTTTTTCGCGAGTGGCAAAAATTGATTGGAAAGTTTTGGTTTCTGTACTTGATCCGGGGGAGCTTTCAAATATCATCGTGTACAGAGATAGAATGTATGGAGGCCTGCCCGTGTAACTAATGGCTCATGAAATTTGTCCGAGAGGTTTCAAATTTTCGAGGAGATATGTGGACGCTTTGCGGCGTAGTCTGCGGAATGCGAGAGGCGAAACGGTAAAACCACTTCAAGGCGAGGTTGAAGGTAAGCTGAAAAAAATAAATAAATAAATATTAACAATAATAATAATAACATTAATAATGTGCGAAATTTGCATTAAGTATACTCCCATTCGGCTCAGCCATTTGAAGCGGTAATTTCAGTTTAATCACAGATTTGCCATAGTTTCCGTCGCTGTCCCGACACAGAGATATATAGGATAGCACGAGGGAAGGCGTAAGTATGCAAACAAACGGTTTGGTTTGGCGTGCGAACCTCGATATCAATCGAGCGATCTGATGAAAATCACAAATGGTGTAGGTTTGTGAACTTAAACACATGTGATCTTTATTAGAGTTCATTGGGTATCAAAGCTCATGCACGTGACGAACTAGGTCAACTTTTAGTGGCAGAACAATTCAGTGGCGGATCCAGATCTTCAGATAAATGGGAGGCCCGATCATCCAGGCAACGAAATAAGGGGTGGGTCCGCTCCCGAAATCCCGGAAAAATTTTTTATAAAGAATAAAAAGCGGCAAATAAAAAGCAACGGTTTAAAAATTAAAAGTGTGGTTAGCTTGATCTCCACGTGCTTGCTCCTGACAGCTGTCATTACGATTACTCATCATGGAGTGCTTTTTTAAACAGGTCTATCATCTAACACACTTTCCCAGAAGCTGTTACTTGAAAAGCGATCACAACGTCCACTTGCCTTCGAGAAAACCGCGAAATTGAAAAGATCTCTTCGTGGTTGCCATGACAAAATCTGTTTTTTTTTTTTAATAGAAGTTTGTAAAGAAGCACTTTCCATGCTAGCAAGGCCACTATGACTGTTTGGAACTTTAAATTGAAATACAATTTAAACTTCCACACTATTTTCGCTAAGAGTAGGTTTGATGAAAACTTCTTGAAAACTTTCGTCGTACGATTTATGCCCGGTCTACTTCGTTTCGCAAGGACTAACTGCCTTTGGGTCTTATGGTGGCTGGGATAATATTTTGTATATTTTTCCAATATGATCTCTCAGTGATTGTTATGAAAATAAACGGTCACAACTGCAGCCAAAAAGATCCCAAAAAATGGGATTTTTTTTATCTCAGTAAACAGAGCTCAGCTAAAGCAAAACACATTGGTATTTTAAACAAGTTGTGATTAATTTAGAAGGAGCAAGATACATGAATTAGTGTTTAACGAGATTATACGAACAAGTAAACAGCAAACAAATAAACAAACATTCTAACAAACCAGACACAAAGACTTTGAAAAGGAGATAAAAACAGGGGATGAATTTACAAAGGGAAACAGGATACCCCCAAAAAATAAATTGCTTCTGACAGTGTGTGGGACAGCTTTGGAACAAATTATATATCTTCAATATTGCTTTAAGTAGCAACTCAACAATGAAAAGGACAACAAAAGAAAAGAGAAAATTAGTTGTCAACACAGCACCTACAGAGCCTACACAAATCGAAATGTCTTTCAAATGCAAATATAAAGCAAATGCGGTAATAACTATTTAAATTAGTTTCTCCAAATAATGTCCACAGCAGCTGTTGGATGATTTACAGTAATTGCCATCGAACTTGAATTTTAAATATTTTAATTTGCAACCGCATGTACATCATATCTTCTTTAACGATCTTCGAGTTTGAAGAGGCTGTACGTTTAACTGTGTCTAAGTAAACTTGGGGTAAAAGAACCGCTCTTAGGAATTAAAATGCACTTATTTTCATTGTATCCCTATGGTAGAATATTTTATATAATTCAAAGCAGCAGGTTTTCCTTGAAGCAACCAATTTTTCTCAGAAGGCAGGGCACCAGCGGCAAATGAAACAAAATTAAATAAAATGGCAACAATGCTTTTCCTCGGCGTTCTTAAGAGGCTGTCCGCGTAACAGCGGACAAGGCAAATTTTCGACCTTCACCGATTTCTCTAATAATTTCAGTGAAAGTCGACCATTATATCCCATGAACAAATATCACATTTATTTGGATCAAATCTTCTATTTTTATTTTTTGCGAGGCGGTTTTTACTGCAACCTCAAAACCTCCCAATTTGCATTTGAAGACTCCATAATTTAGCATTAAATGTCGGTCGCTGCCAAAGCGTATTTCCTTAACCAAACAAGCCGAATATTTTATATATCAAGGTTTTATGTTTCTTCTATACTTAAACGGTCAAACAATTGTATTCTATAAAATTTTGACTGAGTTATGAATTTTCAAAAACACTTCCTAACGGAATCAGAAATGCGTGACACGTAACATACCTGTAGTTGAAAGCGATTTTCTCGAATGTGGGACCTGATCAGAAGTCAAGTCTATTGTATCTCGAAAGTACTAATACCAGTCTAGAAACCTATCGAATAAAATTTGTGGGCACTCTGCACTTCGCGCCGTACAGAGCAGCAAGATTTTCCCAAATTTTCGCCATTTTGATTAAAACCAAAGATAACGACGGTCCGATTTCTTTACAGGGCACGGCTATAGATACGATCATTACCACTAAACACCACACTGTGGCATGCAAATGAATGATATTTGTCGATTTAGCCGTCGTTTGAGGAAAAAATCTACCGCTGTTGCAGGATTTTCAAAAGAAACAGCGATAAATATCAATATGCAAATTAGCTCCGAAAACGACATTTTGCTATATTTCCCTCGGTACTTCCCGGAAACTTTTTTCCTTAAAAATTATTTTACAAGGCACAGAAATGTTTCTTACCTGAGAAAGGATGCCTTTCAGACTATGTAAAAGCGTTTCAGTTTTGCTGTGAGTGATTATTTTCATTTCCCACGCTGCGGCCGGTAACACAGTGTTTGTTTGCTGGGCTGTTGGTTTCACTCTAATTCAATTAAAAGCGGGCAAGTTGCCTACATTTTCAAAGCTCTCTCAGCTCATCCTTAAAATGTTTATTTAAAAAAGTTTATTAAAATGTGGTGATAAAATCTATCTAGTCCACCTCTGTTTTGTATGTACTCAGTTACATGGCGGATCATTGGAATTCACGGGAGCGGGGTGGGAGGCGAGTGGGGCGGAGGGTGGCAAATTAATTTCCCCCTATAAATGTCGAAAAAGGAGCTATAATAATGTTTCGTTTCCAGATCGCGGAAGGATAAGAATGAAAAGAAACTTCCTAACTTGCCCTTGTCTTGCCCCTTTTCATGGCTTTCTGCCAGCAAACAGGCATCGTGTCCTTGTTTGCGTTTGCGAGCGCTCTCATTGGTGGAAATTTTCTTCTTTCTCAGAATTTAGCTAGAATGTTTACTTAACAAATAAACACGGAAAGAGCTTACTTTGCATTTTTCGCCAAGACATCGCTTTAATCGAACTTAAAAGCATTGCAGTCGTCAGATATTTCTATTTGTAATGAATCTCAATAATTTTTGGTCTTGTTTACGATTATCTTTCTGACATTTGAAGAACATGTATTTACGAGATTGTTTGCCTTTGGTACACCGGGTTACGAGCGTTCTTCTGATTGGAGAGTAGCCCTCACTGTGTAAAAATATCCTAAAGCTAAGCCGAAGTATAATATCAAAACGAAACTTCGTTAAGTAGTGGATCTTAATGAGGTTAGCCGTTAGCCGTAAAGCGACCAAAAATATTAAGTCTTAGGCGTAACAGTCGTTGGCCGGAAAAAAAATGTTAACAGTAAAAAGAAAGTTCAAAAAGAAAGTCTCAGGATTTCTTGTCAAGACTTTTACGTGTTTTGGTACCGAGAAGTGTTAGATTTGCTCCAAGTCGTTCGCTTTTTCTTTGTGTCAACAAAGTTATTATGAGTTATTATTCATTCTGGTCCCCAGAGCCCGCGATCCTTCTGGTCTCCATCAGGGATCGAGAACTCAAATTTCTGAGCATTAACATGCGCAGAGCACTCGTTCTGTATCTTTCAGCCAATCAGATTTGTCAGATTTGACAATGAGTCCGTTAATCGCGGACTAACGGTTTTGGAGGCGGCCAGAGCTCTCGATTCCTGGCGCAGACGAGAAGGATCGCGGCCTCTAGAGACGAGACTGTGAATTGATCACTTACAAAAAAGGAAACAAAATCGCGCATTGAAGTGTTCGCGCGCGAAGCGCACTATTAAATTCCAGGAATGGCTCGTTCCGCGAACAGTAGCGATTTTTGATTTTCAAGCCAGACTGTGCATCTTCCTTATCCAGCGGTCTTTTGCGAATCAAACGAGGGAGCAACTTGGAGCTAGTGCCGTAGCACATTGTAATTCATAGTCTCCACACAGCATGCGATTTTTTGTCTCACGCTTGCGACAAAAGAACATATTATCTTTATCACATTTAACGCTATAGTACCTTATTCTACAACGGTAAACTGTATCTTTCAATCCTATAACTTGATAGGATCATTACCTCCCGCCTGAGCCTGCGGACCATTGTCTACACGAATAACTTGCTATAAAATCCCATTATGATGCCGTCATAATGATTTCTTATAATTTGAACTGTAAGAATAAGGAACGACGAATCCTAGAAAACTGACCAGAGTTTTCAATGGCCTACAAATTCATCAACCATTACTTTTTGACCAATGAACGCCCTGAAATTCTCTCAGTTGTTGTATAATTGCAATAAACTATGTCTTAAGTACATTTGCTACAGCGTCACGGTAATTATGTGCCTGTTGAAAATTTTGAAATAACAAGCATGCTGTATGGAGTCTATGAATTACAATGTGCTACGGCGCTTGCTCCAAGTTGCTCGCTCGTTTGATTCGCAAAAGACCGCTGGATAAGGAGGGCGCACAGTCTGGCTTAAAAATCAAAAAGTGCGTCTGATAGTGGAACAAGCCATTCCTGGAAATCCTGCGTTTCGCGCGCGAACACTTCAATACGCGATTTTGTATCCTTTTCTGTAAGCGGTCAATAGACCTTTTTCCCTTGGGCGGTTTGTTTTCCAAATTACAGACCACGTAATATTCCACATAAAATTTATTCTTTCATATACACGCGACTATTTGAAAATTTGAAAGCAAGAATTCCTAAGAGTATCAACAAATGGTCTGTAATGGGGCAACAAATCACCCAAGCGAAAAAGGTCTATAGGCCATCTCCGAGTTGCTTTTTGCCTTTTGCCTCAGATTCAAAACGAGTCTTCGTGCGAAACCACTCAAATAAAAAGAGGTTTGATTTGCATGAAAATGGACGTGAAGGTGGAAGGCATTTTCATATGAATGGTTTCGCACGTAGATTCGTTTTCAAACGCGACTCATTGTCAAATCTGACAAATCTGATTGGCTTAAAGATACAGAACGAGAACTCTGCGCATGTTCATGCTAATGCTCAGAAATTGGGAACGGTCAGAGTTCTCGAACCCTGATGGAGACAAGAAGGATCGCGGGCTCTGGGGACGAGAATGATCAATTCAAATACAGTAACTCTGTTGACACAAAGAAAAAGCGAACGACTTGGAGCAAATCTAACACTTCTCGGTACCAAGACACGTGAAAGTCTTGATACGAAATCCTGAGACTTCTGGGCTAGAATTTTCTTTTTACAGTTAACATTTTTTTTTCGGCCAACGACTGTTACGCCTAAGGCCTTCGGCTAACCTCATTGAGACCCACTACTTGAAGTTTCGTTTTGATATGATACTTCAGTTTATTTTTAGGCTTTTTTTCCACATTTATTGGGGGAAATTGTCAATAAACTTTTCATTGACAATTAGTCAGGTACCTCAGGCGTTGTAAGGATGAGCTGAGAGAGCTTTGAAAAAGTAGACAACTTGCCTGCTTTTAATTGAATTAGAGTGAAACCAACAACCTTCCAAACAAAACAAACACTGTGTTATCGGCCGCAGCATGGGAAATGAAAATAATCACTCACAGCAAAACTGAAACGCTTTTACATAGTCTTTTCTCGGGTAAGGAACATTTCTTTGCCTTGCAAAATAATTTTTAAGGAAAATAGTTTTTGGGAATTACAGAGATAAATATAGCAAAATGTCGCTTTCGGAGCTAATTTGCATATTGATATTTATCGCTGTTTCTTTTGAAAATCCTGCAACAGCGGTAGATTTTTTCCTCAAACGACGGCTAAATCGACAAATATTATTCATTTGCATGCCACAGTGTGGTGTTTAGTGGTAATGATCTTATGTATAGGCGTTCCCTGTAAAGAAATCGGACCGTCGTTATCTTTGGTTTTAATCAAAATGGTCAAAATTTGGGAAAATCTTGCTGCTCTGTACGGCGCGAAGTGCAGAGTGCCCACAAATTTTATTCGATAGGTTTCTAGACTGGTATTAGTACTTTCGAGATACAATAGACTTGACTTCTGATCAGGTCCCACATTCGAGAAAATCGCTTTCAACTACAGGTATGTTACGTGTCACGCATTCCTGAGTCCGTTAGGAAGTGTTTTTGAAAATTCATAACTCAGTCAAAATTTTATAGAATACAATTGTTTGACCGTTTAAGTATAGAAGAAACATAAAACCTTGACATATAAAATATTCAGCTTGTTTGGTTAAGGAAATACGCTTTGGCAGCGACCGACATTTAATGCTAAATTATGGAGTCTTCAAATGCAAATTGGGTGGTTTTGAGGTTGCAGTGAAAACCGCCTCGCAAAAAAATAAAAATAAAAGATTTGATCCAAATAAATGTGATATTTGTTCATGGGATATAATGGTCGACTTTCACTGAAAATATGAGAGAAATCGGTGAAGGTCGAAAATTTGCCTTGTCCGCTGTTACGCGGACAGCCTCTTAAATACGAAGCCTTCATAGTGTCAGTTAACTTTACGTGACCAATTCGTAAAATGACTTTGAACAAAAACACTGTTAACCCAATCAAAGTTGTTCAACATCTGTTCGAGAATTTTCCTCATTTCTTTTCTAATTACTGGACAGTGTAAGATAATTATAGTGGGCAAGAAAGGGAGTGGTAAATGATACTTTCGCGAGGCGTGATTTTTGCGAGCAACGTGAGCTGAATATCATTTGTGTCTGTCGTAAAACGCGAAAATATAACTCCTGTAAATGAAAGCGATATTGCTGTCAGCCGTTATTTTACATGTGTCCCGCGAGAGATATCTGTGCAGCAATAATCGAGATTCGAGTTTCCCATAAATTTTACTTTCTTACTGACGTAAGTGGAAGAAAAGTTCTAAATCTAGGTTAATCTTAAACTTTCAAGACTGGCAATTAAATATTAAAACTGATCAGCATTTTTTTTCCATGAAACGTGATGTCTCCCTCTCTGGAAGAAACATCGGTGGTCAAATAGCTGCTAAGTTTAAATTGTCTCCATATATGAAATTTTGCATGTAAAATTACTAAACAAACACAGTACCAGTTTAACTATCAGCATGTGTTTGCTAAATTTCTATTCAAAAGTCAAACTTATCATGACAACGGCAAGGTGTGCATGTCACACCTGTTTTTTTTTTTCTGTTATTTCTTTAACTCGAAGGTAAGTGTGTGTTTAGGCCGCCTTCCAAGTAGGAGATTTTGGAAAAGTGTTGCATTTATGACAGGCTAATTTTGTGGTGATCTAAATTGTAAGTTTTAGGCCAACTAAATAGTACAGAAAATTAAGACGGATTCCGCTGAAAGTTAAAAATTCTACTATACCAGGGTGACATTTTGTATGCAATTTGAAACATGTGACTGTGATTCGTTTCTCTAAGTGACCCCGCGATTCAATTTGAAAGCCATTTTAGAGAAAGTTAGTGTCGTGCCTCATAACGCGTTTTATGTTAACGTGCTAAAATATCGATAACTTCAAGTTCATTTTTCTCTCGCGGGGTCAGCTTGAGGACTAAAGTATCTATGAGTTCTTCTTAACTGTATTGAAACTGTTACCGTGGTATGAGTTCTTTTTGGTAACTTTATTTTTGCCTTTTCGGCTCGAATGTTCAGGGGAAACCGTCTTTCTGAGTTATGAGTCTGTGCAGTTAAATCTCACACATAAACCCGATATTGGGCGAATAGTATACTTAGCAAGAGTGCGGCTTTCCACTGAAGTCGTAAGTGTGGCATTTTCATGTTTGGCAAATAATTTTCCTTGCCTCCCATAGCATCTCATAACACTAATAGGTAGTTCCTCTTTTTCTAGCTTTGTGAAAGAATCTTAATGTCAACTCAGTATCACAACGGACAGGACCAAGCACTTAGAAATCAAGCTATCACATATTTGTAACCTTATCGTTGTAAGAAAACGTTTTTGTTTTTTTTAACTGCCCTATTGTTATATTTAATATTCAGAAGTTTGCTGAATTTCCTGGCTTTTTATACCAAGAACTTCTAGAGAAAAAGGGCTCTGAGAAATTCACCACAAGACTGAAAGTTTTGCCGAAAACGTCGAACAATGTAGTAAGTACCAATTCATATAAGCTAAGCATTAAAAATTTCATACCTAGAATGTCCAATTATTTAGTGTAACATAATCAAGTCCTACATGTTGTTTCAGAACAAGGTTTTCAGGCTTGGTTTACTGATATTTAGTTTTGCAAGCCAATAAATTTCTACTTACCATGCTCATCAATTGGAAGGTGATAAAATATTCAAAAGTGGTTGTCTGTTTGTTTCTTTGTATGCTTGTTTTATTTAATTATTTTTTTTTTTTTAGATTTTAAAGCCAAGAGAACTATAACGGTTAGAATGCGACAGTATTAATTCAAGAATGTAAACATTACTCAATCACGTAAACACTTAGAGAAATTCGCTTCAAGTAAATTTGAAAACAAAAATCTTGGAAGCCTTGGTGATTTTCGTGACTCAACCAAAAATAAGCCCGCGGTTACATTAAATTATCGTTGTTACGCTCAGCATACTTATGTCAGCAAATATCACGCAACATAAAAGGGTATTATTTTAGCTGACAATTAAGGGCATTTTTTTAAGGGTATTTTTTTTAGGGCCGGGCTAGACGCACGCAACATAACAACGCAACATATTGCAACAGTGTTGCGAGATGCTGTAAAAATGTTGGCCAAACGCATGCAATATTTCAACGGAACATAGCGCAAAATCGTTATACATAACATGTTCCACACGTTTGGCCATCCTTTTGTAATATATTGAAACATGTTGGATGGCGTTTTGAAATAGCAAATCGAGCTAGTGCGCATGCTCCAATGCAACATTTAACATTTAAAATGTACGTGTGTGGCAAAACGAGTAGAACACCATGCAACGTCCAAAATGTTGCAAGATGTACCGCGAGAAATAAGACCATTTTCAAACTTGATCTAACACCATCCAACATATTGCAACAAAGTTGCAATATGTTGCGTTGAAACGTTGCGTGCGCTTGGCCGGGCCTGAAAACGTTTAATTACATACAAGGAACAATTTCTGCATTCTAATTAATGCTGCTTGGTTGAAAACACATCCACTTATCCCAAAACCAGTGCAGAAAAGTGAAATTAACAGTGCATGTCGTGAAACTGACAATGCCACAAGCAAAATCCATCTCAGATAAACAAGATGGCGAACAGGAGAAAAGATTCTGAAAGAAAATGCAAAGGTTTAAAACAACGCAAAATACAAAACAACAAAAATGTCCAGTTACCGAGGAGTGTGAAAGACGAGCAAAAAGTAAAAAAGCAATGAGGACAAAAAACAATCTTCAAATTAAGCTCAGACCGACGGCTGATTGCAAAATCTTCGCTGAAAATTAAATCGGTTAATCGTGTAACGCCCTGTGAAGGTATAATAAGCCTACGGTGCGTCAGTCAGCCTTTGTATGTAAACGAATTGGATATGTTTGACTCGCCTGCCAAGGACAAGCCTGGACAAACAGAGCATGCGTGAAACCGGGAGGGAAAGATACAATGGCTCAGTCAGCAGGGACAAACTTCTTCGATTGATATAAACACCCGCTAAAAGATGGCTAAGGGGAAAAAGGTTAGTCCCTCCTTCCAGGAAGAACTTTTCTCCTGTAGCTTCACTGTTACATGCGTGCTGAAAGTACCATGGATCTGAATGTCTCAAGGAGAGAAAACACACAAAATCACATTTGCCATTTAGTTATATATGTCATTGCAATTGAGCGCTTGCAGTAGCCCTCCACTTCAACCCAAACTAGCTTTCGGTCTTGTCGCGTAAGTTTCAAGCTTTGTTCCGAGGGCGTTAATAAAAATAGTTGTCTATATTTCTCTGTAGAAATGAAGGCTCGAAGCCAAAGATCATCTGTTGGTCTGCTTATGGACGAAAAGCACTTCATAATAATGGAAGTGGCTTTCCTGATAGTCATGTTTATGTGCAGTGAAAAACAAGGAGCACTCGCAACACAAGGTGAGTGGATAAGCAGGTCATCTATATCAGTTCAGCAGGTAACACCAGTGACAACAACACACGCGTTATGAAATAGATGGACTAGTAGTTAAACGTAAGCCCAGTACGCTAATCAGACTTTCTCTTCGCGCTCCAATTCAAAAATGACATTTTTGGTAGGGATTTTAAAACTCAACCTCGTTCCCAGGGTCTCTCTCTGAGAAGAGAGAGACCCTGGTTGCGGCTGGTCACGTGCCACCCAGAATTTGGGAAGTGACTAAAAATTCGTTGAAGGGAGGGCGGCTTAGACTGCTTTTGTCAATACTAAGGCTACAGGAGAGCGTAAAGTGTTGCCACCAAAATAAACACTTTTTTCACGTGGCTCCGGTATGTTGCATTACGGTCATGTCGCTGTGCAATACAGTGCAAACGCAGAAAAAAATTTGTACGGTGGACAGAATTTTGTTGAGGAACAACCCTCCCTGCGGTTTTGGTTTGTCACCCAGATCACGTGACCAGCCGCAACCAGGGTCTCTCTTCTCTCGCTCTTGGGGGCGGGGAGAGAGAGACGCTGGGAACGAGGTTGTTTAAAACTAAGTTTGCCTTAAAAAATGATGGATCTTTTCATTTCATTTGTTTAATAGAATGTGGTTCAGTTGTGAACAACACACTGCTAAGTCCCGGATATCCAAATAACTACCCACCCAATATGGATTGTAATTATTCCGTTCCTATTCCACACGGCATGGCGATGAAGATTTACTTTCATGAACTTAACGTGGAGTATCATCCAACGTGCGAGTGAGTATTAAAGAAGCTTAGGAGCGTTAACTCTTATTCATTTTATGAATAAAACTACCAGTGATACATTACCACTATGATGCACTAGCAATATTCACGGGTAACGTAAAGAGTGGAAGGCAGGTAGCTCTCCACGAACCGCTAGGTTATACAAAAACAGTTTGGACGTACACTTGGAAAGCCTCAGCGTAATAGTTTTTCTAAGGCGAAAAAAAACTTTTTTTTTCTCAGTATGGTACGTTATTAAACTTCTTATTCGGAGGAGTCTTTCAAACGTCTTTCACAACTTCGATCTTACTGTCAAAATCAAAGGACTTACCAACAATAGAGCGTATTCACATAACGTCACGGCAGCCATATTGGTGTTCCAAAACAAAGAAACGGCGGCCATATTGGTGTACCAAGCCATCACACCGGAAATTTAAATCTATTTTTATTCAAAAATCGTCTTTTGTTTAGGTAAACCAATATGGCTGCTGTCACGTGAGTGAATACGCTTCATTGTTTGAAAGAACTATCCAATAGGAGTTGGAAATCGAGCTTGAGCCCGAATTTTGCAGTTTTATTCTTTGAAAGGAAGGCTTGAACTGTTGTGATAAAGTCTGATCCACTAAAACAAATTGCTTCTCAGTCATTATAAAAATGTCGTCTCTATTTCTTTTTGCGGAATCGAATGTATAATAGTAAGAGCTTGTCAATGTTTGCTTCGTCCTCACCATAAAAATGTCAAGTTGTTTTCGTTTCGACGTGGTATAAGGAACCAAGATATTACACTTACTTTAAAAAGAACACTAAAATGATGAATATAAATAAAAAAAACAAGAAACCATAAGGTTAACATGGTTAACATAAGAAATAAAAGAGGCTCGCCTTTAAAAGATGTGCTGTACGAGAAGAAGCCCTTTTTCCAGGGAGGAGGGATAATAATAACAATTGTATTGAACTCATATAAATGGATACACTCGATTTTTACATTCTTGTTAAGGCAAACAAAGATATTTAATTTGTAGTTAGATTACAGCTAGTGCAAACTTGAAGCTAAATTAACCGGTAGTTTTTCTTGTTAGCTCCCCATATGACACTCTATTTGCAATAAATCTGTTGCATATATATAGCCTGGTCTGACAGGGTTCATGTCAGGTTCATCTCTGTTACTCTACTGCATGTAAGCTAATCTTAACTTTTTTAAAATGAAGATATGACTACTTGAAGATAACTAACGAGAACGGTGAGCCATTTGGTGTGATCTGTGGTTGGCGGTATGACACAGACATTATAGTGACTGGCGACTTCGTGTGGCTAATATTCCATTCAGACTATGAAGTACAGAAAAAAGGATTCAACATATCTTTCACTGCTGTTCCAAAGCCTAGTGAGTACAATTATTTTAGGGAAAATACACATAACAAGTACAGAGTATTAACCCTCGGATGCCACCCCCTAGCTTTTTCTTTTTTCGTACTTTTGAAAAGGGTATTTACTCTATAGTTCTGAGACTTTCAGTAGCTGTCAATTCATCCGGCCCTTGCGGAAAACTTGGTATGTTTAACAATATGTCCAAGATTTTGGAAGTTGCCATTGCAAATTTGTTCTATAAATCAACCCGAAGAAAGGGCAGATCATGATCATGATTGAAGCCCACCGTAGACTATGAATCCTCTTTGGTCCAGGTGGTCGACGATGCCCCTTTGGGTAAATGTAATTAAATGAATGTGTGTGTACGTGGTGGGTGATTGATTACAGCCTAATTTAATATTACCCCAAAGTTTGAAGGACGAGGGCTGTCTGTCTGTAGTTAGTATAACTCTTTCGATCGTCTAGACACAACGAAAGGAGAACGTGCCGTCATAATAAAAGGCGCAATTGCCTACTGAAACAAATAACATTGTAACGCAAGACAACTGATGTATTACAGGTTAAAAATAAAGGAAAAAGCTTTAAAAGCTTCAGTGAGCTACTGACAACACTATTTCCAAAAGGGAGATAGAACAGTGTTATTTATCGTTGTCACCGAGCTTTACGTACAAATTTCACTGTTGCAGAGATAATTGGATGTGGTTCCGTGGTAAACAATACACTGAGAAGTCCTGGATATCCAGACAAATACCCACCCAATATGGATTGTAATTATTCAGTTCCCATTCCTCACGACATGGCGATAAAAATCACCTTTCATGAATTTGACGTGGAGTATGATCTAGAATGCAAGTAAGTAAAGACATAACTATGCCAATCCTGAACATCGATCATATATTCTAATCAGATCTATCAATTTCTGCTAAATCAAGAGCCTACTCCAAGCATTATACTCACAAGGGACCTGTCCCCAATTATTCCGACCCAAGACCCTTATTTTGTCATTACCTTGATTCCTTTCAATAAATCCATATTCATTCATCGTTGTTTTCTTGTCGAAAAAAACTGAAATGAGTTCAATTCCCAATTAACTCTACAACATTATGACGCACTCGATTCCAGAAATGTACATATCACTTGCTTATTTGATGATTAACTCGTGCAATGATCATCCGTCATAGTTGTAACCTAGCAAGAGCAAGTTGCGAACTTTTAAAGTAGCTCTTGCCAATTTTAAATGAGTAAACTGACGAAGGCCGAAGTTTTTGGTCGAAACGTCTTCACAAGTTTCACATAAATGCAATTAACGTTATGCGAACGTCAGCGTCATGCAGATACTTTTTACGTTTAATTATGTCCATCCCCGCCTGCAACTTTAGTATTTTTTTTTTTTTTGCTTGATGACTTCCCGTATTTTTCTTTCTTATTTGAAGGTACGATTACTTGAAGATTACTAACGAGAACGACGAGATATTTGGCGTGGTCTGTGGTAAGCAGCCTGGGGAGAACGTTTTGGTAGCTGGCAACTACGCAAAACTAACATTCCATTCAGACTCTGAAGTGCAGAAGAAAGGATTCTTGATATCGTTCATTGCTGCTCCAAAGTCAGGTGAGTATAATAAGAGTGATACTTCACAGAGGGCATTCAATACAGTGTGATGCAAAAGAAGGAGAAATCCTATCGAATTGAAATGAAATGTATAAATTGGTAATGCAAGGAGAAGTATCCAGCTATGGAAGTCATTAAAGTGCCCCTGTGATCAAATTTTTGAGTTTCATTTTTTTACATTTTCGTGTCCTATTAGACTTTCTTACTCACCTTGCCAAATTTCAATCCATTATGAACATCAGAAGTCATTTTGTTTTAACATTTAATTCAGAGAATTTACGGCCGCCATTAATCAACCTTGTTCCAAGCCTTGGTTGCAAATGAGAGAAAGTGACGTCAAAGGCTCAAAAATACCTCACGGGTTGAAATGAGAATAACAATAAGTGTTCAAAATCACGCGAAAAGGAACAAAAACTTTGGACGTGTTCTTCGTGCAATTTTCTATGCTGATTGTTATTAAAATTTCAACCCGTGAGGTATGTTTGAGCCTTTGACGTCACTTTCTCTCATTTGCAACCAAACCTTGGAACAGGGTTTTGTAATGGCGGCCGTAAATTTTCGGAATTAAATGTTAAAATAAAATGACTTCTGATGTTCGTAATGGATTGAAATTTGGCAAGATGAATAAGGACGTCTAGTTGTACACGAACATGTAAAAAAATACAAAGCAAAAATGCATGAATACTAATCAAGTAAAAATTGTTTGTGTGGCGATAAATTATAATGCATGCTTGAAAGAATGGGACCAGAAATGAAGAAAGAAGGAAGCACCATATACCCCTTAAGGTTACTGTAGATCTTCAGGGGTTTCTCCCAGAAAATTCTTCACACGCGTGCTGCTTTTTACGAAACCTTTTTGAGAAAACCTATTGTAAGATGGCATAAAAGGCGGAGTATTTGAAATATTATAAAAGCCTCACGCACTTTGACGCATTCATAACCAAGGAACATTTTGGCCAAGTTTCGTCATAATCTGTCAAATCAACATACCCTATTAATTCGGTGGAAACGAGGGAATCTTCGCAAAAATAAACCCAGAGATTTCTTCTCCTAACGTTTTGCAAGCTTATCACACGTCATCAAAGTGGCTGTCAATGTGGTTATGCCGCCGACCAATGAAACACAAGCTAGCTTGGGACCCCTAAAGGCTCTTCACTAATATAGCCCATTGAAATACGCGGTAAATATAATATTTCGCTGTCAATCGCGGTCAAATTGATTTGGACTAATAGTAGAAGTGTACTAAGAAATTTCAGTTGCAATAATTGAGCTTTTCATCATCACTTTGCAGATATACGAAAATGTGGCTCCGTAGTGAACAATACACTGAAAAGTCCAGGATATCCAGGCACCTACCCAAGCGATATGGATTGTAATTATTCAGTTCCTATTCCACACGGCATGGCGATAAAAATCACTTTTCATGAAATGATGGTGGAGTCTCATTCATCGTGCAAGTACGTAATAGCTGTAACCATGGTAACTATATTATTATAAAACTATTCAAGCTAACAGACCCCACAGCGCTGGTGTATTTCCATATCCTTGTCCTTTATATAGTTCAGGGTTTATTGTCTTGTCATTCTCAAATATGAACGGCACGAAATGTTAACTTGGCTTTGACCCATGCAAACCTTTGACTTAAGGTAAAGGTGATAAAGGCTGTCCTTGCCAATTCTTTGAGATACCTTTGATTGCGACAAAGGCCTGTAAGAATAGGTTAAAATGAGATGGTTATGAACTCGATCATGTTATACTGAAGAAGCCAGAACAGGCGAGGGACATTTTTTACAATGCTACATACATTGACACAAAAGAAACTCACTGTTACTCTTGTTGCTTCAAGTTATACCTTTTTTAATTTAAACGTGTGGTATCTATTGGATCCTACTCTTGAGGCATCGCCGTTAGAAATCCAACAATCTACGTATTACTGTTTATGCAATGTCAGGCATAATTAAAGTACATAGTATTGAGAGTAATTTACATGCTGTCCCCCTCTTGGGATATGATTTAACTTATTAGTCTCCCTCCACCCCCTCATTTTCGTGAGCCCTCAACCCATGTCCCGCTCGCTAATGATTAGACATTCTTTTATAACAAGGTTAGAAAAAGTTCTGAAATGAAACCAAACTTCAATTAAAAAACATGCAAGACTTTCCATCCCACTCTGTTCTAGCATGCATTTTTCTTTAAGGTATGACTACTTGAAGATTACTAATGAAAAAAGCAAGACATTTGGTATGCTCTGTGGTTTGCGGCGTTGGACGTTTATTGTGGTAACTGGTAACTTAGCATGGCTTACCTTCCATTCAGACTCTGACTTTGCAGGAAGAGGATTTTTTATATCATTTACTGTTGTCCCAAATCCTGGTGAGTTTTATCAACATGGTATTTCACACTGCTTAGAAGGTATAGCTCATTAGCGATGGTTGGTGTTCGTGACAAGAGTGTTCCATCGAAAGTTTTTCACTGCATGTACACCTAATTACGTTGTCATATTGAAAAGAAAAATGAAAGAAGTCAAATAGGAATTAATTAACTTAATCATCATAGCTGGCAGCATTTACTGGAAGCTCACGAGTTTATATCTGTAGAAATGTTGATCGTGTTATAAGACAAATTGAATTTACGTGCATTTTGAGGCGTTTTGAGGCCGTTTCGTCAGGAGAATTTCAAACATATCTTGGTAATGCCTAATTAATTCCTATTTGCCTTTTTTCTTTTTTGCTTTTTTCTATGACAACGTTATTGCAATTAGGTGTACACGCTTCAAGATAAAAGTTCACCTCAATGAACATCATGGCACGTGCTCTCGCGGTCTTTGAGCAGTAAGACACTCCTCTCTGAAACTTCTATTTTCATTCGCCCGCTGTAAACACTACCTCTATTGTTATTCAGGGATAGGGGCATTGTTATAGCCTTTTATGTATTGTTTTAGGAGCCAATGAAATAACTCGTTCCGAGAGGTCGTGGGCGACCCTCTTTGAGATATGTCCAGTATTGAACGCTAATGAGATGCACGCTCTTTATAATAAGCATCACAAAGTGTCCTCACTGATAAACGGTTCACCTAAACTCACATAAATCTATCAAATATGAAGTATTATGAAAATGGTCAATAACCCAGTCATATATGAAGTACTTGCTGAACAATACCTGCGTTCAATCCTGGATATAAGTGCGGTCTTTAGGTCAAATGTCTATGGTATACTTGAATTAATAAATTTCTTTTTTAAAGAAAACTCAACCTAATTATTTGACAAATACAGGCTTTTGGTAAAGGGTAATTAAGGCCTACTTAGTTACTAAAACAGAAACAGTAAAAGTAAAACAGGTTAAGCAAAATCTAGCATTCATCCTTAGAATTTCATATCTTCTTATAATTCAGGTACGAGAATTGTCCGTTTAGTTTTCAGGGAGCCTCTTTCAGGAGATCTTTTTTTCTTTCTAAGAGAAAATGGATACACGAGTTGTCGCTGTAACTGAGCTTCGCATTTAAATTTATCGTTGCAGATATAATAGGATGTGGTTCCATAGTAAACAGTACACTAGCAAGTCCTGGATATCCAAATAACTACCCACCCAACATGGATTGTAATTATTCAGTTCCCATTCCTCACGGCATGGCCATTACAATTACTCTTCATGAATTTGACATACAATACGAATCACAATGCAGGTAAAGCTAATAAGACATGACTATTGGGGGCTCTTGTTTTTTCTTTCTTTTTGTGTGTGTCTATGTGTGCGTTGTTTAAATCTCCTTGATTCTCTCTTTCACAATGAGCCGGTTTCAAATTAACAGATGCCATCCAAAACTGGACTACTCCATGTTTGTGCAGTCAGGACTGGTCCTTTAACTGATCCGAACCTCGAATGGGATCAGGTTGGATAGCAGGCCCTGTGCCAATCTGATCCTTTTCGGAACCATGGTGACAACGTGTTCGTCTTGCAAACGTGTAGTTATGAACCCTTAAAATTTCTGCACAATGGCAAATATGGAAGGGACGGGTTATATAACAAAACAGCACCTAAATCTTTAACATGTGTTAATTATTCTTTTAAGGTATGACTACCTGAATATCACTAATGATAACAGGAAACCATTTGGTTTGATCTGTGGCGAGCGACGTGGGATGGTAGTCAATGTAACTGGAAACTACGTACTACTTACATTCCACTCAGATGTTGAGGTGCAGAGGAAGGGATTCGTATTATTTTTTACCTCTCTCCCACTACCTGGTAGGTGGAAAGTATCCAACTGTTCGTCTAACAACATTGCCAATGAATCAACCACTGGCTGAAGTATTTGCTTTTGATGGCATCCACTTTGAAAGGCCATGCAGTCAGTAAACTGCAAAATACTCGTCACTTTTGATGCGACAATTAACAAACTGACGTTAGTTTTTTATGCGTCTGTCCTGTTATTGATGATAAATTGCGTCATAACATTGTCAAAGTGTTGTAGATACAAACAACAAACTTTGACAATGTTATGACGAAATTTATCATCAATAACACCCGGCGTTACCAATCGATGAAATGGATGATCGATTAAAATCGATATCA
Source organism: Meandrina meandrites (assembly GCA_963693305.1). NCBI lineage: Eukaryota > Metazoa > Cnidaria > Anthozoa > Scleractinia > Meandrinidae > Meandrina > Meandrina meandrites. The sequence continues at coordinate 10,228,627 of OY855914.1, forward strand.
ATCGATGACAATCGATATCAATTAATCGATTGATATTGATAATCGATGACCAATCGATGAATTAGATTTTTGTGACCTTATCGATTGGCATCGATTGACATCGATTGTCATCGATTGCCATCGACTGTTATCGATTATCACAATGCAGTTTTTTACTCTTGAAATACGAAAATTCGACACATTTATTTTGAAAACTCGACTATTTAACAGCAACCGAACTAGCAGAAAGCAACTAACTTAAACTTATGCAATAAAACATTTATATTGGAACTATCGCAAAACAATAATTCCTGATTAATTCTAACACACAGAGCATTCGCCAATAACAGTTGTATCAGAAATAAATTGCAATGCATAAGTGATTTACTCGCCACAAACGATTTCGCAGTTTCTTCTTGCTTCTTAACTCAAATGAAAGCAAGTCGCGACGAGACACTTACGAAGCGGCAAAAACTCCCCGCTTCGCAGCTGAATTTCACTTGGAAGATCCCCGGCAACATCTGTCATGAAAGCAATGCCTATCGATGCCAATCGATGAATTAATTGCCAATCGATGAATTAATTGCCAATCGATGCCAATCGATGAATTTAATTGCCAATCGATATCAATTAACTAATTTTATCGATTGATATCGATTTATCGATTGCATTTCCGATCATCGATTTCATCGATTGGTAACGCCGGGATAACAGAACAGACGCATTAAAAACTGACGTCAATTTGTTTTTTTTTTTTTTTGACAATAACAAAAAGTTAAAACTGATTTTCAAACGAAGGAAAGAAATGCAAGGGTCAAAATATGGAAGATGCGATCGGATCACCGCACCGCCGCATAATCTGAATTTTATCGCTGTAATACGAAGAATCACTGGCTAGTAAATTAAACGTTTAGTATTAAACAATACGGCCAGAAATATAAGGTAAAATTCGAATTACTCAACTAAGCTTTAATTCAGTGAAAACTGTTTACTACCGCTAAAACGCAGTTCAGCTTCTTACTTACTAGGTCTGAAGCCTCGATAAACATTCTCATCTTTTCGCTCTAAGGCTGCTATGGTTTCTTCAGTTTCAACCCATAAATTTTAGATGATTATTTCCTTATTGAAGACTACAAGATTTGTGGTATGATTCTCGCCCTATCAAGAATGCAGCAACATATTTATGCAGGATGACCATTTCAGTTATAAAAACTGCTATCAACATGGGTCCTGTGATTAAAAAAAAAAACTAGACCTAAAAAAGCTATATAAGAAGTCGACAAATTATCCTAAAACTAGAATTCATATACAATTATTAAAAATATCTGCCCCTTTGTAAAAAAAACGCTTTTTTAGTCGATTCTAATTTAACCCTATCAATAACTAGCTTGTTCTTATTCCTAATTTCATAATCATGAATATCATGTCGTTCAGCAAAAAGACGATTGCGTTCGTGTTTTCTGCCAAAAACGTTAGAAGGCGTGTCATCATAGATCACGGCATTCTTGTTCCAAGAGAAAAGTTTTATTGGTTGCATGTTCTCACAAGAATTGAGGTCATATTTTTAGTGCCTACCGAAATCGTTGCCACAACCCCTGAAAATGTTTAGAGAAGTGGCCTATCCAAGGTTTACAACTTGCTGTTGAGTTTGAGTTTCACATCAAGATTTACTGTTGCAGAGATAAAAGATTGTGGATCAATTGTAAACAATACCTTGAAAAGTCCAGGATATCCAAACAACTACCCACCCAATATGGATTGTAATTATTCGCTTCCCATTCCACACGGCATGGCGATAAAAATAACCTTTCATGAATTTCACATGGAGCCTGGTTCATCATGCAGGTATGTAAATAAATAAAAGACCATAACAATATCTTACCCATTTCTTCATGTCACTGAAGATGAAAAGACTCAAGCATTGTCACTAAAAAAGTGATCCTATTCTCATCTTCTTCATTCAAATAAATACAGCATAGTCTTCTTCCTTTTATTCTCGTCCTTTTCTTCTTCTATGCTTGCAGCATAATCGTGCAATCGTTCTTTGTTAATTGTTATACTAAGGTTAGAATGATGAATGAAATGATGTCCTCACTTTACGATCTTGCCTTATTCGCGACTTTCGGTCCTCTTTCCATGTTAAGACTTACTGTTCTTTTCAGGTTTGACTACTTGGGCATTACTAATGAGAAAGGCAAGTCGTTTGGTAAACACTGTGGTGGGCCGTATAGGAAGGACGTCACTGTAGATGTGAATGGGAACTACACATGGTTACAATTCCACTCAGACGCTGATTTACAGAAAAGAGGGTTCTTGTTGTATTTTAGTACTTTCCCACTGCCTAGTAAGTACAAAAAAAATTGGTTCCAGTGGTTCAGAGATTTCCGGATTGCGAGATCCGATTTCGCTCGACCGTCCGGTTGACGTTTTCGTTTATTAGGTGGATTGGAGTTGCACTGTAGATACCAATCAAGTTTTGTTTTCTGAAGACCCCTCAAAGTTGCATGTATTTGAAATGAGGCAGTCTTTTGTTTATCCATTCTAAGACAAATTAAGAACAAAATGTCACCTCTTTCGTGGTAAGTCAATTACATCTAAAAGCATAGACTACGGTAAGTAAACGCCGGTACCTCAAATAAACGCTGAGGCCGTCCAATAAAAGCAGTCTACCGTGCCCAACACTTCCATCTTACTCCTCCTCCTGTGTTTATCCCGAGCCGGGCCGTCACTTTGTACTTAGTCATTACAACTTTGATATTACTTATTTTGCTGTCACGCATGATTTAATGTTCACTTTTTCGTTTGTCTGTTTTTTTTTTTTAGAATGTGGTTCAATGATCAACAATACACTGAAAAGTCCTGGTTATCCAAACAAGTACCCAAACAATATGGAATGCAAATACTATGTGCCCAGTCAGCCCGGCATGGCAGTGAATATCAAGTTTGATGATTTTGACGTTGACTATGATTCGTCAGAACCAAAATACTGTCTGTAAGGAAAGCTATAAATGTTACTAAAACTAGATTACGAGCGTTTGGTCTTTTTGAAGTTCAGCGATCAGATTATTTCATGAAAGAAGTAGCAAGGATTGTTAAAGGACCTTTGAGTGCCTGAAAACGTTTATTTTCACTCTTCAAGTATCATAGCGAGAATGCGCATCTTCTCGTTTTCCTAAAAAATCCAATATGTTTACAGATGTTTAGTAACTTAAGTAGGTGATTCTGGAAATTGCATCATTCCCGTTACCATGAATTTTTTTTTCTCTTCACAGATACGACTCTTTGATGATTACAAATGATAAAGAAGATAAATTTGGCGAGTACTGTGGTCCGAAATCTGGGACTGAAGTTTTCGTGACTGGCCACTTCGCTCTACTAACATTCCATACAGACTTCACTATTCAAAAAAGAGGATTCATGATATCTTTCACTTTTGTTGGTAAGTAATAACAACAACATGGAAAATTAGACGACCAGCAGACTGGCGGGGGGAATTACTAACACAGGGAGAGGCAGATAGGCAGAGAGACAGCCAGGTTTCTACTGCACTTCTAAATGAGATATATTTTTAACTTTACAGCGCTTATCCGGACACGCCATTCATAAACGTTTACTAATGTTTAATTAATTTTCTGTTCGTTTGATTGCTAGATTGCGGACCTCAATGTTCTTTTGAGTGGGATCAATGGGATGGATACAAACTTTCCTGTCGAAATATAGCCTCAATCTTGGACGTTACTAAATGCTTTCCAAGGATTGTACCAACTTTGTAAGTGTGTTTATGGGGCTTACAAGTTGTATGCCTGTGGAAAGTCCTTTATGACGAAACTACGATTTCCTTTTTTGTTTGTTTGTTTAGTAAAGAAAACAAAAGAAAAAAACGATTCCACAAGGGGTTTCAATAAATTTCGTGGGTTTGGGGTTTGGATACTCTAACGTTTTGGACTGCGATAAATGTCACGTGAGCAAAACGATAATCGGGAGGAATTTCTAGATGGAAAAAAGTGCAGCATTTAGACAATTTAGCTCCAAATATACAACCCTCTTTTTGGAACCAAAAAAAATTGAGAGAAGCGAAAGAAGAGAAGAATGCTTTTATAAGTACTTTTTTCCCACACTTGTGATTTTAGAATACTATATTTGATTTTTTTTTAGAGAGTTGTCGTCAAGCAACATATCAATTTTACCAGCAGGAGTTTTTTCAAATCTCACAGATCTACAAGAATTGTAAGTAAAGCGATTGCGAATTTACTCGCTTTTTGTGCGCCAAGAGAAACAAGCTAAGTATAGAAAGCTAGCCTTTAACATGGGCGGATCTCGGGGGAGGGCAAAGGGGGCCTTCCCACCCTCTCCCCTTTTTCCACGGATTGATTGTAGAAACCATTATAACCAGCAGTCTTTCGAGCGATACAGTGCAATCAGGGTTAAGTTGTGGGTATAGAGCAACGCTGCTCTGTTGCCTCGTTCTGATTTTTCTGGTTCCGCCCCTGTTTAGGTCTTGCTCAGTTATTATTACCAATCGATATTTATACATTTTGGTAAGTTTATAACCTTATGTTGGCTTTCAGAATACTCAAATCATGCAACTTATCGACTTTACCAGTTGGAGTGTTTTCAAATCTTTCAGCCCTGCAAAACTTGTAAGTATATTGGTTCAACTTGCGACTTTTCTTTCTTTCCTGGGCGTCAGAGTTCCTAAATGAGAAAAAAAAACATAAGAATATTAGGAGTAACAAACTTGAGTATAAAAATATTAGATGTATATATATATATGTTAGGGAAATAATCTCGTTATTTCTGTGTCTTTATTTTAAATTTATTAAAATTCCATTTAATCAAGTTCCTTCCATGCTACTGAGGGCGACGGTAAAGAAAAAAAAAGTAAAAAAGATTCACTAGTCACTCCTAAGTGAACAAGCTACGTACATTCTACATTATAACTTACACAAATTAATACATTAAATGAGAAGTTTGACGTGCTTCAGTTTATACGGATTTTCTATCGGTTTTCTCTGGGTTAACTGGAGTTTATCAATACAACCATGCACTGCGATAAATGCCACGTGAGCAAAGCGATAATCGAGAGGAAGTTCTAGATACAAAAAAGTACAGCATTTAGACCATTTAGCTCAAAATATATAACTCTCTTGATATCGATGCAAGTTCCTAGAGTAAAAGTCCTTCGACGCGTTTGCCTGAATAGGATACTACCAATATTTTCTTGAGCTCTCGACACTTGAATGTCCAGGAACAAAAGTACGAATTTAGGGATTGTTCCTGCTTTTACATAGCAAACGTCGCCCTAAAATCTGATTGGTAAACTTTGTACCTGGTACGAATCCTCCCAACGGGTTATCAAATGAACATGCCTCGACATAAACAACATTGTGTCTAGACATAATGTTTGCTTTTTTGCAACCAAAAAAATAGAGAGAAGCGAAAGAAGAGAAGAGTGCTTTTATACATACTTTTTGTTTTATTTATTTTTGTCTTGGATGAAAAATTATTTTCCATACTTGTGATTTTAGAATGTTTTTTTTGTTTTTTTAGAGAGGTGTCGTCAAGCAACTTATCAATTTTAGCAGCAGGAGTTTTTTCAAATCTCACAGATCTACAAGAATTGTAAGTAAAGCGATTGCGAATTTACTCGCTTTTTGTGCGCCAAGAAAAGAACAGACGAGAAACAAGCTAAGCATAGAAAACTAGCCTTTAGCAAGGGGGATTTCGGGGGAGGGCCAAGGGGGCCGTGCCCTCCCCCTCCCCTTTTTCCTCTGATTGATTGTAAAGACCATTGTAACCAACATTTTTTCGAGCGATATAGTGCAATCAGGGTGGTGTTGTGGGCATGGAGCAACGTTGCTCTGTCGCAGAAAATTTTTTCGACCCCCTCTTTCTGATTTTTCTGGTTCCGCCCCTGTTTAGGTCTTGCTCAATTATTATTACCAATCAATATTTATACCTTTTGTCAAGTCTATAACCTTATGTTGGCTTTCAGAACACTCAAATCATGCAACTTATCGACTTTACCAGTTGGAGTGTTTTCTAATCTTTCAGCCCTGCGAAAGTTGTAAGTATATCTTATTTGGTTCAACTTGCGGCTTTTCTTTCTTTTCTGGGCGTCAGAGTTCCTAAATTAGAAAAACAAATATTCGGAGTAACAAATTTGCGTATATATGTCGACGAAAAGAAAATAATCTCGTTATTTCCGTTTCTCTTTTACATTCATTTCAATTCCCCTCAAGTTCCTTTTATGCTACTGAGGCCGACGGTAAAAAAATATATATATAGATTCACCAGTCAATCCTCAGTGAACAAGCTACTCACATTCTACATTATAATTGATACAAATTAATACATTCAGATTATAAGGAATTCCTATCGGTTTTCTGTGGGTTTACTGGAGTTTGTCAATACAACCGTGCACGTTTCAAACGTACGTAGAGTGCCTGTTGTATCTCAGTTTTTCGATAAGTGTAAATAACCTGCAAGTTTACAAAACTGATACATCAACTTTACGAAATAACATTTTCACATTACCTGTCATGCAATGCATGAAATATTTAATGCTATTGTCTACTTTTTTTCGTGTTATCCCTCTACCTTGCAGGGATTTAAGCTCAAACAATATTCAAAACGTTACCGCAGTTTTATTCTCCCCTGTTAAAAGTTTGAAATCTCTGTAAGTTTGATTCCTTGCTAGGCTTTTAACGATTTATAGGCAGTGTACAACAATTACTATGCGTTAAATATTTCTGTCCATTCACATGTTTGACGAAGAACTTTTTATAATACCTGTCCAACGTCTCGATAAGTAATTTTCGAATCCCTATTGCGGGTGTATTTTCCACTCTTAAAAGTTTAACACACCTGTCGGTCGATACGACCATAATTATTCAGACCAACCTACCGATTAACCAACAAATTAACCAACAACCAACCAACCAACAAACTAACCAACCAACCAACCAACTAACCAACCAACCAACCAACAAACAAACCAACAAACCAACAAACCAACAAACCAACCAACCAACCAACCAACCAACCAACCAACACACCAACCAGCCAACCAACCAACCAACCAACCAACAAACCAACAAACCAACAAACCAACAAACAAACAAACAAACAAACAAACCAACAAACAAACAAACAAACAAACCAACCAACCAACCAACCAACCAACCAACAAACAAACAAACAAACTAACTAACTAACCAACCAACCAACCAACCAACAAACAAACAAACAAACAAACAAACAAACCAACCAACCAACCAACCAACCAACCAACAAACAAACCAACCAACCAACCAACTAACCAACCAACCAACGAACAAACAAACAACCAACCAACCAACAAACAAACCAACCAACCAACCAACCAGCCAACCAACCAACCAACCAACCAACCAACAAACCAACCAACCAACCAACCAACCAACCAACCAACCAACCAACCAACCAAACAACCAACCAACCAACCAACCAACCAACCAACCAACCAACCAACCAACTAACCAACCAACCAACCAACCAACAAACAAACAAACCAACAAACTAACCAACAAACCAACCAACAAACAAGCAAACAAACCAACCACCAAACAAACAAACAAACAAACAAAAATAAACAAGCCAACCAACAAACCAGTCAAGCAACCAACCAACTAACCAATTCAACCAACAAACCAATAAAACGATCAATCAATTAACCAACCAACCAACTAACTAACCAGCCATTCATCCAACCAACAAACCAACAGACAAACTAACCAACAAGCCAACCAACCAACAAACAAACAAACAAACAAACAAACAAACAAGCAACCAATTAACAACACAAAAAACAAACAAGCCAACCAGCAAACCAATTAACCAACCAACCAACCAACCAACCAACACAACCAACCTACCAACCAAGCAACCAACCAATCAACCAACCAGCCAATTAACTATCCAACCAACCGATCAACCAAGCAACCAACCAATCAACAGTCAGTCGTTCAGTCAATCAATTAACCATAATGAATGAATATAAACGTTTCTCAGTTAATTTTATTCCTCCTTGTTTTAGGTCTCTGATATCAAATGGTATCCAATATCTTCCGGAGGATGTATTTGTCAATCTCGCAAATTTAACCAGCCTGTGCGTTTGACGCTATTTTTAACATGACAGAGCGGGGGTTGAATATAACCCTAGCCACTCTAAGATTTTTCGCAATTTCTGTTTTCCCAAGGTCTGTGAGCAAGGGGCGGGTAGAGGGAGAGAGAACTTAGCAGACGTCTTTTAGAATTTTGTATATCTGCGTCAAAATAACTGACACAAAATGCTGGGTTCGTGGATATTAATTTTAATTAATTTCAGTAGCTAATTAAAATTATCAGCAAACAAAGTTTGTGGTATCTGGTACATGTCACCTTCAGGGATATGATTTTGGGACGTTATTACGCGTACTAAAGAATTTTTTCTGTCCAGCACTCCTTTTTTGATCGAAACAGTACGGTAGTTGTGGCAAACAAATTATCGTCACATTGACGTGCAGGCTCTGGCAGATTTTTCACAGCACCTTTTCGCAATTAGATTTATTATTGTAGCTTTTCTTTGAACCAATCTAAATCCGGATTTTGCCATGGAGAATGAGATTTCCAGTTCTTTATGGATAAAGCAATCTTTTTTTTATAATATTTGTTCACAAATACGATACAACAATACAGTACAAAGTTTACTTACAGTATAATATTTATTCTACTTACTCTACAATGCAACATTTACTTTACAATACAGAGCTTACTTAAATTTTAATATTTTACAAAACTTACTCAACTTACATTTACGATAATGATATGATAAAGCGTTTCCTTAGATTGCATTAATTCAAAACAATCCGCCTTCGGAAGTGGATCGTTCAAATCAATATTGGTAACTGAAAAGGGTTTCAGATTTTCGTTCCATTTGAGCGATTCGCACTTGGTAGTGGTCTGTTCGGCCATCTTTGTTTTGAAAAAAAGGATTCCTAGGCGCCTTGTCGTTATGGCTTAATCTGTTTTTAGATTTTCGTTCCAGCTAACACGAAGATCCGGAAATAAATCGGTTGAAAGGAATGCTACCTCTATCTCTCAGATATTGCGCGCGTTGTGAGAGTTCCCCTGCTGCCATAATTTTTTTTTCTCTTTTGCAGAGATTTGAGTTCAAACAACATTCAAAACATTACCGCAGACCTTTTTTTACCTCTACAAAGTTTAAATTTTATGTAAGTTTGATTATCTAAAAGAACTGCATCTTAATTTTCTTGGTCTTTCTCATCCTTTGCAAACTTTTCAGTGTAGCTAAGTATGTGAACCTTTCACCATGGTAATTCTATACGTCCTCCTTATTTTACTTAATTAAAGTTTCCTCTTATTCTTTTGCAGCTATCTGGATTCAAACAATATTCGAAACCCAACTGCGGGTGTTTTTTCCACTCTTACAAGTTTAACACACCTGTAAATTAAACTTATTAAATTTTTTTGCAATCGAACCTCCGAGAGAAACGGAAATTTGTTCAAGAAATCGAGAGAGTAAAATTGCAGTGCTGGACTTACTGAAGTAGTTCCAAGGAAAGCTATTGTGGTTCGAGTTATCGCGTGGTTGGGGAAATCGGGATTCCATTGTATTTGAACAAGACATTGTGTGGAAGAAGATGAAAAATCGAAGAGGAAAGGAAAAATTCAAAATTAATTTGAACGTCTTCCGAAACGTGAAATTATAACAAAATAAAAAACCTCACAACTTGCCTCACCTTCACAACTCTCAGAGCGTACGTAGAAGTTTGAACACTTTCTACTGACAGGAATAGTAAATTTACTAAATTGGCAGAGACTTTCATGGCCGTAGTGAGATTAACTAATAAATGCACGCTTTGACCTTCAGGCAAATGCTTATCTGGAAGCAATTCTCTGTGATAATACGACTCAGATGTGTTATAACGCTTCCTCTTTCAGGTATCTGAGATCAAACAATATTCAGAGCCTCCATAAGGATGTATTTTTGAACCTCTCAAGATTACTCGCCTTGTACGTTTGACATTTTGAATCCCCAACCCCCAACCCCTCCAAATGTTGCGCACAAAGGAGATCTTAATGTCACAGCAAGAAAACTGCTTTTATTTCACAATAAGTGGATAAAAAGTTTGGTGACTACATCATCATCGCCGTCATTACCATCGTCGTCAACAACAACAACAACATCATCATTATTCCGATAAAGCTTTCTTATTACCAAAAGCAATAAAATTAAACAATCATAAAATTGGTGTCAAGTAAATGTGTTAAATTTTAATTCGTGAACACATTTACGGCACACATTGCAAAAGCAGATTGGCACGTTAGGCATGGAAACGATTTTCTCACTGCTGTCGTAACTTGTGGACTTATCGACTCGCACAAAATATGGCGAATTCCATCTAACGCGCGCAATACATAGTATTTGCAATAGTTTTACCGATTCCAAACGCTTGAACATACAAGGATATCATCTCCTTGAGATAGAAGTGTGAAGGAGAATCGGTCGGAAGACAAAATTTTCAGAGCATAAAAATTCAGAAAATGTCACGCCAAAACACCCGAAACAATGGGATTCGCGTTAGGTCTGTCAACCCCTTTTTTACGACTAACCGACCGACCTACCGCCACCAATTCCTTTGACAACGCTTTGAGAATTTAGAAAACGTAAAAGTGAAACTACAATTGTGTAGATAAGACCGCATGGTCTTGATTGACATAAAGAAAAAGCTAAAAAGCGGCAATGTAATTGGCCGGCCCGGCATAATACGTCAGACTGGTACATGAAGTGAATTTGACCTTTGAACGTAACGCAAGAGGTTTTGTATTGCCAGCATATTGCGTGACGTATCTGTTTATTCGAATGGATAGCTACTATAACTTCTGTGATCTCCGTTTTATAGTTTTCACATTAACTGAAATTTAAATGCCATTTGAACTGGCTTAAACATCAAAACAGCAAGAAATACATCTTGTAACAATCGAGCAAAAATTGTGAAGTATAGCATAACAAAAAACAGTGAATACTTTTTTCTTCTTTTTTTTTGCAGGCATTTGAGTTCAAACAATATTCAAAACTTAACAGCAGATGTATTTTCCCATCTTAAAAGTTTAAGTTCTCTGTACGTTTCTTACTATTCTATGAACAATCTATTCGCAAACTTCCAGGAATATTATAATCTTAATCCTTCTGACTTTTTCGTGCTTGGCGCCCAAATTTGACTTAAAGAACTTTATTTTATTATTTACAGTGGTTTGAGTTCAAATAACTACCAGAACCCTTCTGCTGAAGTGTTCTCTCCCCTTAAAGCAAGTTTAAAATACCTGTAAGTTTGAACGTTGACAGCGCCTTTTACGACTAAATGAAAAAGAAATAGACAGCAGATAATTGTTATTCGTAAAATATGACTTTTTTATTTCTCCCTCACAAAGCAAAGTGCACAGAGAGCTTTTTACATTTTTTTTTTTATCAACAGTAAATATAATTTATGTCAATTGATAATAATGTTACGACTGTAGTGAGATTCATCGATGGGGCTTTGTCACGGACTTTGAAAGGTTTTTGAACAGCTAAAATATATATCTGTACCGCAGAAAACCTAACAATAATGGTCCATTTTTATCAACAATTGCTGTATTAAAGCACTGAAACTGTTAGCAAGCGTCCTTGGCTACGTATGGATTGGAAGGAAATGGATTAAGACTTGAACAATTAAGTTTTTTCCACACGTCTTCTAAGAATTGTTGATTTCTCTCTGCAAGTAAGGTAATATCTTCCTTTAGATGTTCAAAGATAATGATCTTCATGGGTTAATTTTCCTACCACTAGTTTCAGAACAGTTCAGGCCAAAAACCAGCAAATTCCCCTTGACGTAGTTCCTTTAAACTTAAATTTTTGATAACAAGTGCTTTTACACGATCAACCACGGTGGTACAAGGTGAGTTGAAGAGACCTCCTTAAGGTTTTCATCCTATTTTGGCACAGCAAAAATAAAAAAAGCTCTTAACTTGCTCCACAAGATGACACCATTTGAAACTTGTTTCCAGGTCTCCAGGGTTTTAGAAGAAGGGGGATACCTGTGGAAGAAGTTGACAATTTTATTGGCTGTGACGTCATATGACGTCATGTTTTTTTTTTTTTCCGAACTTAAGTTAGTAAAAATGGCTGAACAAACGGAATGTTGAACAAACGTTTCACCCTGCAACTAAAAGGGTTAATTCATGATATCGGTCTTATCTTCATGCGTTTGGCACTCTGTTTGCTTGTTTCTTTATATTCAATGATATGTGTGACAGGCAAAGCTAATTACAAACTGTATTCCTTTGAGCAGGTATTTGGACTCAAACAATATTAAATACCTTCCAGCAGATGTATTTTCTTCTCTGAAGCATTTAAATACGCTGTAAGTTTAACCTGACGTCGCATCGGGCTAATCTGATCGACTCAGCGAAATTATTGGGCATGACTAATAATTGTGGAAGCATTAATACTTACACAACGTATTAAAATTTCGCGTTTAGTCTGATTTGTCCAGTCATATCAGTGAATACATAAATATTATATACTGTTGTCCTTCTCATTTTTACTCGTCTATGACGTCAATTTTCTTCCTTTTCCGTAGGTATTTGAGTTCAAACAGGATCCAAACCATAACGAAGGGGGCGTTTTTAAATCTTACTAAATTAATGGAATTGTAAGTTTCAGATGGTTGCTTACTACGATTCTTGTAGAACAATATAAAATCCATTTTGTTAGTCGTCACAATTGGGGGTAATAGGTAAGAACGGCTAATTCCGAGAATAAGAGTAATATAGTCATAATGGGGAGGGGGGGGGGGGGGGGGGGGGGGCGGGGAGGGGCCCTTCGGTGCATGTGCGATGCACCATGGAGCAGACATGGGATGCAATGTTATTTAGTGTGGGATTACGCGGAAATTAAATTTTCCAGCAAGATAAGCAAAACTCAAACCGCCACTACCAGCAAAAAATGTCATTTTTAAAAATGGTACATTTAAAAAGCCAATTCGTTGATCCTCCCTTCCAGTAGCCAGGTCGGCGCATATATCATTGAGCCCCCCCCCCCCCCCTCCCCTTCCCCTTATAAAGGTGTTAACTCCTAGAATAACTGCTACACATGCTCTTTTGTATTCGTGTTTTGTATAAACAAAACTGCTCGTCTACTGGATATAGTTCATACAGGTCCAATACAATTCTATTTAGATCTGCTTCGTGATGATTATAACACTCCACAGTAGCCACCAACATATTAACATGATAACAAGTTTGTTAATTTTTGAACATGATTGGTGGCAGGTATCTGGATTCAAACAATATTCAAAACCTTGGTGCGGATGATTTTTTCAATTTGACAAATATACGTTTCCTGTAAGTTTCATGCGATTTTGAAAATAACATGATACTCTCATCTGCGTATTGAAATGTTACATTTTTTTCAATTTTCTTAAGCCATCGATCCTTATCATAAAGAGAGACACTGATAATACATTGCTTTAATATGTTCGTGCCTCAGTTCTGCAAGGACAGGATTGCGTAAAGGCAAAATTTTGTAGAACGTTGTAATAAAACTTTTTGGCTTCCTGACTAATCAGCATGTAAAATTCTCAAAAGCGTTTAGAAACAATGTTGACGACTGAACGAAAATAACAACAATAAGATTGAAAAATGCAAACAAAATTATTATTTCTAATTGTAAGAATACAACTCTTGTGCACCATTTTGTGCAAACCGTTCACTGGATATTATCAAAGTGCAGATGTACGATAAGACGGGACGTGTTGCAGTGTCTTCAATTTGTCAATTTTCTCTCTTTCTTTGCAGGCATCTGGAATCAAACAATATTACCAATATTGACGAAAATGTATTTTCCACTCTCTTCGTAGCTCATCTGTATGTTTGACGCATTGGCTGTATCGCAATACAAGCCATAAAAAAAATAAAGCGTCTAAAGGCGTCTTAAGGCGTTTGGGATTTCACCTGTTTATTTTTGGTGGCTGACCAATGAAGGTTGTAGCACATGATCAGTTTCCGCCAATAGCAACAAAGACCCATTTCTCATTTATCTATGATTGCTACTAGTCGGCCATCTTTGCCATAATATGAAATAGGTTTATTCCTAATTCGTTAATGCTACATAAAACACCAAATATATCTGGATTGGTTGGTTGTTTGTTTGGTTTGTTGGTTGTTTGGTTGGTTTGTTGGTTGGTTGGTACGTTGGTTGGTTGGTTGGTTGGTTGGTTGTTTGGTTGGTTGTTTAATTGGTTGGTTGGTTGCTTGAATGGTTGGTTGGTTGGTTGCTTGAATGGTTGGTTGGTTGGTTGGTTGGTTGGTTGATTGGTTGGTTGGTTGGTTGCTTGCTTGCTTGTATGGTTGGTTGGTTGGTTGGTTGGTTGGTTGGTTGGTTGATTGGTTGGTTGGTTGGTTGGTTGGTTGGTTGGTTGGTTGGTTGGTTGGTTGGTTGGTTGGTAGGTAGGTAGGTAGGTAGGTAGGTAGGTAGGTAGGTAGGTTGGTTGGTTGGTTGTTTGGTTGGTTGGTTGGTTGGTTTGTTGGTTGATTGATTGGATGGTTGATTGGTTGGTTGGTTGGTTGGTTGGTTGGTTGGTTGGTTGGATGGTTGGTTGGTTGGTTGGTTGGTTGGTTGGTTGGTTGGTTGGTTGGTTGGTTGGATTGTTGCTTGGTTGCTTGAATGGTTGGTTGGTTGGTTGGTTGGTTGCTTGAATGGTTGGTTTGGTTGGTTGGTTGTTTGGTTGGATGGTTGGTTGGTTGGATGGTTGGATGGTTGGTTGGTTGGATGGTTGGTTGCTTGGTTGCTTGGTAGCTTGCTTGCTTTTATGGTTGGTTGGTTGGTTGTTTAATTGGTTGGTTGGTTGCCTGGTTGCTTGAATGGTTGGTTGGTTGGTTGGTTGGTTGAATGGTTGGTTGGTTGGTTGGTTGGTTGGTTGGTTGGTTGGTTGGTTGATTGGTTGGTTGGTTGGATGGTTGGTTGGTTGGTTGGTTGGTTGGATGGTTGGTTAATTGGTTGCTTGGTTGCTTGCTTGCTTGTATTGCTGGTTGGTTGGTTGGCTGGTTGGTTGGTTGGTTGGTCGGTCGGTCGGTCGGTCGGTCGGTCGGTTGCTTGGTTGCTTGGTTGCTTGAATGGTTGATTGGTTGGTACGTTGGTTGGTTGGTTGGTTGGTTAGTTGGTTGATTGGTTGGTTGGTTTGTTGGTTTGTTGGTTGGTTGGTTAATTGATTGGTTGGTTGGTTGGTTGATTAGTTGGTTGGTTGGTTGGTTGGTTGTTTAGTTGATTGGTTGGTGGGTTGGTTGGCTGGTTGGTTGGTTGGATACTGAGAGGACACGTCTATTTTTTTGCCCATTGAAGGTGGTTTCCATTAAATGCAAGTATAATCTCATTTTTCTCGTAATAGGACGGCTATAATTCTCACTATAGTCCTCATTCATAAACATCCCTAATTCCTTTTAGGTGGCAGTGGTTTTTTCCCCTCATCTGAATATCTTCATGGGAATCGTTTAAGCATAATGGTACGCGAGCTACGTATAAATGGACCTGCTTTATTCTGTTCATTTCTCTCTTCGTTTAACGGGACACCAGACTTCAGATCGTCGCCCCACCCTCCTCCCCGCAAGGATGTCTCGCCCTTGTGACTTAGTTCCCGCTCCTTTTCGCCGCCGGGCTCGCTTCCTCCCATATCCTATCTCAACCTGGGGCGTTTGCAGGGAATGGGGGCTACCGGTGAGAATTTATTACTCTGTAAAGTAAGAACGATCTCTCCTTCATTTTGCAGGTATTTGGGTTCAAACAATATTGAAAACCTTCCCGCTGGTCTATTTTCCAGTTCCTATAATTTATTTTTCTTGTGAGTTAGTGGAAATATTCAAGTTTGTACATGTAGCTGCAAAATTCAATAGTTCAGAATGAATGGATCCAAAAAAGCATTCAGGTCACATAAGCTCTGTAAACACAAATGAAGAATAAACGTTCTGCAATTTAAATACAGTGGGAGGCGTGGTGGCCTAACGGTTAGTGCGCTGGAGTCCGGATCGGGCGGTCCGGGTTCGAGCCCTGGCCAGGGCGCTGCGTTGTGTTCTTGGGCAAGACACTTTACTCTCATAGTGCCTCTCTCCACCCAGGTGTATAAATGGGTACCGGCGAATTTACTGCTGGGGGTAACCCTGCGATGGACTACCATCCCATCCAGGGGAGAGTAGAAATACCCCTAGTCGCTTCATGCTACGGAAACTGGGATAAGCTCCGGCCTAATGGGCCCCTTGTCTCGTAAGCAGACTTTACCTTTTAATTTAAATACAGGATGGGACCGGTGGATAACATCAACTTACTGCTTTGAAGCTTTTAAATAATACAAATCACATATTCATTCATCCAATCTGCATGGGTATGTGGAATGGGCCGCTTTAACTGAATCTAAGTCCTGGTTTGAATGCGCCGAATCAAATTGCCGAATTAAGCACATGCAAATGCGACGTTTAAAACAATTAGATTCGGAAGATTTGAATAAAATGCGAGTGCAGTCGAATATTCCACTGTTCCAGTTTCATTGCCGTTCGTCGCCGTTCTTTGCGGAACAACAACGTGAAATGACCAGATTTTGCGTATTGTGGATAATTTTGGATTTTTATATTTGGAATTGAACGTTCAGCAATTTATTGCGACACAATTAAATACAACGTTAAACCAAATGCCGAATTTTTTAATTCGCGTCGACTCGAATTAGTATTGTTTTCGGCGCATGTAAAATTCGACGTTTAAACCAGGCCTAGCACTTGGAGAATAAGATGAGGTATCTAACGAATATAAATTTATCGCCCTCTAGATTCGACAACTGCACTCTTAAGGGTGCCAAAAGTAAGAATAAAAGTAAAAACAAAAATACTAATACTTCCGTTTTTCAAAAGCATGAAAATGCTTTAAGCTACATAATTGCTAATTTAGGATCTACCTTCTGCAGGGATTTATCTCACAACAAAATAAAGTATCTACCGAGGACCTTTTTTTGGGGGATGAATTGGACAGTTGCTATGTAAGGATGTAATGTAATAATGCCTTTTAAGTAGACCCACAGGAAATCATGCAAATCCGTGAAACAATAACGGATTTGAAAAGTGATGAATACATGATTTTTTACGACAACAGTGAAAATTATGACAATATACGTGCAGTGACTTTCTCGACTCCAGAGCTGTCTCAAGCATGTGTGTAGGGGAAGAAAGAGCTCCCTTCGGTCCATTCTCGACCACAAAGCCTTCGGTTTTCAGCTGCGCATGACCAAAGGCTCTAGGAAACTCCACGCAAGCGTAGCCAAAATCTGGCTATGATGGCTGCACAGCGCATGCTCTACATTCCATACCTACCAATTGCTATCTGAGTAGAGAATAATTGCTCTGAAACTTTTGACGTCTTCTACAAACAGAGAAACATCCGAAAACAGCACATGTTACGAGTGTGTGCACAATCGCTGATTTGCATTTTTTTAAAAAAAGAGGCCCGTCGAGATGTCGCCACGCACATTCGAATTTAGGTGCGTAACTGAACGTCGAATCAGAAACGTTTCTTTGTTTTAACAAGCATCAAATAAGGGACGACTCTGTCTCAGGGTTCCCTAGAGCTCTTTCTTCCCCTACGCACATACGTGAAAGAGCTTGCTTTGGAGTCAACTGAATGCCTTCGGTCCGGCGCGGACAAAAAAGGCGAAGGCTCTGGGGTGGAGAATGATGTTGTGAAAACCTGCAACTTAAATTACACCACTTACATTACTCCATTTACACTACAGTAAGTAAACAAATTACGTTAGAAGCATACAACAATTACACTTTTTTGTTTGCACTACACCGTGACAAAAACAGACCATGCAGATGCCAAACTGACTCCCTTATAAGTTTAAATTACAACTAATTAATAGAAAAGCTATTTAACCTTAATTTATTCAGCAGACTTCCGATTCTTTCCTTGAAATGAGCCTATAAAAATTACAACAGAAGCTCCCATCTTGTATGAAAATCGCGAGGCTTTCGGTACTTTTATAGGATTTTTTTTTCAACTTCTCCTTTAGCTTTGACCTTGTGCAGAAACAGTCTAAACTTTGGAGAGATCTGTGAAACAAGTATCTTTTAGGGGTAATCCGTAAAAGTTGCTAAACAAAAATAACTAAACCAAGCGAATTTCGTAGAAAAAAAAAAACTGACAATGACAATGAAGAAAAACGGTCGTTCCAGGAACAGTAAATGAAAAATTAGTGGTCTCTATTAACTAGCATGCATTAGATACCTTTCTGCCATAATCGGTTAATAACATTTGAGTGAAAACTAGGGTTAAACCCTAGTGCGCTTGAGTACGCAATTTTTCCACTTTGCCGGAAGAACAGTTTATAGATTGGCCTCCAAACATAAAGCTATTACCTATTTACATAATGTAATTTATAAACATAATGCATAAACAGCTACCATCAAAACGGACGGGGGTGTTTGACTTACTTATGTCGAATGTAATTAATTTTGTATTTCTCAGATATTTGCAAAACAACATGATAACATTTTTTTCAAGCGATGCATTTGCCAAGAACACTAACCTTAGAAAAATGTACGTATTAAAAAGTAAAAAAAAAAAGAAAGGATTCGTACTCTTATGTGGATTAGCAAATATGGACTTAAAAAAGACCATATTTGTATTCTCGGTATTGAATATAGCACTAGCCTGCAATTGAGGCTGATTCGCGCCTCAATTGCAAGCTGGTTCCAGTCCAATTCCGATAATACGATTATGTATATGGTCTTTTGTTGCTTTATTTACTGTTGGACGTTCAAAATGGAAACTTGCTATTAAAGACAGCCTAAAAAAACCTGTATATTATTAGCGTGCCTCATTTTCGTGTATATATAACGAAATTAATGTCGTATTTTCCTTTTACGTTGAAGGTTTCTAAGCTCGAACCGTTTGGAGGTAATCCCAAGTCGAGCCTTTTATAATATGTATGACGAAGAGGATTCGTTATGCACAACGTGTGACTCGTCGATGTGAGTATCAAGCAAAAAATGGTTAGAGTTAAATTAAACTAACCTTAAAATTGACTACAGAATGGTTAAACCCTCGGATCCTCTAGAGGTTTTCCCGTAATTTAGAAAAGATGATTTAGTTTATAATGCTATTCTTTTGTCCCTTGAGGAAATTTTGTTCTATCAACTATCTGTCTATCATTTTTTTTTGTTACCGTGACAACGTCATAACAATGTACAAGTTTTGCCAAAAATCGTAATTTTTGACGTAATTTTCCATGTTTTACAGTTTTTTAAAACAAAATTGTATGATTTGTATAATTTTACATTCCGTTAGCATTTTGATTTGATTTTTGTTACTTTCTGACAAGATGGCTGGTCTAATTACGTCCTATGACGTCACGGCCAACAATAATTAACTCATGTTCTGGAGTAAGCTAAGCACATTCTACTCAATGCTAAACAGCGGGGCAGGGGGAGGGGGTAAGGGAGGAGAGTAGAAACTTATTTTTGTGAAAGGACTTGACTGGTGCGACATAGCGGTGCCTGGCAACCGAGTGTACCAAGGAACGATCGTATGGTTGCTAAGGGCACATTGAGTAGAGGAATGGCACAGTGTTAAGCCTTTACCTAGCAACGGCTTGAAACATCGCACCGCTGCCCGGCACCGATATGTCTTCAAAGAACCCACCCTCCCACCACCACCAGCCGATGCAAAATAATTTCACTGTGCATTAATTGAACGAATAAGACAGTGCAGCTCACTATTTTAGCTTAGTTTCTTTTTTTTTGTTGTTGGTTTCATTTCAACTCCAAAATTTATCTCTTCCATATTTGCAATTACTAAATGATGGAAATTTAGACGCACTCCTTCAACATGGAAGGAACAGGACGCCTTTTTAAATTAAATTCATATATCTAAAATGGATTTGCCCTTGCAAGAGAGTGAAAGGAGTTTCTGCTTCATACCAATCGTAAATTTGATACTCTATTACGCAGACACTATTCTGGTCATTACTTGATCTTCTCTTTGGCAGAAAGATTTTGTGACGGGTGCAAAAAGAAAAAGTGTGCCTCAAAATTTAGTTATGACCCACTAAATGTTTTTTTTTTGTTCTTAGTGTCACATTTGTTTACCTTTTCAGAATTTTGTCCGATAATCCTATAACCAAAATAGGACCGGAGGCATTTAAAGTGGATACTAAATTTACAAGAATGTAAGTTATTTTGGAAATCTATAAACTTTTTTTTATTCGACATTTTGAGTGTACTTGTAGCAATACACTGTCCATTAATGTACAATTCAAGGGAAAATTCAAATTTGTGTGCTTAATAAAAAAGAAGGGACAGCGTGACTGTTTGATTACATGCATCTAGTTTATCGCATCGATCGCTACCTGTTAAGGTGGCTCATAACAGTCAAGTCAGAATTAGACATGTCCGTTTTAGCTGTTCTATTGCAGCTATATCAATAATTTTTAAGAAAATCTTTTAGTACAAACTTGTACAAGTTTTACCAATGTACAAATTGATGTCATTGTGACGTCAAAAATTGTTGCCATGGCAACGTCATATGAGCTCAGAGATACCCTAATTTGGACCTTTCGAGGCTGATAACTCAAAAACTACTCGGTGAAAGTTCTTGTTTTTTATATATTTTTATCCAACTGACAAAAGAAAAATTTTTGCAAATTTTTAAAAAAATCTGTAGGTAGGATTTGAAGCTTCGTTATATTTTCACTAATTTAAGGTGGCTCTGAACCCTACCTACAGAATTTTTTTAAACATTGTTAGATTGTTTGTTTTGCCCAGTAGGCAAACATATATGAAAAACAGAAACTTTCACCGTCTAGTTTGTAAGTTATTAGCCTCAAACGGTAAAAATTAAGGTATCTTTGACCTCATATGACGTTGCCATGGCAACGAATTTTGACGTCATAGCAACTGCAATTTGTTCATTGGTAAAACCTTTACAAAGTTGTACTAAAAGTTTAACCTCAACGTTATTGTTGTAGCTGCAATAGACTACCAAAGACAGGAATACCTAAACCCCTTCGAGCCACCTTAACATGACCTGTTTAAAAATAAATTTACAAACTTACTACGAATATCTTAAATTGTTTTGGGAGTGATAAGTTATTTTTTTCTTTATAACTCAAGCTTATTTTTAAGTAATCTGCTTTTGAATAATTCTCCCTTCCAGATATTTACTACGGACGAAGCTGAAATTACTAAGCCTTGAATTCTTCAGTGGTCTTGGTGGTCTAGACTCTCGAATGTGACGTATTAATGAATTGATTTCTTTTTTTTTTCTTTCTTTCCTACTTTCCTACTTTCATTTTTTTTGTTTTTCGTTTTTTTTCTAAATTATGCTGTTTTGTCTTTTTTCTTTCTTCTTGATTTGTTTCCCGTTTTCGTTCTTTATTTTTCTCTCTTTTTACTTTTCTTCCTTTAACACTTTCTCGCATTCTTGTATTTTCATTTTTCATTCACAATTTCTTGTTTGTTCCTTTTTCTTTCTTGTCGTCTTTTTTCTTTTTTGCAGGCTAATAACAAATAGAACAGTTACAACACTGAAGTATTTCGATAATGGAAAAGAAAGATGCACAATTTACCTGTAAGACACAAGTGTTACACCTTGTTTAACTGTGCTACAATAGACCGTATTCATATTTTCGGTATTTGACTGGAACTAACTTGGAATGGAGGAGGAGTATCTTTAAAAAGAGCTTCATGTGTTTTGCATTTGAGAAGATTCCCCGTCTTGGCCTCCATTGCAAGCTAGGTCAAGTCCAATACCGAGAATATGAATAGGGTCTATCACCATTATGTCGAATCCCAAATGCTAGTGATTTTAAAACGTTAACACCGGACTACATACAGCAGAGGATATCAGCGCTAATAAAAAAAAAAAAAAATTCCAGTCAACTGGATCCCAATTTACTACGCCAAGAATTTCAGCGTGAGACGTCAGTTTTTGAATGAGATAAACAATAGAAAAACATTTAAAAATAGAATTAAGCGACAAAAGTAATAATTCAAAAAAATAAAAAATAAAACAGTCTAATAATATGCGGTGTGAGATGACAACAAAATTGCAATTCTAAGTGAATATTTACATATATAGTATGTATATGTTATGAACTGTTGTTCATTTTCTCACTTTGTCAAGTGAACTTCTCGTTCAACTCGTGTAATGCAACGATGTTGTGAGACAAGTTGAACAAAAATGTTGCCCGTATTACGGGACCTTAAAGGGGCTTTGTCACGTATTTTAACAGATTTTTGAAGAGCCAAAATTTATATTTGTATCGAAAGAAACCAAAAAATAATGGTCCATTTTGCTATATTGGGGCACCAAAACTGTTAACAAGGGACTTCAGCTGCAGATGCTTAGGATGGTAATAGATTTCAACTTGAAAATTGAGGCTAAACGTTTCCGCACGTCTTCAAGAAATAGATATTTATAGCCGTAGTTTCATTTCTATCCACTAATTAAGGTTTTATCTTCCTTTAGAAGTTCAAAGACAACGTTTTACACAGGTTAAGCTTCTACCACTAATTTCAAAACATTTTAGACCAAAAATCTGCGAAATCCCCGTGACAGAACTCCTTTAAGCAAGAATCGTCGAAACATGCCGAACTCGGCGATTTGTTTGAAGTCGAGTTGAAATCAATGAAATCGGCGTGGTTTCTCCGTACAAAAGGAGTGTACCAGCAAAGCAATACCGTCAAGGACTTGTCACACAAACTGACGTCCCACGGGGTATTTTGGCCGCGCAATTCGATGGGGCAGCTTTGAATGCTTAAAAAAGGGACATTTTTTCATAAGCACTTCATTTGCTGTCTTTAAGGAATCCTCAAAATTCTGAAGACGGAGTTGTCGCTGTTGAAGATATCACTGGTCTTTGGGGAAAAGTTTTTGTTTCCGTTCTCTTGTCGTCTGGATTCAAAGAAACATCTTCTAATGACTCGATGTCTCTCTTTCTACCTTGTCCTCTTGGAACCTTTACCAACTCCTCGTCTAATGGAAAACAAGTCTGCGAGGTGTGCCCTCCAGGTGTGTATCTATGATTTACAGATTTGCTGATACGCGATATCGTAATACTCTCCCCCAGGTTTCGCTAGCAGAAAGAAACTAAGATGGTGAACCCTCGATCTCAACGGTCGATCGACCTCTACGACTTTACGGAAAAAAGGGGACTGTCAACATTCCCTGGCACATTAACTTGCATTTCCGTAACACATCTCATTTCCGTCCTGTTATGCATCAATTTTCGTATTGCGTCTCTTTTACAGGAGGTTTCTACTCAGACGATGTTGGTTACGTGGCCCCAAGCTGTAAAAGATGTCCAAACGGTTCCTTTGTTCATTTCGATAAAGCGCCAGGAACACAAACCCAAGATTGCAAGTCGTGTCCTCAAGGTAACCCAACAAAAATGTACTTCATGGCACACTATTTTATATCAATTTAAAAATGATCATATACCAAAGAAATTAAAGACGTTTTCAAACGAAACGAACTCCAGACAGCAGCAATGGGAAAGAGATGTCGCTAGTACAAGTCTAAACGCATTTATAAAATACGTGTCCACACATTCCTTATAGGAGGTCAAAAGACTAACTGGCTCGATTTGCTTTTCTCTCGGTTATCGCTTCTCCAAATGTGAGCTTGTTTTCCCGAACAGAGGGTAATCGAGCCAATCAGGGAACTAGTACCATGCTTTAACTATTTGTTGTATATGCAACTATAAATAGATTTAAAATACTTTACCTGTCGTAATGAGCCACCTGTCTCACCAAACAAAAGGGGTTAATTAATACTAAGGTGATTAGCTAAAACTCCCTTAGTTTTACTCAACAGGGACACGTTGAATGACAATATGAATCTTTTTAATGTTAAATAGGGACAGAGACCGATTTCTTTGCTGGATACCGGGCTTGTAAATGTTTGGAAGGATTTTATCGAACGCATATGTTCGAGCAATGTTACAAATGTGTTGGTGGACTGCAATGCACGGATGACTATGCCTCTTTGAAGCCCGGTTATTGGTGGAAATGGAGAAGCGAGACTCGCAAAGGTCGTTACACAGTTTTTATAAAAAATCTCCAGGCCTCTTTACCAGCATTAGGTGCTGATGATGTACGTTACCCTTATCCGATACCATCCGCTTACAAGTGTCCAAGAGAAGAGTCTTGCAAAGGTGGCCTAGATTCCCCGTGTGCGACTGGATACGAAGGTCCACTCTGTGCCGTGTGCAGCACAAGACACTATAAACAATTTGAGACTTGCAAACAGTGTCCGTCCAAGAAATGGATTGTGGGACAATTATCTTTTGTTATAGCCATACTGTTAATAATTATTGCAGTTTTGGCGTGGACAAGAAAACGAAACACCAAAAAGGACGATGATTCCTCAGTAATAGACAAGTTTTTATCTAAAGTCAAAATCGTAATTGGCTTTTATCAGGTAACATATGGTTTGCTGGAAACGTTTTCATACATAAAATGGCCAGATTCCATGCGAGTTATTGGTAAATATTCAGAAGTACTTCAGATGAATGTTCTTCAGATTGCACCTATTCACTGCCTTTATAATGGCATTCAAATAAATGCTCTTGGAAACCTGTTTGTTATGATGGCAGTAAATGCTGCTGTCCTTGGAATTTCTGGTACAGCGTATCTAATAAGTAAGTTGATTATCTCAAGAAATGAAAAATTGGATGATAAGGAAAAGGCCAAAAAACTCTCAGAAACAAAAGAGTTCATCTACAGGAATATGTTTTTCTTCCTATACACGACTTACCTGAGCACGTGCTCTATGACAGTCAATGTTCTGCCCCTCTCTTGCGGAAAGCTCTGCCGTGATGGCAAAGAAGAACTGTGCAACAAATACCTGAAAGCAGATTACAGCATTCAATGCCAAAGCCAAGGGTATAAACATTCGCTAATTGTTGCATACATTTCAACAGTTTATGTCATTGCCATACCTGTCACCTCATTTATTGCCCTTTGGAGACACCGGAGAGTGATATCAGCCATAGAAGATGTGAAATCATCACGGGATGCCAACTCTGGCGCTGAAATGATCACAGGATTGCGTTTCCTTTTTGAAAACTACAAGCCTCGTACGTGGTATTGGGAATTGGTTGAGATGTCCCGGAAAGTAATCCTTACATCTGGTCTGATCCTTGTGGGAGAAGAAAGCAGGTCCTACATTGGTTTAACACTGGTCATTGCAGGCATGTACGGAATGCTATTTTGCTGGATGAAACCTATTCAGGAAGGGTTCGAGAACAGGATGATGTCTGCATCCCTTGCCGTTACTGTTTTTAACTTGGCTATTGGAGCTGTGAGTAGAATTCCCGCTGAGAACATATCATCCTGGAGTGAACCGTACACGGAAGCTATCTTGTTTAAAGTTTTGTTGCTTGGAGCAAATACTTTGGTGATTGGCCTACTTGCTGGTAAGTCACTTTTTGGAATTCGTTGATTACAGTTACTGCTCCCTGCCACTTGTGTTCAGCGTTCACACGGTTGGTATATATACCACTTCACCGGTTGGGATTTTTGACAAGTTTCTACATTCATGTCCGTTCATTTAGCCCAGTAGTGGTTTTTTTACTTGGTAACAGCAAGATTATTTTCTTATGTTCATGTATATGATATTTATTTGTCATTTGTTGCTTCTTAACTATTTCCCGTTCTTTTAGTGCTATTCTTGATCTTCGTCTGGCTTATTATCACGTATAAACACAGTCCAGAAATATGGGCTTGCTACATGTGGATAACTTTGATTCTTCATCATTATGTAAATTAAGAGGCGGTCTCTGTTAAAACCACCCACTCAATTTCGCGTCGAAAATAATCTTGCCTGAAACTCTGTCAACTGAAAGACTTTACCGAGGAAAGAACTAAAACAGATTTGGTTTGATTCGAAATAATTTTCGGGCTGCGTTAGGAGCCATTAAATATTTCCCCTGGTCAGGGCCAGTCGCAACGACTCAAAAACGTAAAAATAGGCCTTTTTGGTGACACTGTACAATGTTCCATTTGCATCTTCTAGCCACGAATTTTATATCAATTTGCCCATAAACCTTTCTAGTTTCTCATGAAAGTTACAATTTTCCCCTCAATTTATCTGGAAAGGCGAAATTGACCATATTATGAACACTACTAATCGATATCGACCGAAGGCTGAAAATTGCCTAGATTTAGAAGCCAATTTTACAAATTTGGCACCTGCTTGATGTCTCTAGCCTATACAGCCGAAAAGTGCCGTCCTCCATCTGCAAAAATATGCAAAATCCCATGTACGTTTTCAGTATTTTAAAAGTTATGTCCGTTTGTATTAACACATGTACAAGCATTTGCGATTTTTTCGCCAGTATCGAAATCAACATATCTCAAGCAGATTTTGTCATTAATACAGCTTACCTGCTTCACTATTCGAGCTTATATCCACTTTGAGAAGTTTTTCAATCTCCAGGCTGCTGAATTCCATAATAACTCCAGCAAACAAGTAAGTATTGCCTTCGAAACTTGAGCACGGCAACTATTCGGACTCTTGGCAGCGAACCCCAGTTCGAAACAATGGCAACATTTCGTGTTAAAAATCCATTGAAACATTACTTCCGAGCTAAATTCCTTCACACTTCAGTCAATGAACTCTCCAAGTCCGCTATTAAGAATAAAACCCAGATTTTAGGGCTTATATTTGGAAGACATCCTCCAATTTATAGTGCTGAACGATCTACAAGTGTGATGCTGCTTCCTCAGAGGTCCGCATGAAACCTCATGCGTAAAACCGCTAGCAAGGGTTTTGAATGAAGTCTTTGGCATTTTGGGGAAAAGTAGAATTTAATTCGAATTCATGATAAAGGGGGGAGGGGGGCACTTTGTCACTAAAGAGTTTCTGGCCAGGTTATCATAGCTTTCTGATCGAATGCAGGAATAACATCAACCCTGACCAGTTGCAAACGTGTCACGTAAGTCAGCTAAGAGGAACGGTGCGCGAATGTGAGCTGATCCTTAACATGTCGGGGTTGCAACTCGAACTATCCTCGGATCAGCTTGAAAAACAATGGATCTGTGAGAAAAATTATTCTGAAATGGCGGACGAACTGGACGGAACAACTTATACCCATTTTTTAAGTGTTGACCGAAAACTTCGGATTATCCGAACACAAGCGGAAGCTTCCGAACGTACTGATACGAGTAAACACGGAAATTGACTCTTCAAACGGGAAAACTGCTCCACAGCGATGTCTGAGTGTGAAAAGCCAGGTAAATACTGGCGGCCACGTCGCACTTGCCATTCCGGCAAGGAAAAACGGTTGAAGATCAGAAATGCGGTTAATCCTCACATGTCAAGGGAAATCAGCACTATGTATGGACGGACAACACGTCATCACAGGTTCCCGTAAGTCTGCTCTGTTGTAAATACTTGCTTTCCTGTTGCAAATACTTACTTTCCTGACAATGCTGTGCAATAAACTTGTTTAAAAGTCACAGTCCAGCTCTTAAAAGAATTGCCGAATAATTAACAGTTGGACTGAGTTCAGTAATATTGCACGCGAGTCAGTATAAAGGCGATAGCACAACAGTGATTAATAAGTTGCAAAGTACTCGAGACTACTATATTCTCGAAATAAACGAAAGCCATACTAAACCTGAAAGTATGCAGGCAATGTGGCAGTGGAACTTGAACAATATAAATTACACGTACACTTTCGATTGAAATAACATTACTCTGAGCCAAGCTTGAAATCGACAACCATACAGTTAACACCGAGCGTTCATAAACTTGTATCACTGACAAATTATGGCTGACCTGAAAAATCCATATTACATATGCTCTAATTGCCAAAATGATATTTTAATTCTCTAATGGCTACATTTCCATAAAGAATATTTCCTTGCGTTATAAACGCTTGACGAGAAACTGAATCAATAAATCACAAAATTAATGTAACTTGACACCAATGCTCACGCCAATGCAAAATTAGATATTCTGCTGTTTTTAACGTTTAGAAATTTACATGCATCCATTTTGTGTCCTTGGTGTCATAGTTGAAAGCACTGCCATTTGTTTTCATTTATAGGCCATCATAAATTCTACAAGTCATGCAATTGACAGAGGGAATCAATACTTAACTTTCATGTTTATTTAATATAGTTAGCTTCAGAAGACTTCCGCTTTGAAAAACTAATCTTTCAACTGAAGATTGAAAATACGAATGAAAAGGGCATATGTTTCTGCACACAAAACCAAATTAACCTTACGACTAACTAGCATAAATGCTGTTTTAATTTCCGTTCGTATTATATGTTAAACCATGGAGGCAGCGTGGCCGAGTGGTTTAGGGCACTGGTCTTGTAATCCGGAGGTCCCGGGTTCAAGCCCTCCACCCTGCCACTAGCTGGATTTGTTTCACGGTCGTCCCGAGGTCAAATCCTCGGTCGCGCTTTGTATATAGCCAACTGGTCTGCCTCCTGCCAGTTGGGATTTTTGACCACGTTATGTTCATTTAAAAGTTATTTGTTTCCTATGTTTCAGTGGCATGCCTGCAAACTAGCTATCTCGAAGCTAAGTGCATGACCACTATAAACAACATTTACATTTTTTACCATCGAATGAGGGATTTATTATTCCACTAAACATAAATTTTGGTTTGACCATTTTGTCGCTCCGCTTTCAGTCCGTATTTTTGCCCTGTTCTACAGTGTAATAACGTGCCATATTTTGCGCGTTCTTTTGCCCTAATATGGTAAAATGGCGCAATAGTGGAATAATAATTTAGCTTATTTATCGCTCTACAAGTCGGCACATTGTCAGGAAAGTAAGTATTTGCAATAGGAAAGCAAGTATTTACAATAGAGCGGACTTACGGGAACCTATCGGGACGTGTTGTCCATACATAGTGCTGATTTCCCTTGACATGTCAGGATTAACCGCATTTCTGGTCTTCACCCGTTTTCCCTGCCGGAATGCAGTGGATACTGGCAAGTGCGACGTGGCCGCCAGTATTTATCTGGCTTTTCACACTCAGACATTACTGTGGAGCAGTTTTCCCGTTTGAAGAGTCAATTTCCGTGTTTTCTCGTAACATTACTTTCGGAAGCTTCCGCTTGTGTTCGGATAATCCGAAGTTTTTGGTCAACACTGAAAAATGGGTACAAGTTGTTCCGTCCAGTTCGTCCGCCATTTCAGAATAATTTTTCTCACAGATCCATTGTTTTTCAAGCTGATCCGAGGATAGTTCGAGTTGCAACCCCGACATGTTAAGGATCAGCTCACATTCGCGCACCGTTCCTCTTAGCTGACTTACGTGACACGTTTGCAACTGGTCAGGGTTGATGTTATTCCTGCATTCAGAAAGCTATGATAACCTGGCCAGAGACTCTTTAGTGACAAAGTGCCCCCCTCCCCCCTTTATCATGAATTCGAATTAAATTCTACTTTTCCCCAAAATGCCAAAGACTTCATTCAAAACCCTTGCTAGCGGTTTTACGCATGAGGTTTCATGCGGACCTCTGAGGAAGCAGCATCACACTTGTAGATCGTTCAGCACTATAAATTGGAGGATGTCTTCCAAGTATAAGCCCTAAAATCTGGGTTTTATTCTTAATAGCGGACTTGGAGAGTTCATTGACTGAAGTGTGAAGGAATTTAGCTCGGAAGTAATGTTTCAATGGATTTTTAACACGAAATGTTGCCATTGTTTCGAACTGGGGTTCGCTGCCAAGAGTCCGAATAGTTGCCGTGCTCAAGTTTCGAAGGCAATACTTACTTATTTGCTGGAGTTATTATGGAATTCAGCAGCCTGGAGATTGAAAAACTTCTCAAAGTGGATATAAGCTCGAATAGTGAAGCAGGTAAGCTGTATTAATGACAAAATCTGCTTGAGATATGTTGATTTCGATACTGGCGAAAAAATCGCAAATGCTTGTACATGTGCTGATACAAACGGACATAACTTTTAAAATACTGAAAACGTACATGGGATTTTGCATATTTTTGCAGATGGAGGACGGCACTTTTCGGCTGTATAGGCTAGAGACATCAAGCAGGTGCCAAATTTGTAAAATTGGCTTCTAAATCTAGGCAATTTTCAGCCTTCGGTCGATATCGATTAGTAGTGTTCATAATATGGTCAATTTCGCCTTTCCAGATAAATTGAGGGGAAAATTGTAACTTTCATGAGAAACCAGAAAGGTTTATGGGCAAATTGATATAAAATTCGTGGCTAGAAGATGCGAATGGAACATTGTACAGTGTCACCAAAAAGGCCCATTTTTTAAGTTTTCGAGTCGTTGCGACTGGCCCTGACCAGGGGAAATATTTAATGGCTCCTAACGCAGCCCGAAAATTATTTCGAATCAAACCAAACCTGTTTTAGTTCTTTCCTCGGTAAAGTCTTTCAGTTGACAGAGTTTCAGGAAAAATTATTTTCGACGCGAAATTGAGTGGGTGGTTTTAACAGAGACCGCCTCTTAATTAAAAACGGTCAGCTCTTTCTCGAGAATGAAATTCGGTCGTGCCATGTTTGATTGGACTATCTATTTTCAAAGTACTTGGAGGACGCGGGACAGTCGGGATAAGCTCAGTTCCGTTAACGAAGCGATTTATTTTTTCTGCTTTCAGGTCAGTACATAGTGAGTGTGTATCGATATTTCAAGGAATGGCACAAAAATCCACATTGGTCCTTTTCTTGCTGTCTGGCTTTGCTTCTTCCTCTCAACGATTTGCAGGGTGAAATGAGTGGGTTGGCTGAAAGCCAGGTTAAAAGCGCAGCAATGGAAATGCCCACCATACTAATTGCGGTGGAGAGCAATGGTGAAGGAAAAGAAAGTGAAGACAAATATGGTGCACAGGACAAACAAAGTAGCGACGACACAATAGAGACACGAGAATGCAATTTCCAAGGCGCGAAGTCAAACAAATTCAATCAAGGGACGCAAACAAAGTTGTTGATGCTTTCCTCCATGAAAACCAAATGAAGAAAACTGATTATGAATTTTTGTGAGTATAAATTAATAATTTAACGGTGTTTCGAGCATAGAAAACTTTATGTAATATTCATGGTTTATTATCCGTCACTAGTCAAAGAAACTATCAAATAATTCCAAGAGCATTTTTTCATATTCTTTTAATTTTCTGAGCATTTAGGCAAGGGAAGATAAACCAGCTTTGATAATTGTAGATAACTGTTCACTTATTTCTTAAGTACACATATTTGTTTTGTTTTTGTTTTTTTTTTTTTTAAAAAAACTAGTAGCAAATTTAAAGACAAATTATATGTTCCATCCAGGCGAGCGAAAAAAGAAAATACTAAAAAAAAAAATAGTTAACTTGTCATCAATAAGGCTTGCACTGAAATAATTCGTGATCGAAGGCCCCATAAAGTGATCAAACTAATTTAGATTTCTTCTAAAATTGTAGCAGCCCCAGCCTGCATCAATAACAAACAAGGACCATAAAATTTAAGAAAATGGCATTGTCTGATGGAACAGCCAAATAGTCGAACTGTCAAGAAAGCTTACGGAATTTTAAATTGGGTTAAAACTAAACAGATTGTTAAACGACTTTCATGGGAATGTAGACTCGGAACGTATTTTTACGCCCAATATTGTAATATTTTCCAAAACTGAAGCCACCTAGACACGGGTTCCTTTTACTAAACGTTCTTTTTTTTTAACCGTAATAATGACAGATCGCGGACATCGACATCAGATGAAATCTGTCGCATTGGAAAATAGACGAAGTAGTGAAAACGTGGATAAAAAGCGTCAAGTGCTTTATTAGCTGTTATTTATGTAATTAGCTCGGCACTCTTTATGCAAATCCGCTTTCAACTTAGCCTTTTTCACAAACCGCTTATCTATCACTAATTATGTAACCTTGATAATGGCGCAAGATTCACCGAAACGTCGGTTCTTATCATTTATATTTTTTGTATCATGTGTTTCCAAATCGTTGATTATAAGATTGTTCACATTGTCTTACGTATTCTAAAAACGTATTTAACCATTGTCCCTACTATAAAAATAATGAAGGTAAACGTTTGTTAAACGCAAAAAATATGACTGTTATAAACATAATATATCCATGTCAATGCAATTAATCACATCAGAAACTGTATTTAATTTATTACTTTTGCTCGTTAAAATCTAGCCTGTTTAGTGTCTTGTAGGTGTTAAGGTTAGCCGAAAGGCAACCGTCGGGACAGAATCACCTGACTTGTTCATCTCAATTCATATTTATCAACGCATTTTAGCTTTCTTAAAATTAATTGTACTGAGAGATGTGTTGCAGTTAATCTTCAAATTCTTGTGAAATAAAGCAGGAAGAATAAAAATTGTCAAAAATATTACCTGGCCTTCTGAACCGTTGATAATGTCTATAACTGTCGATAATTCACTGCCAATTGAGACAGCGTCGTTGGGGGAGCAGTAACTACCTGAAACCTAGTGAAATTCAAGATGGAGGATCCAAGATCACAAACTTATGAAGTCACAAACAGGTCATATCATCTTGCAGAGAAAGCTAAGCATTATCCACTTAAAGTAAAATATTTTGTTAATAGGAATAAACTTTTACAGTTGGATTTCCTTATTGGATCTCCTTATTAGATTACATTATAGACTAAAACGAAAGTGTTTTTGTGTTAAGTAGATCCTTTTCGTTTTATTGTTCAGTTCGTTGTCTAAGCAGTATTATTGTAACAGCGATACACATTTTGGCAAGTTTCCACCGCAGCTGGTTGAGTTTTGTGTTCTTATCTCCTGTGATAAGCTTGTCGGACTAGTACAGTGCTTACTTCTGCTCTTTGTTGTGGCGTAATCTCATTCCAACCGGACCCCAGTATACCAAAACACTTGATGAAGACATTCCAACCGAGCGAGTTCGTCTTCTTTGTATCTGGTGTCTTACAGGAATTGTTGCCAGCATACCCCGAGCCTGTTCGTAATATTCTTCTGTAGAGCAAACAATGCCTTGACCAACAACGACATTGCCAGTAGGAGCCAATGAGTGACTTGCCGAACAACCCATGATCCAAGAGTCGTGATAATTGTTAGCCGAATGTTATAGCCTCTGGCTGCCACTATAGCAAGACAGGTCCGCTATGAGAACGAGCTTCGGACAAGCTTGAAATTTTAAAACGACGGTACCGATGTAGAACTCAGAACGCCGTGTTTCAATCTGCTGCTTTTCTTCAATAAGTGTTTGTTTTGATGATAAACTATTGAGCGTTCTCAGTCGTTGGCAAAACACAACCACAAAACATCTGTTTCCATAGTAATTTTTGTTCCTACTTTACCCCGTTGCTATGGCCAAACGTTATTTTTTATCAATAGGGACTGTGTGCATGGCAACTCGCACCAATAATTTTGCGCGCTGTTACAACACGGTCGAGCGATAGTTCCTGCCGCGTACATTTATTGCTTTAATTTATACATGTTATACGATAGATGGATTTTTTAAGTTAGCAATTTTCATGTTGCGTAGATTTATTACTTTAATGTAAAATATAATGATGGGTTTACTGAATTAATAATTGATGTAATGCTCCACACCAGTGAAATATCACAAAAAAACAAGATGCCGTAGCAAACCACCTGAAAAATAGTCTTTCTGCAGAGTAAGTTGCTATGCTTTCCGTTATATGTACGATACTTCAAAATTTGTTTGAACTCCTTAAATGTCAAATACTTCAAATAATATCAGTTGATTATATATATTATTATGTGAAACAGTAAAGCGGACGTTCTTGACGTCAGCAACGTCATGATTGACAGGGTTGCTAGGGTGTGTCACGTTTTGAATGCCGACTCGTTATCAAAACATTCGTTTGAGTTTGAATAACTTATTCACGGCAAAATATAATGCTAGATGTTAGAATTTTACTTAATGTCTTTAACATCTGCGTTCATGCGATCAGCACGTTCGTGAATTGCATGATTTATACAACCCGCCTCGAAAACCTGAAACGTTTATTCGCCTGAGTGGAAATCGAATCCGAGACATCCTGATCTCATCCTGGACAATTACCGGTAGATTAAGCATAACAAAACTACAAGTCAAGGCATGACAAGGGTAGACGAGCGAAACTAATTTCCAGAGATATTTTTCGAGATTACTGAGGTGACATTTTGTTTAAAGAAATGCGGACTGTATACAAATAGAGAAAATCTTAGATACTTCGTGTTGCTTCAGAATAGGATCTAAACATTAAAACGTTATGAAACTGAAGACTAACCGTGGACCTCTTCATGGGCTTGGCTAATTCTATATATGGTTTTATTGCTGAACATGAGGTTGGTGCGTAATCTGGTCTGAACTGATCGTTTTTCAAACAGATTCCTAGTGCATTTCTTGCAAATGGAAATAAATTGCTGTAAAAAACGGAGTTTGTGAGCAATCCTCCCCTCCCTTCCCCTCCCCTTCCCTTCCCCTTCCCACCCGCCACAGTCGTGAACAATCGTTCCCAGGACCTCTCTCCTTTTTCGAATTAAAGATGGCGGCATTCGTTTTGTTGACAGTCCAGCAACTATTCATTGACTGTGGTGACTGTGGAATACGGTTATTGTTCACGTTTATAGTTCTTAGGAGAGTTTTCTGGCACATTTGCTCGGAGAGAACGGCAATCAGGGCGTTTTGTTTTGGGGAGCTCAACTTGCATGGTCTACTGGGAGAAGGTTGACTCTTCAAATCATGCAGCACCAGCCTGTAGTATAAACCTCATCGGTGAGTAACAACAGCGTTTATGTACTAAAGAAATGATTCTTGTCAACTTAATGTTTGCTTATGCTGGATAGAAAGAATCTTATTCAGCAACTCTGCGCAGAGCTTAAGGGGGTCCTTCTCAACTAGCAATTTGTTGGAAGGTATCTAACCATCATATTTTGTAAACCAGACTTCCTATGGATATGCTTTTAGCACAACTTTGTTCAATTGAAGAGTCCTTCAAGAGTTTCAAATCACGGCCATATTTGACAAGTCACGTAACCGGAATAGAAAAAACCCTAAAACTGAAAGGGCATATAGATCTGAAAATTAAAATCAATGCTAATAGATAAAGAACGTCCACATGTTTAATACACTAGTTATGCACGTGCGCAATGTTAATGTTTTTCAAAGCAGGTGTTCCCCTCTAAACGATTCACCATTAAGCAATACAAAATGCTGCAAAGCTTACCACCAAGAATACATTTTGGCAATCTCTTAGCAACTGCTCTAGATCTGTAGTTAAGAAGGTCCCCCTTAACATGTGTTTCTAAAACCCGACAGTAACTGGCCAATTGTGGAGGAAGAAAATAAAAAAAAAAACTATTAAGTTCTACAAGGCCATATAAATAATTGCTAATAAAGGGAGTGTGATCCAAAGTCGAATGAATTGAAGCATGTATCTACAATGTCTTTTGCATTTCTTCCCCCCACTCTCCCCCTTTCCATCCATACCCCCTCCCCCATGCATGCACTTGCCCTCCCTTACAAAATAAACAGGAAATGTCTGTCTGTTCTGTCGTGTTCCAATGTCGTATTTAAACCGATGGAACTGGATTCAGATGGCATGCAAATAAACACACTCGAATCAAATTGGCCATGCTTTAATAATCACCTTCCATACATGCTTTTCGCACCTAAATACTTTGTGTAAGGTACACTGAAATATGCCTCACGGACACTACTTGTACCTTCTAAATGCAATCACTGGAAATAATGCAGAAGCTGGGTTGTACAAATGATGACTGGATACGTTGAAAGGACCAAGATCAAACTGTTCCTCAGTTATGAATTTATGAGCAAATTGCAGTGGCCTTTCATGTTAATAATTTGCAGCCACACTGACAGAACAGCTGCCCTGGGCTATAATGATCTTACCTTTCACTTGAATTATCCTAGCAAGAGCTGGTCTCTCAAGCAACAGAACATCAGGCCAAAAACTGGCTGAATTCATGGCTGGAAAATGACTGAAAAGTGAAATGTGAAAGACATATTTTTGTATGGATCACTGAATTGATTGACAATTTTAGCACTTCAGAAAACATTTTGTTTGTTGTTTGTAAATGATGTTCCACTGAGTGTGCCATGTAAATCACATTAAGTGTACATGTACAATCAACACCCACTATAACAGATACCTTCTGGACCACAAAATTTTTGGTATCCGCAATACTGAGAAGTCCATAATAGCAGAAGATACATGTATTTTCAGCAATTCTTATTCACTGGGACTTCAACTTCTGTCCATAATAACAAGTTGTCTGCAATAATGAAGTGTCCACAAAGTAGGAGTTGACTGTCATGTAAATCATGTGACAGGTAAACCTCAGCTAATGGACTCCCACTGTAGGCAGACACCTCTCTTAAGTGGACACCTAGTTATTGTCTCAGGCACATGCCAATGCTTTAAAGAATGATGCATTGGGGACATGCGTACAGTGTAGCCTCCTACACTGACTCTCTTTGGGCTTTTTGTATGGCAAGGCCAAGAGTCATCTGGATAGGGGGTAGGGACAGTGAGCATCTGGGTTCTATTTGTAAAAGCTCAGGATTTGAACAGCAGACGTAACATTTTTGTGCCCAAATACAAATTAATTTCTTTTTGCTTTGGAAAATAGTAAGATTAAATAAAAAAAAAAATAATAGTAAGATAATGTTTCAGTTTCACTGTTTGGTTTCATGTGTATCAATTTTAAATTTATTTAACTTAATTTTGCTAATTTGCAGGTAGATATGTAGGAACTCTGCCTGTGGTACGCAGTCAGTTTTATAATATTCTTTTGATGGCATTAAAAATGGTGTAGGCTGACTAGGGTCCTTTAATGCACATGAGAGACTGGAAAGATACAAAGCAAGAGTGAAGTGCCTTGCCCAGGAACAGGTCATCATTAAGAAATGCAAACCGTTAACACTTTAACCATTAACCTCTCATAGCCACTCGCCTTAATAAGAGTGTACGAAATACTCTTTTTCACAGGAATCGTGTGTTGAAAATTCTGCCAATTGAGGAAAATCATTCTTTAAAGTAATGACGTAACTACCAGCACAAGAGATGAGTTCGTAGCCCAAAAAATATTATGATGAAAATATCTTTAATGTTTGAGAAGTCACAGATTGAAGTACTAGGAGCTCTTGAAGTGCCCCCCCCCCCCCCCCCCCCCTTATTGGGATTCACAAGTAAGTAGCAATTAACCCTATCCAGACCGGGGGGTGGGGGGGGGGGGGGGGACGGAAAGTGCCTGCACTGACTTTGAACGTTTATAACTTTTTCAAGATTCAACCAAACGCTGCGAGATTTTCTAAAATTTATAGCGGAGCTCCTGCGCGCGAAGCGCGCCAGCGGAGCACCATGGGTAAGAATTTTTGGTAAACCCATGAGGCCAAGAAAATTTGGTGCGTACGCCCGCCCGCACGCCCTCCCGTACAGACTCTCCGGGAGGGGGAGTGGAGTCCTAAGGCAACCCGACCGGGGGTGGGGGGAGGAAAATAGGTTGAGGGAGATGGGGAGCAGATGAATGGAGATGAATGCTCCCGTATCCCTACGTACAACTTTGACATCCATGATATGATCAATTGACAGCTGTCAAAACAAGGTATCCGCTGACCAGTATCACGTGGCCATATCGCGGGCTCACATGTGGAGCTTATCGAGGTCACATGTTTTTGTGAAGTTGACTGCTGACCAGATGATGGTTCTCTAGTTGATCGCGGGCTCAAGTTCTAGTTTTCTACAAATTTTTTTATCATCGCGTTAATTCTGATTTAAATAAAGGTCAAAGTTAATAACCGAGGAGCTCAGCTTTTAGGCTTAGCTAAATCTATTTTAAAAAGTTTTTTCTCATGTTAAAAAAATGATCTGGACATTTCATTTCAACTTAAACGAAGCGATTGTATGAAAAGGCGGCAACTCGTTTGCACGTTGTTCACTGCTGAATTGAAAGACGGGAAGAAAGCGTGCTGGAGGACATAGATCTTCGTGAATATTTCTCTCTTTATTTACTTATCTACAGCATGGAAACTTATGCCAAGTGATTTAGGATAACCTCTTAACGAGAAGATCTGAAATAACTGTTGACCTGAACATGATATATCGGAGTACGAGTCAAAAACAGCGAGAGTTGAAGCACTGTCTTCGGTTCCTGCGGCTGACCAAGACGGGAAAATGAACTGAGCTAATATAAAAGTGTGCTCAGAGCCGGTCAAGTTGACTGAAGTGACGGATAAAAGACTGTTAAAAGCTACACCGAAAGGAAGAAAGATATTGATCTTCGCTGATAATTCAAATTATGTATACAGCTATTTCGAGAAAGGTTGTCGGAAAAAAAGCATCAAAGTGCACGCGACAAGACCGAAAGGTGGTCTGGGTATTCACTGGAATTTTGCATATTGGCCTAGTTTTGCATATTGGCCAGGTTTGTATTTTTGCACGTGGAAAATTTGTGTTTTCCTCTCAGGGGCCGATATCTTTAGCTTTACTTTTACAGTCGCATGTCTTTGAGTAAGGAAAATCCTTCTAAACTTCAGAGGGGCTAAACGTACCTTATTTCTATATGTCTGAAAAGAAAGAAGACCTGAAATTCGCGCTTATTTTGTCGTTATATCTCATTAGTATTCAACACATGCAGTAGCCGGGGAGTAGCTCAATACGTCTACCCATACTACCTTTCGAAATTGGCTAGTGCAGTTTTGTGCATTTTTCCGACAACGTTTCTCGAAATAGCTGTATACCGTGGTGTGAGATTATTACGAACAGTGGACGAAACTACCGTTTTCGTTGCTTCGTCTCCGATGTTATTTGGCTGGTTTGAAAGCTTTGCCCTGCAGAATTTACAAGCCTTCTCTAAATATGAGGTAACAAACGTAAATGTACATATTTTGTTATGAGAATCTGTTTATACTTCATTTATGAGCAAATTCGATATTATGTCGGTTTTCAGATGTTCCAGTCCATTAAGCTTATATAATTTTCGTTAAAACAGCTGCTTTCAAACCTCTTAGCTTTAATCACTTTTGTTCACTTTTGCCTGTTAAACGTTTCGTTTCAAATATTGTGTTTTTTTTAGCTAGTGGAGTTAAGTTCTTAACTGTGAGGTTCATTGTTGGATTTTGAAAAGAATATTCGCTACACGGATCAAAACCATGATTTCGCGCGCTGCATTTGCAGAAAAATCCCGCAAACAAATCTAAGCAAAAAACGAGCAAACTTTCGGCAACGATACTTCACACCAACGATTAAACGACTTATTATTGAACTGCTCTATCTCACTAGCTTGCATTTTTGTCATTTTGGTGAGTGTGTTGAAATCTCGTACTCGCAATAATTTGTTAGATTCGTAAACGAGTATTTACGCCGGTTTTTATATTGCGAGTTGCCTGTGCTTGGGTGAGTGAGTTCAGACTTTTCCCAACGTACATTTGCCTGTTAGAAACGAAGGAAATTTATTCACTTCTCTGCATAAAATTCTCTAAGGTATTTAGCATGTACGATAAAACACGTAGTAATCATGCAACCAAACCAAGATCATTGGTTCAAAACTACATTGTAAGCTTATTAGACAGCGAGCACCACTTCCTAAATCACAAACCGTGACAATTCTTACACAAAAAGACTGCTTAAAAAATGACTGAAACCGGCTCCCAATGAATTTGCTGAGTTAGTTTTGCCGCTGTGATTTTCTTTGTTGCGGTGTAAGTTCATTTTGTTTAGCCGCGAGTTCACTTTGTTCAGTGCCTTAAGTTGATCTTTTTGCCTTGAGTGTCTTGAAGTAAATCAAAGCAAATTTCTTTGCCTTCATGAAGGTCCTTTTTACATTGAATAACTCTTAGAGTTATTAAAAGTCTTTACACTAAAATTTGATGTGTGCGCCTACGTGCGTACGTGCATGAGGAACCCAATAAAGTGCAGCGACATGTACCTATATGGGCAATATACGCTTAGAAATAGTGTGGCCACTTATTAATTGGGAAACAGTGCAAACTCAAGCAAAAAATATTAATAAATAGGAGCTCCGCTTTTAGGCCTGCCTAAATCTATATATTATGGGAATAAATTGGTAGGATAAGTTGTTGCGTCTGGAACTTGACGCTATCATGGCAACGTCATTTTGACACACATGTTTTTCCAAATTTGTAATTTTTGTGTTTCCATTAATGAAAATTAACTTTAATTCAATTATTTTCACCTCTTTTAGGTTTTTTTGCATTGTTTTATAGATTTTGAGTATTTTTCAGTAATTTTGGGCGGTTTTCTGACGTTTTGGAAAAATTTTAAAATCCAAGATGACGGCTGTTTTGACGTCATGATGTAATTGTCACGTGATGTAACGTCATCCCACGTGACGTATATTTAGCGTCTGTTCAGTTATAGATTTACAGATGATGTCAAAATGGGGTAAGAACAAAACAGTGGCCCACGAGCCGCTAGGCGAGTGGGTCACTGAAGTTCTTACCACATTTTGACGTCTTCTGTGATCTATAACTGAACAGACGCACTAGGCAAAATAGAATCTATTTGTTTTATACAATAACAAGACTTCTGCACGCTTTAGTATCGCTAAAGCGCCGTCACCGGTGAGCCTCGGTTGCAATTGTTTTCATTTCGAGATAGTTTTCCGTAATCACGAAGCACTGTTAAACCGATTTTAAAATACGCAATACGAAGGAAAAATGAAATGTCAACAAAAGAAACTGACCTTTATTCCATTTGTACTCTGCAAGCTTTAACTAACGGTAAGCGTTCAACGGCGTTAAACTGCCATTCATGGATTTCCCGTAGCGTCTTCAAACTGCTCAAGCATCGGACAAACACTTGCAGCTTTCGATAAATATTTTTCAAATCAGTTACTGTCTACTTTACGCTTGTTTAGCCCAGTTAAATGTCTCGAAAGGTGTAGGTTATTTAGCGGATTGTTCCTCGATGTAGATTTACAATTAAGCTGAATTTTCTCTTGTTGTTTTCGCTGCAAGTTTTGAAAAACTTTGCCGAGAAGACTGACTTGGACTATGAACTCTGATCACGCGCGCGAGTCACACCACGCAGTGACGTCATTTGTGCGTCTGTACTCTAATAGATGACAGGCATCAGCCAATCACAATGCGCGCAGTAACTCGGTTGTTGTATAAAATAAAATATCCCGCGCCCTGTTTGTTGGGCAATAGGATAAACAAAAAGGTAAGCCATGAGCTGGTGTAGGATGGCTATGAGCAAAAGGCTCATAGCCCCTTTAATTGATGATATTTTAAAATCCATATATGAATTAGGTATTGCCGCAGTTAGGAGGGCCCTATAAATCTAGTTGTAACAAATCGCCTTCCACTGGCAGGCAGTTGAAATTTGCTTCCATGTTGACAGTAGCCCATTTGTCGGAAAGAATTCTATTCAAAAGCGTGGTGTAACCACAGAACAAAAAATACCTTTAGCTATGCAGATTTTGCAGTAGACATAATTGGCAAAAAATGCTAGATTTGAGGAGGGCATTTTGTTATGGTGGAGGTATAGGCATGGCATGGTTTAACGTTTGGGCTCAATGTACACTCAAACTGTTAACGTTTACGCTGAATTCGTATGATCTCAACAATAAACGTTATAATAATATAATTATATCATTCCAAGCTCCGTATTAGAGGGAATACTACTAATGAGCGTGGGCAAACTAAATGTAGGAAATACAGTTACTAAGGAAAAAAATAATGTAAATGGTAAATACTATACAATTGCCAAAACGCTACAGTTTCGCCATTCCGAGTTTCTAGATAATGATAAATGCTAATGCCATAGCGACATCTTCGAGCTCCCAAAGCCTTTCAATTACAAAACGAGCATAAAAATTACAGAATCGCCGAAACAATCACGATGATTACAAATAAAAGCAAACAAATTAGAAGAATTTTAATGCTAATATTTTGCTACCAGAAACGCGCAAGAAAAGAATTTACTGAAGTTAAATGCTGGAGAATTTAAGAATGGAATTAAGTATTCTTTTTTCTTTTTTTAATTAAACGAGCATTCTGAACAAGATATTCTACTTTGGGTGTGCAGTATCAGTAAGTAGTTTAGCTTATTGTTTGTCACGGCCTTTGTGCAAGATAGTATAGCTCTATTATAGAACATAAGTAAAAGAAAACTCTAATACTCATTTTAATACGACGTGTTAGTGAACTCGTTGTTTTGTCTTTCTATTTTATAGAGTCAATTAATCTGGCCGCCAATCTGTGGGCTGTCCACAAAAGTCATGGACTCCCAATCCATTGGGGGAGTCCCCACAAATCCAGGTAATATTTATACAATAAACGAGATACTGCATGCGTTGTGATTGGTTGATGCCTGTCATCTATTAAAGATAGACACACAGATGACGTCACTGCGTGGTGTGACTCGCTCGCCTGATCAGAATCCATAATCCAAGTCAGTCTTCGAAACTTGCGGCCAAAACAACAAGGCAAAGTTCAGCTCAATTATAAATTTACATCAAGGAAAAATCTGCCGAAAAAATTACAAAAAAATCGCGACTTTTGACTGGGCTAAAAAAACTTGTAAGTAGACAGTGACTGATTCGAAAAGTTATCGAAAGCTGTTAGGCCCGGTTTAAACGTCGCATTTTACATGCACCGAATACAATACTAACTTAAGTCGACTCGAATTAAAAAATTCAGCATTTGGATTTAAACGTCGCATGTAATTATACCGCATTTAATTCCCATACTACGCTCACCGCTCAGTTTTCCGCCAATATTAGGGAGCTCAAGCAATGACGACAGCAACGAGGACAACACCTACTGAAAAAAAAAAAATGAATTTCTACTTTTCTTGACAATTATCCAGATGTAGTCAGTGTTTCCTTCGGTTTTAGAACTAGCTCCAGCTGAATATGCAAATGTTTTTTACATTCCATCGAGTGAGCAAAAGAGTGAGGGAAAAAACGCAATATTGGAAACAATAGCAACGAGCTGTATTTATCAAGATGGGATGTAAAAAACATTGATTTGAAAGCTGAATTTGTAACGCAACTTTTTCGTCGGTTCGAACGCCTTCTTTAAGGATAACTTTGGACGTGTTCCAGTAAATCAACGTTAATAAAACTTTGGAATTAAATTATCTTCATTATCAAGCATGTGTTGTGAAAGTTTTAAAAAAATCGTTGCAGCCGTTTTGGAGATTTTCGAAAAAGCGCTAAAAGTAGAAAATTTACCAAAAATTGCAATTCTCGGGATCGCGATAACGAAAATCAACTAAACTTTCACGGCGACGAAAGATAAGTTAAATACACATTTTGGTGTTATTTCGAAATAATTTCATCAAAGCACGGTCTTCAAATCGGTCCGTTTATCATTAGGATGCAAAAAGCGTGGTTTGAAATATATTTCCGATTTATTCGAAATCAAACATACAGATTTTTTTTTTTATTCTTGTGTATTTGATGTGCAGTACACCATAGTTTCAGATACTGGTGTTAGTTTTTCTACGTCAAATCTTATTCGCGTAGAATTCAAGTTTAATTGATATCTAGTTTTTCTGTTTATCGTTACCATGGAAATATCGGTTTTCCTGAAACATATATTACATCAAACTTCAATCCAATCCAATATCTGGTGTAAATTTCACATTTTCCATGCAATTAATTCGGCAATTGTATTCGGCGCATATAAAATGCGACGTTTAAACTAGGCCTAAACCAGGGCTAAGCGCTCTTACGACTAGACTCCAGCAACAAAATAAAAACACTTTAAGACGTTAAAAAGGAAACGAATGTTCTAAGAGGTTCAAAACATGAATTGCTTTTGACTGTGTGTGCATAGGCCAGCTTTGGTTCACAATATTGCTATGGAAGCGTGAAGGGAAAGGAAAAAATCGGTTGTCAACCCAGCGCTGCAGAGCCTACAGAAATCGAAATACCTTTCACGCGCAAATATACAACTAATGTAAACAGTTTTTCAATTACTTTCTCCGAATAGAGTCCCATAACAGGTCATAGCAGCTGTTGGATGGTTAATTGAAAGAAATTGTCATCAAATTTGAATTTTAAATATCTTAAGATGTCTTATGAACCATACCTATTATATTTTCAATTGGCCGTTTGACAGACTTCAGGACTCGGATCGATGTGAAATTCACACCAGGTATTGGAATTGGATTGAAGTTTATGACAATCGATATTTCCATTGAAACGCTAAACAGAAAGACACGAAATCAGTTAACTTTGAATTCTACGCGAATCAGATTTGACGTAAGAAAACTAACACCGGTATCTGAGACTATGTTGACTGCACATCAAATAAGCATGAATAAAAATATTCCGTATGTTTTATTTTGAATAAATCGCAAATATATTTCAAACCATGCTTTTTGCATGATAATGCTAAATGGACCGCGCGAGATGCAGACATTGCGGTGACGAAATTACTTCGAAACCACGCCAAAATATGTATTTAACCCACTTTTCGTCTCTGTGAAAGTCTTGTTCATTTTGTTTTTCGCGATCCCGCGAATTGGACTTTTTCATACGGTCACTACCATTGATATGTTTGGTAAATTTTCCACTTTGAGCAAAGATTTTTTCGAACTTTTACAACACATGCTTGATAATTCGAAAAATTTAATTCCAAAGTTGCAAGTAAAATTACCAAAGGACTATAGCAACAGCTAACTTTGTCAGCATGCGTTTTCTTAATATCTATTCAAAAAGTCGAACCGCAAGTTGTGCATTTC
This sequence comes from Meandrina meandrites, assembly GCA_963693305.1. NCBI lineage: Eukaryota > Metazoa > Cnidaria > Anthozoa > Scleractinia > Meandrinidae > Meandrina > Meandrina meandrites. The sequence continues at coordinate 10,273,392 of OY855914.1, forward strand.
ACAACTGTTTCTCTTTTATTTCTTAACCTCGAAGGTAAGTGCGTGTTGAGGCCACCTTTAAAGTAGGAGATTTTGGGAAAGGGTTATATTGATAACACGCTAAATTTTGGGTGATGTAAATTGCAAGTTCCAGGCCAACTAAATAGTATAGAAAGTAAATCATTATCTGAGTTATGAGTCTATCCCAAGTAAAAATTAACACGCAGAACCGATATGGAACGAGTCGTTTAACCATTGAAATCGAGGTGCAGGATTTTCATGTCACCTTTCACCCACAACACCTTGTTTTCTCACTTACTTTGTAAGAACCTCGATAGCAAAGAATTTTAATGTCAACTCAGTATCACAATGGACAGGACCAAATACGGAGAAATCACGCTAACACATTTTTAGCCTTGCGGTTGTGATAAAACGTGTCTTCCTAACTGCCCTTTTGTTTTGTTTTATTTTCAGAACTTCACTGAATTTTTTGGCTTCCATAGCAAGAACTCTTAGAGAAAAAGGTATCTGAGAAATGCACCAAAGCTTTGGAAAAACGTCAAACAATGTAGTAAGTTCGATGTAATATAAACTATAAGCATTGCAAATTTCATAAAGAGATTTGGCTTCGAATTGATGAGAATTTAGAAGGCAGTTATTTAAGTTTTATTCCTTGTCAAAAACTATAACTCATTCAAACCAAGGCTTAAACACGTTTAAAATGTGCTTAGTTAAACGTGGTTTTAAATTGATTTCTTCATAAGCGTTGCCAAATGATATTCTTTTACTATCAACGTTATCACAATAGAAACACAAATAACAGCTTAGATGAACCCCACGTAAAATTGAGTCTCTCGGTTTTCTGTTGCTGATTTACATTCTAATAAACCTGGCCGTTTAACTAAACGTTTTTTGCTGGTGTGAAAGAAGTATAAGAGTTGTACGAACGACCGAGCGGTCTCCGAAGATTTCTCAGTTCCAGTTCACTTAAGGACGTTCGCGCGAAAATTTTCTAGTCGATAGATTTTTTTAAAATTTTTACTGAGGACGGATAATGAGTTACTTGTGTCAGAAATACCAAAAAAGTGGGGTGTCACCGACTTCGTTTCAGAGATAAAGTCTGTAGAAAACTACCTTGATTTTGAAAAATTGGCGCACGTAATTTCGCACGGCTTTCAAGGTTTGTAGTTTAAATTATCGATGATGAGAAAACGGAGGCAAACGATCTTGGTGATATTTTGAAGAAGTGCGTCTGTTGCGTAAATAATTTTAAGTGTTGCCATCTTTTATGCAAAACTTAGCCCTGGAAGAGGCATTTGAACCCGTCGTACGACAAAACGAAAAGATCAAAAAGCGGAATTTGAACGTGCGTTGGGGCAAAAAAATCAACCTTTTAATCGATAGATTTTTTTCATTTTCGCACAAAACGTAGATAATCGTTAACAAAAGTGATCTGTTAAGAAAAAAGTAGGGGTCACCGACCATTTAAGCTAGCAAACTGCAAGCGAAGTTATCGCAACGGCTACTCACCCTATATGTGGTTGGAAAGTTTCCTCAGCGCGCGCGCTCGATGCATGACGTGGCGTAGCGTTGCGACAGGAATTACGTGCGCAGTAAGGATGCGCATAAACAATTAGCGCGAACGTCCTTAACAGCAGACTGCATATTAATAATAGGCTATTTTCAGTTGCCCTTTGCCTCATTTTCAAAACAAGTCGTTCTGCGAAACCATTCAAACGAAAATTAGTTTGATTTGCATGAAAATGGACTTGCAAGTGAAACTCATTTTCATATGAATGGTTTCGCACGAAGACTCGTTTTGACACAGAGGCAAAAGGTAACTCGGAAATGGCCTATTCAAAATGCCTTCTTAAAAAAAAGAACAAAAGACGCTACAGCTGGTACAATGTTAACTTTTATTTATCCTCTTCGTGAGTACCACCTGTACACACGTCGAAGGTTATGTGAAGGAAAATGGCTCATACGAGCAAGTTGTAAAAGGTACGTCTATTGAATTGTACTAGAAGTATGAATCAAAATATTCTCGACCTGACTTGGATGATAAATGAATGTTTCTCTGAAAACAAATTAGATATTGGGTGTCAATCCTTTTGATCGATGCAAATTGGTTAAAGAGTAAACTTCAAACACAGGTGACCAAAGCTTATTTTAAGAGTTTGTTTGGATTTAAAAATTGAGTGTAATATCAGAACTTGTATGGGTTGTTAGTCGTGGAAGGATGGTAATACCGGGGTTGGAACAAATGAATGCGGAGGGAACCAGTTTGTGCCGGTAAATGGAGGGGAAAAGAAATAGTTTACTTGCCACATTTTCTCCGCAGGTCAGCACAAAAACATCACTACACGCGCACTTCAAATGCAAATCGTTTTAAATTTTTTCATCACGTGGACCTGCCTGATTATTTGATGTTTGCACAAGATGACCGTGCCGAGAAATTTACCAGGATGCCAGAAGCACGTGCAGAGCTATTGTACTAATAATTACATCTTTTGTTTTCTTCAAAATGTCTCTGACTTTTCGCGACAATTTTTTTTTGTCAAAAATGTTATGACATTTAAAACTTGTCCGCTAGTGCGAATCGGCCCTAAGTTTTCCCCTCGTTAGACCTTGTTCTGTAGCTTCAGTGTTACATGCTTTCCGGCTAAAGTTTTTTTTTTTTTTAATTTGTCTAAAATTCAATAATTACCTTGTTTCGACATGTCTAAGGAAGAGAAAACATATAAAAGCCACATTGGGCATGCCGTGTTATTCCTTTTGCTATTGATCGCGTGCACCAGCCCTCCACTTCAACCCATACGGACTTTTGATGTCGTCGCGTCGGCTTCAAATTTTTTTTTTTTTTTTCGATAATTTTAATTGTAATAGCTATCTATAATTCTTTGCAGGAATGAAAGAAAGACCTTCTATAGCGTCTATTGGTCTGATTATGGACAAAAAATACTTCAGAATAATGGCAGTGGCGTTGCTGGTCGTCATGTTTATGTGCAGTGAAAAACACGGCACACTCGCAACGCAAGGTAAGCGGTTTTAGTAGGGCAACTGCAGCAATTGATATCGGTGACAGTGAAAAGTGGTAGGGGAGCAGAGATAGCACCTCCCACCAATATACACCTGATTGAAGAATCGTTGACAACCCATGACAAGCATAAATCATGAAAGACACGACCCAAATCTTTGCCGGGAAATCAGAAAAAAATAGTCGTCCTCTGACAGAATAAACATGATATAAGACAGGTTGCATAGATCATGCTCTTGGGCTGTCAAAGAAAGAAAATATGTTGATTATCAATAAAAGGAATATTACTAAGCTTACCAATGTTGTCTACCCAGAATACCTTTGGGTCATATCGTGCATGGTTTATGCTTTTCACATTATTTATTAATTAGCATATTGCTTTAACCCTATTAAGACCGGGCTTTTTTTTTTTTAATCTTTTCAGACCGGGGAGGAGAAGGGCGGATTCCCCCACACCCCCCCCCCCCCCCCCCCCCCCGCCCCCATCAATAATTTAAGCAATCACAATGAAACTGAGAGGATATATAGTACGGCCGAAAATCTATATTTTGATATACGTCACGTGTGGTGATTACACCATATCACGTGACAACAATTACGTCATGATGTCAAACAGCCGCCATCTTGGATCCGCCATCTTGGATTTCAAAATGTTTCCAAAACGTCATAAAACCACCCAATTATTATATTATTATTACTGAAAAGTACTCAAAATCTATAAAACAGTGAAAAAAACCTTTAAGACGTGAAAACAATTGAACTAAAGTTAATTTTCGTTGATGGGAACACAAAAATTACAAATTTGGGAAAACATGTCTGTCAAAATGACGTTGCCGTGGTAACGTCAAGTTCCCGACGCAGCAACCTATCCTAAAAAATTATTTCCGGATAAATTTTAGATAAAGTCAAAGTTTGGCAGCATTTGGTTAAATCTTGAAAAAGTTATAAACGTTCAAACTCAGCGCGGGCACTTTCCGCCCTCCCCGGTCTGGATAGGGTTAAAGTAAAATGGACTATAAAGTTAAACCTGGCCCCAGTATGTGTAAACACACTTGTGCCTTGCGTCCTATTCCAAAAAAAAAAATATTTTCGATAAGGATGTTAAAACTTGCTTAAAATGATTAATCTTTTCATTTTTTGTTTAATAGAATGTGGTTCAGTTGTGAACAATACACTGATAAGTCCTGGATATCCAAATAACTACCCACCCAATATGGATTGTAATTATTCTGTTCCTATTCCACAAGACATGGCCGTTAAAGTCGCCTTTCATGAATTTGAAGTGGAGTATCATCCATCGTGCGAGTGAGTATTTAATTAGCTAAGGTGCTCCTATTCTGGTATTCTAGTGCTGTGGTTACCTTGGCAAGAGAGTTAAAGAAGCCCAGGTTTACATGAAAAATTTCACAGGTTGGGTTATCCTACCACCCGCGACAACTTTGTTTGCTTAGTAACCGTGTTTACCAAGCACATGGTTGATTTGGCTTAAATAGTTGTCCCGGCTAGGCGAGTCGTCCCTACATGCCAGCTGGGGCTACCCTGGCGCTTGGGTAACCGACTGTAGGGTAACACTACCTGCCTTGTAAACACGTCGTTTAAAAAAAAAAAAGAAGAAGTATGCGGCACTAGGGTGACCCTGTTGCTCCGGGGGAGTTCTCCCATGAATTTTAAAGATGTGCCGCAAAGGTTCTCAAACCCTTTAAAAATAACAAATGGCATTCCATTCAAGGGGAGAAGAAGTGTTAGGTGACGACCCCCAAAACGGCTAACTGCGCACAGCAAGCTCAAATCATTATAAAATCGCTTTTCTGATACTTGAAGGGATAGTTTTTGTTTTTAGCAGGCCATATATTTTCGTTTAGCTGGACGTTTATTTTAAGTGATATAATTTCGGAATCCTATCTAAGGATCACACAGGGAACACAATACCAAAAGGAGGACAAATGATACCCTATTTAAGGACCTAAAACTGAAAAATATACCCTATCCCACGGCACATACCTACATATATTTAACTATAAAAACTGCGATAAAATATTTCTTCAAAGCATATTAAGAAAGTTTGTTAAAATTCAACGACGTTCAAACGTTGAGCTAACGTCAATTTGAGGTAAAAATAATAGTTGATAAAATGTTGAGGTAATTCCCTAGGAAAACAACCCGTGACAGATTTCCGATGAAAATTTGTACACTGATCTAACGAATCAAGCACATAGTAAAAATGTAATAAAAAGAGGGGGTCATCGTGCTTGTTTGTTTGGCACAATGTTGACAGTAACGGATATATAGGCCACCTTATCCAATAGCCGTGCGCAACAAATAAGCTCGATTTTTATCAATGCAGCATCTGATATCACATAGAGTTTGACTTTCTTCTATCGTTTATGCACATTACGTTCCACAAAAATGACATCATTACCTTCGTGTGTATTGATTTCCAAAAAAGATATAGTTTGGACAAGCGATGTCGGACCATTTATGTCTTTGTCAGTAGAATTTATTAAAATTGCCAAAAAAAAAAAAACTGGTCATAGATATTTGCTAATGTTTTCTTAAGCAATGAAGATACTGTTCTCATTAAAATAATGAAATAAAAAATGGGGGTTACCGTGCTCGTTTAGAAGAAAATGACCATTTATTTCCCTGCTGAGCTTAACCTGAAGGAAATCCCGTAATGTTTCGAAAAATCGCTTCTAACTCGTATATATATATACCTATATAGCCCATAATTTATGGGTGTACACCCCAACCTCCAACTCTACTATATTATCCTACTGCATAAAAACTAGTCTTTTTCTTTAAAAAATAAAGCTATGACTACTTGACGATTACTAATGAGAACGGAGAGACTTTTGGAGTGATCTGTGGTTCTCGGTATGGGACGGACATTATTGTAACTGGTCACTACGCACTGCTAACGTTCCATTCGGACTATGAGACACAGGATAGAGGATTCAACATATCGTTCACTGTCATTCCAAAACCTGGTGAGTACATATAGAATAATTCACGGAAAGTGCGCTCGTACGGTGTTTACGCACAAGTTGGTGAAATAACAGAAATCGAAAGAGTGAGCGCAGCGAATGAGTGAGATTTCTGATACAATCCAATGAGTGCATAAACACCGTACAAAGCACTTTCCATGTGATTGTGTTTGTTATATATGTACTGAGATTAAACGCCCTTTTTAATGAACAATTCAGTCGAGGATATACATGAACGGTGCAATCAAGTGATTTTCGTAAACAGAGTAAAGCACTTCAAAATCTTCGTCGGTCAACTACACATCCAGCAGCTTTACATTTGCTTTCACGGCCTTCTTTTTTGGGTTGTTTTTGTTTTGATTGTTTAAGTCAACTGAAGCTGTGTAATGGAGCAGCTACCCTGGGCCATTTGATTAGTTTACATCGGTTTGCGAACGAAAATATACTTTGAGGCTAAGATCGTATTTAAGACAAGTCCACTTATCTATTACAATATGAAAACGAAAGAAAATGTGTTAATTTTTAGGTGAGTCCCTAAAAGAAATAGAAGGCAATATCTATTCCAAGGGAGGTATTAAAACTAAACGATTTTGCGTTGTAATAACGCTTTGGATACAAATTAACTGTTGCAGAGATAATTGGATGTGGTTCCGTGGTAAACAACACATTGACAAGTCCTGGATATCCAAACAACTACCCACCAATTATGGATTGTAATTATTCAGTTCCCATTCCTCACGGCATGGCATTAAAAATCACCTTTCATGAATTTGACGTGGAGTATGATCTAGAATGCAAGTGAGTGAAGACATAACTATGCCAATCCTGAAATTTATATTCTTATCAATCAGAGATCTTCATGTATCTCCTGAATCAAGAGCCCCTCTTCTTCGACTATATGCGCAAGGGACCCGTTCCCAATGGTTCGGGTTGAAGACGCTATCTTAGTAATTATCTTTTTCTTAAATCAATCCATAATCCCTCATCGTTTTCTTGTAGAAAAAGAACTGCACTTATGACACATTAGATTTCAGAAACTTGGAAATCACGTGCGTCTTTATTAATTAACTAGGGGAATGATCATCAGTTACAGTTGTCAATGTAGTAAGAGCAAGCTGTGAACCGTTGGATCTGTTCATCAGTAGACCAACCAAGGCCGAAGTTTTTTGTCGAAACATCTTCGATAAATTTCCTACAAATCAGATAAATGATGTATTTAGTGTTATGCCTAAGTCAGCGTAAGCCACCTTTTTCGTTTAATTGATGATTTTCCTTCCTTCTATTTTAAGGTTTGATTATTTAAAGGTTACTAACGAGAACGACAAGATATTTGGCGTGATCTGTGGCGAGCAGCGTGGAGAAAACGTTATTGTGATTGGCAACTATGTACAACTAATATTCCATACAGACTCTGAAGTACAGAAAAAAGGATTCTTGATATCCTTTACTGCTGTTCCAACGTCTGGTGAGTAATATTGTGGAGATTCCTCATGGTGGACACACGTTCGATAGAGTGTCATACAAAATAGGAAAAAGTCATTGCGAATTGAAATGAAACGGTATAAATTTGCCCAACTACAGTTCTTGTAGCTGTGTCGCAACTAGAAAATTCTGTTTAGGGTAAGTACCAAGGGACCTCGCCGTTGAATAGGAATCTAATTAAAATTTGTCCTGTGTAGCAATGAATAAAAATGCATGTCTGAAAGAATTACACTCCTTCCGCTTGATAAATAAGACCTTTAATTCTACTGAGAAACAGTGGGTAGCCCAGGGGCCCATGGTAAGCTACTGTTAATGGTTTCAACTGATTTACAAGCAACAAGACCAAGGGGAAAAAACATCAAAGTGTCCAAAACGTTGCAGCTGTTTTGCATATTTCATGTTTCATCAGAAGTTCCAGAGAACGCTTTGGTCTCGCGGGAGTTATTTCCTAAGTGAGGTACAACCGGATGTTATTCGCGCGATCAGCGATTTGAAACAGACATTAAAATGAGTTATAAGTAACTAAATTTTCGACAACTCTCTGATGCCTTCCTTGCATAGTTAATTCTTATTTTCTGCTGGTCTGCAGGAATGCTGCCTATGGTAAATAAACTGGTGGGAAATATACACATGTAGCCTAGAGAAAGAGCCGTTGTTGTCTTTTTTTCAAATTCCTTCCAAAGAATTTCGCCTGGAGCAAAGAAAGGGAGCCATACAGACCAGCGGAAAATAAGAACTAATAATGCAGGCTAATTCAAACAAACTCTGATGATGGGAACACAGAGTTGTCGAAAATTTAGTCTCTTATTAGTTTTAATAACAACAGTTATGCTTTTAGATTTTTAGACCAGTTACAAATCGTTTTTTTTGGCAACATGAGGTAGACTATACTGAGAAATTGCAGTCGCAAATGAGCTTTTTATTATCACTTTGCAGAGATACGAAAATGTGGTTTCGTTGTAAACAATACACTGAAAAGTCCTGGGTATCCAGGTGCCTACCCAAGCAATATGGATTGTAACTACTCAGTTCCTATTCCACACGGCATGGCGATAAAAATCTTTGTCCATGAAATGATGATGGAGTATCATGCCTCATGCAAGTAAGTAATTACATACCTGTAACTATGTTAAAGCACTATGTAAACTAACAGACCCCACAGTGCTGGTGTGTTTCCATATTTTTGTCTCCTTAAGTTTTCAGCACTAAACACATATAAGTCTTTACCTGAACAGTTGAAAGAAACTTATCCATTTCTCCTGAATTTCTGTACTCCATAATTTCCTTTTGCAGTCCGACTGAGTAGGCTTGACTTCCAGCCGTTCTGGGAGTCCGGTGTGTCATCCTCCTCCCAACGAACATGGTGTGGGGCAAGGAACACGGGCTCACGAAACGGCTGGAAATCGAGCCTATCCGACTGAGTAGTTCCCCAAATTCCACTCAGCAGGAACACCGTTCTGTGTGACAAGCATCTCATTGGCAGGGAAAACAAGAAGAAAAGCTTTAAAAAAGTGCCAACGACAGTGCACTTCTTTTTTATAAGAACCTCTGTACGTGGGGGGGCGCGGTGGCCTAATGGTTCTTGCGCTGGACTCCGGATCGGGCGGTCCGGGTGCGAGCCCTGGCCGGTGCAGTGCGTTGTATTCTTAGGCAAGACACTATACTCCCATAGTGCCTCTCTCCACCCAGGTGTATAAATGGGTACCGGCTAATTTAATGCTCGGGGTAAACCTGCGATGGACTAGCATCCCATCCAGGAGGGGGTAGAAATACTCCTAGTCGCTTCATGCTACGGAAACCGGGATAAGCTCCGGTGATGGGCCATTAGTCTCATGCGCAGACTTTCTTATAAAAGCATTAAGAATGAAATTGACCCAGATCTTAAGATTTTAAGATCATGCTAAGAACGTACCCAAGCTGGCTGAGGTAAAGCATTTTTTATCCAGTTTTACATAGAGCTCAAAACACCCAGTAATGCATTTCTATCGAATCAACTTTTCATTGTTTAAATTAAGCAGGTAGCTTTTAAAATTTGCAGGGCTAGCTCAGGCGTAATTTCTTGTCGTTCTCAAATGTTTAGTATGACGCTACCTAACTAGCCATGCACGCATACATCTCAAAAGAATTTGATAAAATATAGCACATGATGGTAGTTTTTTAGGATTCCTAGTCACGTTCACATTCGGCCGCGAAATTAGACATTCTTATATAAATAGTGAACTGTCCGTGACACACATGACCTTTCTTTCACTGGTCCATTTCATTCCATTCCACTCGTTAACCATTTGGTACACTGTTAGAATAGGTTGAAATTAAATGGTCAAGTAGATTGGTAATGTTGCATTGAAGAAGCCAGAACAGGCGAAGGGTATAAACGGGCACAAATTAGGAAACTCGCTGTTGCGCATGTTGCCTTAAATTACACCTTTTTTTATTTAAACGTGTAGTAAACAAATAAAGAAGCCTCCACTGTGCTCTGTTCTGTTGTAAAGCACGCAGAAAGCGGCGATAGCACGAAAGAGGTGTAGGGGGAGACACTCGCCTAACAGCTCGTGTTTCTTCCTACTTCTTGAGTGCTATCGCCGCTTCCTAAGTGCTTTACAACAGAAGAGAGCACAGTCGTGGCTTCTTTATTTGTTTTATGATTAAGAATCCATCATTTCAGTGTCATTATCCCCACGCATGCTCCTTCATTTAAAGATTCTTTTCGTTTCCAAAACGATTCAAAAGTGTCGTCAGCGAGCTTTATACTCTCATAAAGCACACAAATTTCAACCAATCACAACGCTTGTTAGATGCTTCAAATAATTTGATTGGCTAACGAGACAGCAGCTGTCAATCAAAAACTGAACTCGAGCTTCACCTTGAGCTTCACTTTCGATTTCGAGTGAAGAGAGAATGCTTCGGAGTTCACTGTTCAGTCCAAAAATAACGATGTAAAAGCTATTTGTCCAATGAAATCTGGCCGAATTGGGGCGCATGAAAACTTCACTTTTCCAACATGACAATTACGAAAAAAAGAGCTCGAAGCTTGCGAATGAAACATTCCAAACTGCTGAGCTGAGTTTGAAATGAAGAACAGTCGTATTTACGTAAGAGGATTGCCCGAACTGGCGGCAACGTTGGAAAGATTGAACTGCTTCCACTAAAAGCGTCAGAGAGGATGTATGAGCAGCTTTTACCTGATCATTCAAAGGGCGAGCATTGTAATTCAGTAATTGTTGATGTTCGCTTCGCTGAGATATGGAACAAGCGCCATCTCCATGTAAGTTTTCAATACTTTTATTTGAAGATTTTTACAAAAATAAAGCCCGTCTACAAAAACAAAGACAACTCATTTGTTGATTTATTTCGCTTCTTGATTGCTTCATTTTTACCAGCAGCTTGTCGGAACTTAGAATTACTTGTAATTTACGTACAGTTTTAATACTACTGTTGTTCATTGCAGACAAATAGCTCGTTTTCTTTGCAGCTAAAATTTCGTTTTCTTTTGCGATGTCTAAGTCAAACAGAAAATGCTGCTTTAACTCCTCATAAATGCCAAGGGAAAAAATTCGGAAAATTGGTATTCCATTTTGCAGATGATGACGTGAACTTCGTGCTTTGTACTCTCATAAAGCACGCTGTTTAAAGCAATTAGAGCGTGCGTTAAATCGAAACTTTATTATAATACCTAATAGATCCTTCTCTTTAGTAATCATGGTTAGAAATTAAAAGTATACATATTATTTAGAGTAATTTACATAATGTGCCCCTCTTGGAATACGATTAAACTTAGCCCCCCTCCCCCATTTTTTGTAAGGCCTCCACCCCCATCTCGCTAATGAATAGATATTCCCTCTTACCAAGGTTGCGAAAAGTACAGAAATGAAGCCAAACTTCAATTAAACAACATGCACGACTTTCTGTCCCCTATTCGATTCTGGCATGTATTTTTCTTTAAGGTATGACTACTTGAAGATTACTAATGACAAAAACAAGACATTTGGTATGTTCTGTGGTTTGCGGCGTTGGACGTTTATTATTGTAACTGGCAACTCCGCACGGCTAACCTTCCATTCAGACTCTGCCGCTTCGGGAAAAGGATATTTTATATCACTTACTGTTGTCCCAAACCCTGGTGAGTTTTATCAAAATGATATCTCACAGTTCTTACAAGGCAAAGGTAATTTTTTGCTCGAAAGAAAAAGATAAAATAGCCAGCGTTGGACTCCGGAGCGAACGGTCCGGGTTCGAGCCCTGGCCAGGGCACTGTTGCTGTTCTTGGGCAAGACACTTTACTCCCACAGTGCTTCTTTCCACCCAAGTGTATAAATGGGTACCGGCGAACTTACTGCTGGGGGTAACCCTGCGATGGACTAGCATCCCATCCAGGGGGGAGTAGAAATACTCCTAGTCGTTCATGCTACGGAAACCGGGTTAAGCTCCGGCCCTGATGGGCCACTAGGCTCGTATGCAGACTTTACCTAGTCACCAAGACAGAAACAAGTACAATACCTTTAACCAATACATTTACATGTCTTTATATAATTCATGTAAGATAATTGTCCTTTTACGTTAACAGGAAGCCTCTATTAGGAGGCCTTTTTTTGTGAAGAAGGAATAAATATACGAGTTATTGTTGTAACTGAGCTTCGTGTTTAAATTTGCCGTTGCAGACATAGTAGAATGTGGTTCCGTGGTAAACAATACACTGACAAGTCCTGGCTATCCAGACAACTACCCACCCAATATGGATTGCAATTATTCTGTTCCAATTCCTCGCGACATGGCCTTAAAAATCACCTTTCATGAATTTGATTTGCAGTTTGGATCACAATGCAGGTAATGCTAAGACATGGCTATTGGGAGAATTTGTGTTTTCGATGACGTTGTTAAATCTCCTTCCTAGCATAAGTATATAGAGAGTTTCCTCAGGGTGCTTATCATTTAGCCAAAAAATCCAGAACTTTTGGGTTGATGTTTAATGGCAAGGTAATTTTCCGGAAAAATCCGTTCGGAAATTGTGGACTACCTCCAAGAAGTACTTCTCTCTTTTTGTTCGGAACGGAACGTCGAAAATAACCTTAACAATTTGCACAAAAACAACGAAAAACAATAACAGGAAACGAACTACAAATGGAAAGCGCCATCTCCGTTCGGTTGGTTTGCTGATTTGGAAAAACCCTTACCATCATTTAATGTTCATCTCACCCGGTTCTCTCTAAAAAAATTGTAAACACTCTTAGTTTTGCACTAAAACAGTCCCAAATTAACAAATGTGACACTGAACTACTCCAGATCTGTTCAGTCAGGACGGTCCTTTTACTGACCCAATCTCGGATAGGATAGGCCGGATAGCAGGTCCTGTGAGAACAAAGAGCCAATCTGATCCATTTGGATACCGTAGTAACCAAGTGTTTGTCTTGCAGACTTGTAGAGACGAAACATTAAAATTTCTGCACAATTGCAAAAATGACAGGAATATGGGTTATATAACAAACACGCCATCCTTTCTAGCATGTGTTAATTGTTCTTTTAAGGTATGACTACCTGAATATTACTAATGAGAACAGGAAGCCATTCGGTTTGATCTGTGGTGACCGAGGTGGGATGGTAGTCAATGTAACTGGAAACTACGTACTACTTAAATTCCACTCAGATGCTGAGGTGCGGAGGAAGGGATTCCTATTATTTTTCACTGCTGTGCCACTACCTAGTAAGTGGAAAATATCCAACTGTCCACCTTGCAGCATTGACCAATGAGTCAACCCCCTGGCTGTAACATTTGTTTTTGACCGCATCCACTCTAAAAGGCCATGCAGTCAGGAAAGTACAAATACTGGTTACTCTTAACGCAACAAAAAGAACATTTTTTTTTATGTGATCGGCATGAGTTTATTAAATGTTAAGCGGTCAAAAGACGTGTACTGTTGTTCGCAAACTGGAAGTCCATGGCTTCAAATTGGGAAACGTTGCATGTTTACACAAGAATCGAGGTCTTTATTTTTAGTGCCGACCGAAATGTATGTCGCAACCTCTGAAATGATTCAGAGAAGTGCCCTTGAAGTTTTCAGGGAGATGTGCAACTCGCGGCTTTACTTTTTTGTTGTGTTTGACCTTCAAATCTTGATATGCCTTTGCAGATATAACAGAATGTGGATCCATTGTAAATAATACCTTGACAAGTCCAGGATATCCAAACAACTACCCAAGCAATATGGATTGTAATTATTCCCTTCACATTCCACACGGCATGGCAATGAAAATCACATTTCATGAATTTCACATGGAGTACGATTCATCTTGCAGGCATGTAAATTAATAAATATAAAACCATAGCTATATCTTAAAGGTTCTATGTAAACATTTCTTCATATCACTGAAGATGAAAAGACTAAAGCATTGTCACTAAATACTATGAAAATGGATCGTAGTCTCAAATAAGCAAAATATCCCATTCTTCTTCCCTCCCCATCATCTTCTCCTACCATGCTAATCGTCAGTACTGTTGTTCCTTTAAAGTTTACAGCATAATCATGCGATCGTTGTTTGTTGTTGTTGTTATACCAAGGTTACAATGATAGCTGAAATGAGATCCCTACTTTACGAACTTGCCTTATACGCGCCTTTCTGCCCTTTTTCCATTTTACACTTTTTGTTCTTCTCAGGTTTGACTACTTGGACATTACTAATGAGAGAGACAAGCCGTTTGGTAGACACTGTGGTGGACCGAAAAGGAAGGACGCCGCTGTAGATGTAACTGGAAAGTACGTACGGTTACAATTCCATTCAGACGCAGATTTACAGAAAAGAGGGTTCTTGCTATATTTTAGTACTTCCCCACTGCCAAGTAAGTACAAACAATTAAAAATTGTCTCATTTCCGCGAGGCCTTAAGAGCGGCTTGCCCTAAGGATCACCTAAACCTATGCAGGATAGAAAAATTCGATTTTCTGAAACTTTGTCAGGATAAAGGCTTTTACTAACTAGTTTCAAAAATGTAACTTTGAGGTTGATTTGATTTTTATTTTTTTCACGAGACAGCTTTTTGTATTTGGCCGCTCGAAGTGCCAAGATCGGCCCTAAAATTCCACTTTTTTCAAATGCGAGCAAGACAAAATAACATCCGCAGCAGGCAAGGCTGATACATATTATTAGAATATCATCTTTTAACAGTAGTTGAGCGCTGTCAGAACCGAAAGACATTTCAACCTGAATTTTTATCAAATTTTCAAAATTATACACTTCGACCATGTTGTGTCATGTCAAAATTTAGGTCAAATTCTTGGGCCAAAAAATTAATCTGGTACATGGATTTATCCGTCAAAACTATTTTTTCGAGTAAAAGTATCACATCATCTTAGCTTTTATCGAAAAACCAGCTTGGGTAAATAAAACGGAAAAATTTGACAGCGGCTTGAAAACATGACACTTGAGCGAATTGCGTGACACTTTGACCTTTCGTGCTGCGATCATTATCACAAACATTGATCCAGAAAAGTCCAACTTTGACCCTAATCTCCCGTCAGGTAGTCTGTTAGGTCTCCCAGATATCCGAGGGAAATCGCTTATCATGTTTTAAAATCAATATAAATCTTCTAACGAACGTGTTTAGGACATATTTATTTTGAATTGCTAAATTACATCTGGCGGTTTGGCGAGATCTGACAACGCAGGCGACAAAAATATCAGTTTATATATCACCATCGAGAAAAATCTTTCGTTAAACTGGAATAATAGATAGCTTATTAAATAAGCAGAACTATTTCTTACCTCAATCTAGCCTATCTTGATGAGAAATGGTAACATTGCTGCTGCCGTTACGGTGTACGAAACGTTCATAAACTGTCGACAAGTTACATATTAACTACATCCGGGTGACCGCTGCCCGCTACTTCCTGGTATCAAATTTCTCAATACCATAAACGTGTTTGTGGCATTGCTTTGCGAAAAATATGGCTTAGTTTGCCTTCTTTTAACATTAATATCGGACTTCAGCTCACTTGAGATTAAGATTAAAAAAGTAGCTGGGGAATAGAGCTTTATGCTAGCAGTTAACATAAATATTGGACTTCAGCTCACTTGAGATTACGAAATAAGTAGCTGGAAAATAAAGCTTTATGCTAACAGCTAATGGCTTCATGTGGTTTTGCCCAACTTGTTGGAGGAGCGTCTGTGGATCCAGTGCCGACAATCCGGTAAATATCAAATGCGTCGCGGTGGGAATTTACAAAACATATATCCAAGGTCATCTGGGAAACTACCGCGTAATTGGACATTCTCTATTAGACTGTGAAGCAAAACTCTTTCTCGCTCGAACAGGTATTAAAGTCTGGAGGTAAGGCAGCACTGGGTATGTTTTGTATTTTTATTTTTAATTGGGTCACAATTATAGTGATCGTCAAATTTATTTGTGGATTTGCGTTGTAAAGAGCATACAAATTTTGAGGAGAGAGGCATGATGTAGGATGAGACCTCATCTAAAGGTCGCTATACATTTTCTGCGCACGAGAAGTCAGTGTTGCATCTGCCAAGGGTCACTCATTACGTAGGATTTTCACGCATAAATTCCCGAAGTGTTAAGGTATGTCGCGGCTGGTTGTCTTTTATGACACACTGTTCGAAGTAGGTTCTGTGGCCTTTTTATTCTTTGAACCGTATATCCCGAAATGCCAGAAAATATTGGACGCAATCCGCGAAATAGGGAAGGCTTGATAATGGGGTGTACACGCAGCTGACAGAAATACAGCTATCACGCACTTAGGTTGCAAAACCGTTGGAGTTGTGGATAGTTATGATAAAGTTAAAAGTTTTAGCATTTGAACGTTGGCTTGCAGGGGTGTTTGATATAGGCGTCTCTCATCTCGAGATAACCATTTGCCCAAGACATCGTGACTTATTTGGTATAAGATGGCCATCTAATAGGACGAACTGTACTGCTCCGAGCTCCTGGTGTTCGCATCCAGCTAAGACGGTCAAAGGAGAACTCGGTATTACCCTATCCCAGTCCAGAAATTTGTTTCACTCGACTGGTGTGTTAATACCTGTGGCGTCGCGTAAGCGAATGAGAAACAATGCAAGTAATTCGATTCGCGTTTATTTTCAAAAATAACCGAATTGTATACCGTAAATAATCTAAGAAACGCCCACTCTCAAATAAATGCCTCGTATCTAATGAGCGCTCCCCCTTGAGGTACGAAGTTTGTCTTAGACGCCTCCCTCTAATAAACGCCCCGTGTCTAATAGACGCCCCCCTCCCCCTCCCAAAAATCGTCTCGGTGACAATGAAGACACAATCTCGTTCCCAGAGCCTGCGTTCCCCCTGGCCAGTGGTTTGAAAACTCAACGGCTCTTGACGAATCCAAAACCGGAACCAGGAAATCCTGGTTCCGGTTTGATTGTGCGCGTGCGCCGAAGATTGTGATGAAACGAGCAAGTAAAGTTTTCAACAGCCAATCAGATTCGGTCGCCTTTGTGACGGGCTTTCAGATTAGCCCAGAGGTCTCGATTCCAGGCGCAGACCAGAAGGATCGCGGCCTCTGGGGACGAGATTGATGAAGACATCGATATCAAACTATAAACGTCATATGCGCAGATTGGATTAGTTTCCTAATCACAAACTCTATTTTTATCTTACTATACTACGCGTCTTACTTGTTTTGTTGACGTTAAAGTGAAATAAACGCCTCTGTCTCTAATAAACGCCTCATATCTATTTAACGCCCCTCCTAGGTTAATAGACGCCACCGGCGTTTAATAGATCATTTACGGAATGTGAAACCGGAGGTGTGGTTTCTTTGCATGTGGATGTTGACTTTGGTGACCAAGAAACTTGCGCATTAAAGTTTACAGGCTGAAATCGACAGCGCCACTTCATAAAGACTGGGTATGAAAAAAATTGTCTCGAAACTAAATGTCTTCGGGACTATAGGAAACCTTTCCGTGATATGACTTAGCACAGTATGTAATTATTTTCACATACCAACGGACGCTTTTCATGACAAACGCAAAGCAGAATACATCGCTGCTCTAAGTGAGCTTGTCCTAGCTTGTGAATGCAGTAAGTGAATAAAGGCCAAAATGAAATACAGGGCACCCATGTATTACGATATTCCTAGCTGTCTGACGCGAAACTGACCTTGGAACAGGTCCCGGCGTCTAAGGCATAAGAATCCCTTATTGAATGATGAAAGAACTAACTGAAAGAATTAACTGTTAATAAGGTTATGCTTCTTTAACATCGAAGTGGTCCTAGTACGGGCGTGTTATCTCTCTTACAGTTTTTCAGAGTACTTTTATTCCCAAAATTCATATTATATTTAAGGCAAAATGAAAAATGCTGTAGAAAGAAATTTTGTCGCGCACGTGCTAGTACGCCCTATACGTCAAACAAGATACCCTAAAATACTTGCGAGAATCCCAGCTGTATTGTAAAGTAAAAGTACATGTTACAGTACACTTATATTAGTGGAAAACTAAAAAAGAGATTAAATTAGGCATAAAAAGTTTTAAGAGAAATTTTGCCGTTCACGTGCCTCGGGTATCATAGATTGCGTGGTTGCACTTCTAATTGTGTGACTCATTTTATATTCCTTTGTACAGAACCGGCTTTACCACCACTGCCAGCCTCCCCCCCCCCCCCCCCCCCCCCATCTCCTCCCACTCCCTGCCCCATCTTCCTTCTTAGGGAAACTCGCGTATCGGCGTGGGTATTCTGTGTCTCTGGTTAATATGTTTCTTGGCGACAGTTTATGAGCATTTCGTAGAAACTATCGCAACGGCAGCAGGAATGTTACCATTTCTCATCAAGATAGGCTAGATTGAGGTAAGAAATAGTTCCACTTAATATTTAATAAGCTATCCATAATTCCAGTTTAAAGAAATATTTTTCTCGATGGTGTTAGTATAAAGCTTTATGCTCTGGCTACTTGTTTTAGATGAAGTCCCGTATTAATGTTAACAGAAGGCAAAGTAAACAATATTTTTCGCAAAGCAATGCCACAAACACGTTTATGGCATTGAGAAATTTGATACCAGGAAGTAGAGGGCAGCGGTCACCCGGATGAAGTTAATATGTAACTTGTCGACAGTTTATGAACGTTTCGTACACCGTAACGGCAGCAGCAATGTTACCATTTCTCATCAAGATAGGCTAGATTGAGGTAAGAAATAGTTCTGCTTATTTAATAAGCTGTCTATTGTTCCAGTTTAACGAAAGATTTTTCTCGATGGTGATATATAAACTGATATTTTTGTCGCCTGCGTTGTCAGATCTCGCCAAACCGCCAGATGTAATTTAGCAATTCAAAATAAATATGTCCTAAACACGTTCGTTAGAAGATTTATATTGTTTTTAAAATATGATAAGCGATTTCCCTCGGATATCTGGGAGACTTGACAGACTACCTGACGGTAGATTAGGGTCAAAGTTGGACTTTTCTGGATCAATGTTTGATAATGATCGCAGCACGAAAGTTCAAAGTGTCACGTAATTCGCTCAAGTGTCATGTTTTCAAGTCGCTGTCAAAATTTTCCGTTTTATTTACCCAAGCTGGTTTTTCGATAAAAGCTAAGATGATGTGATACTTTTACTCGAAAAAATAGTTTTGACGGATAAATCCATGTACCAGATTGATTTTTTGGCCCAAGAATTTGACCTAAATTTTGACATGACACAACATGGTCGAAGTGTATAATTTTGAAAATTTGATAAAAATTCAGGTTGAAATGTCTTTCGGTTCTGACAGCGCTCAACTACTGTTAAAAGATGATATTTTAATAATATGTATCAGCCTTGCCTGCTGCGGATGTTATTTTGTCTTGCTCGCATTTGAAAAAAGTGGAATTTTAGGGCCGATCTTGGCACTTCGAGGGGCTAAATACGAAAAGCCGTCTCGTGAAAAAAATAAAAATCGAATCAACCTCAAAGTTACATTTTTGAAACTAGTTAGTAAAAGCCTTTATCCTGACAAAGTTTCAGAAAATCGAATTTTTCTATCCTGCATAGGTTTAGGTGATCCTTAGGGCAAGCCGCTCTTAAGTACAATATTGTTTGGTGGTTCCAGTGTTTCAGTAGTTTCCATGGCCTCAAATTGAGCAACGTTATATTGGTTTTCTAACAAGAATCGAGGTATGATTTTTAATGCCGGCCGAAATTTGTGTCGCAGGCGCTGAAAAGGTTTAGAGAAGTGGCCTTTTATGTTTACAGGGAGACGTACTACCAATGCTTTATAACTTGTAATTGCGTTTGAGCTCCACATCTAGATTTGCTGTTGCAGAGATAAAAGAATGTGGATCCATTGTAAATAACATCTTAACAAGTCCAGGATATCCAAACAACTACCCAAGCAATATGGATTGTGCTTATTTCCTTCCCATTCCACACGGCATGGCGATAAGAATCACATTTCGTGAATTTCACATGGAGTATAGCTCAAGATGCAGGTATGTAAATAAATATAAAACCATAAAGCATTGCCACTTAATGGTAAAAAAGGATCCTAGTCTGAATTCAAATAAGAAAAACATTCCCTTTTTCCTTCTCTCATCATTCTCTTCTCCTACTATGTTATGCATCAGCATTGTTGCTTGTAGCATAATCATACAATCGTTGTTTGTTAATTGTTATACTAAGGTTAGCATGAGGACTGAAATGATGTCTCTACTGTACGTTCTTGCCTTGTTCGTGCCTTTCTGTCCTCTTTCCATTTTTACACTTGCTGTTATTTTCAGGAATGACTACTTGAGCATTGCTAATGAGAAATTCACGTCGTTTGGTATACACTGTGGTGGACCGAAAAGGAAGAACGGCACTGTAGATGTTACTGGAAACGACGTACAGATAATTTTCCGCTCAGACGCAGATTTACAGAGAAGAGGGTTCTTGTTATATTTTAGTACTGTCCCACTGCCAAGTAAGTACAAACAAAAACTGTCTCATTTCCTTAAGGCCCACAGTACAATAATGTTTAGTGGTTCCAGTAGTTCTGTGGTTTCCATGGCCTCAAATCGAGAAACGCTATATTAGCTGCATTTCTCACAAGAATCCAGGTATCCGGGTTGTCAATGCCGACCGAAATTTGTACCAAAGCCACTGAGTAGGTTTAGAGAAGTGACCCTATAACCTGTTGTCCTGTTGTTGTGTTTGAGCTTCACATCTAGATTTCCTGTTGCAGAGATAAGAGATCATGGATCCATTTTAAATCATCGCGACAAACTTGTTGCCAAGCTGGAAATCCATGGCTTCAAATTGGGAAACGTTGCATGTTTACACAAGAATCAGGTTTTTATTTTTAATGCCGACCGAAATGTGTGTCGCAACCTTTCAAAAGGTTCAGAGAAGTGGCCTTTGAAGTTGCTACCCAAGGCTTTACTTTTTGTTGTGTTTGACCTTCAAATCTTCATATGCCTTTACAGATATAACAGAATGCGGATCCATTGTAAATAATACCTTAACAAGTCCAGGGTATCCAAACAACTACCCAAGCAATATGGATTGTTATTATTCGCTTCCCATTCCACACGGCATGGCAATGAAAATTACATTTCATGATTTTCACCTGGAGTATGATTCATCATGCAGGTATGTAAATAAATTTAAAACCATGAAGCATTGTCACTTTAAGGTTAAAAGGGATCCTAATCTGAATTCAAATATGGGAAACATTTCCTTTTTCCTTCTCTCCTCATCCTCTTCTCCTTCTATCAGGGACCACGGAGGGGGAGGGGCAGGTAGGGCTATAGCCCTACCACTTTTTTGCTTGAGTTAAATTTTTTAGGGCTCCAGATGACTTGATATTTTATGAATTTTACCACTTGAAAGCAACAAAACGCGTCTACTCTTGCATATACAAGAAGTCAAAGACTCAGGAAAGCTGCGCGACGACAGTATTCTTCGCAGGCGTTCTCACCGTACCTACCATACTGCCAAAGATCACTTTAGAAGGGTGTATTATGAGGCCTTTGATCTTATCGTCAGTGTTATTGACAAATGCTTTAACCAGGAAAGCTTCAGTTCCTACACCCAGATAGAGACTCTCTTGGTTCAAACTGCTAATGGTGACGACTATGCGTCTGAGTCAGAGATCAACTTCCGGAAGCATCGTACTGCCAAGATGTTGATCCTGGGACGCTACCCGGGCAGCTAAGTGTTTTGGAAGCTTTGTTAAAGATATCGTGTTTCGACGACATCCTGTCGGCAGTGACGAGAGTTCCAGAACCAGAGAAGAAGCTCGTTCAGGAAGTCCAAACTATCTGCTGACTGCTTGCTGTGAATCCTGCTACCAACGCTGCTGGCGCCTTCCCGCCCTCCCAAGACCCCCTCAATTTTCCTTCGCTCGCGCTTACCCGCTTTTCGCCCTACTGACCGAAAGCCTCGAACAAGCTATAGCATCCTAGCCGTGTTGAATGACCGCAACTGAGGTAACAGAGACCAATGGGGCCTCAACAGATAGTGATTGTATAGCCGATGTCGCACAAGAGTTTGTTTGTCGCAACGACAATCGTGCAATAGAAATGTTTGCAACTTCAAGAAGTAGGAAGCTTAGGTAGTTTTCTTTGACATATTTACTGTATTCAGTGGATGGTTTACCAAGTGAGGACGGCTATGTTATATCAAGGTTATATTTACTGGGGTTGTATAAATGATGGCGTACAAATGCATTATAAATGGCGGCACAATGGCCCCTTATGCCTGTTTATCGTGGCAAAATATTGTTAAAAATTTGGTTTGTCTCGCAGGCCAGATTTTTAGCCCTACCACTTTTAAATGGTCTCCGCGGTCCCTGTCTATGTTATGCATCAGTATTGTTGCTTGTAGCATAATCATACAATCGTTGTTTGTTGTTATACTAAGGTTAGAATGATGACTGAATGAGATCTCTAGTTTACGATCTCGCCTTATTCGCGACTTTCTGTCTTCTTACTTCTTTTAAACTTATTGATATTTTCAGTTTTGATTACTTGGACATTACTAATGATAAGCGCAAGTCGTTTGATAAGTACTGTGGTGGCCCGTCTAGGAAGGACGCCACTATAGAAGTGACGGGCAGCTACATACGACTGCAATTCCACTCAGACTCTTATATACAGAAAAAGGGATTCGTGTTGTATTTTAGTACTTCCCCACTGCCTAGTAAGTACAAACAATTTAAAACTTTCACTTCCTTTAAGGCCTTCAGTGCAATAATGTTTGATGGTTCCAGTGATTTAATCGTTTCCGGATTGCCGGATCCGAGTTTGATCGACAGTCCGGGTTGACGTTTTCTGTTTTCTGTGTTGATCGATTATAGTTGTACTGGAAATACCAATCAGGTTTTTGGTTTTACGAAATTTTGCAGAATGCAAAATAGGAGTTTAGTGGGCGAACGAATATTCACTCGCTCACTCGGTCGTTCCTTCCTTGAGTCGTAGGCTTTTGTTTGCAATTCCGCTGATTAATGTATAACTGGATTTGACGAAGATGAAATGAAATGTCGGCAAGTGTGAAACAGTGAAATAACGATAAACTATTTATCAGCTATGTCAAGAGCATGGGGTACGAGCATTTTCTTACTTGAATTGTTTCGAAACACCTAGAAACCATATGGCGTCGTGGCAAGCGTGGGTTTTATACCAAAACGCACTAATGCAAAAATATTAAGCAAAATAATGAATGGGAAGCACTTATTAGGCTTCTTGGAAAAAAAAAAAAAACGTCGGAGGCTGCGTGCCCGCCCGTGTGTTGAACTCTCGCCCGCCCTGCCTTCTAATCAGTAAACCAAGGCATTGAGCTAACTTAACACATAGGTCCACAATGCGGACATGTGTCTAGAGCGTTATGCATTTGTCGGGGCAGCGATTTAAGTGTAATTTTACGAGGTGTAAAGCACAGATAGAAGAAAGAAAATTATTCTTGGAACACCGCCAAAAATATTTTCATCTTTTCAGCTTATACTGCTGCTCATATACATGTACTTCATTATGCAAAATAGTCGTTGTCTCAAAGAGACCTTTGATTATTTTTTCGATTGTCGAGTTCTCTGAAGACTCTTTAGAGTTGCATGCGCCCAAAAATCGTCTGTAGTCAATAAAATCTAAAAGCATAGACTATATGGTAAATAGTAAACGTCTGTACCTCAAATAAGCGCTTCTGCCGTCCATATATAAAATAAGATAGCGACACTCGACAAATTGAGGTGTTTGTTTCGTTGCTGTCATACACAATTTAATATTCTTTTTGTTGTTGTTGATAGAATGTGGTTCAGTTGTTAACAACACACTGACAAGTCCCGGATATCCAAACAAGTACCCCAACAATTTGGAATGCAAGTACTATGTGCCCATTCAGCCCGGCATGGCAGTAATTTTCAAATTTGATGATTTCGACGTTGATGATTTTGATTACTGCATGTAAGGAAAGCCATAAATGTTACTAAAACTAGAGTACGAGCGGTCACTCTTTTTAGAAGATCGTCGAACGTAAAGCGAGAAAAAAGCGCCCGTAGAAAAGTGACCATGAAAATCCGGGAGGGGGTAGGAGTGTAGGGGGGAGGGGTGCCACTAAGGGCACCTCATTTTGACATGAAAGATTTAGCCAAGTTTCGGCTACCATAAGTCTTTACCTTTCTCATTTTTTCCATCAAAGGTGCAGAATTGGTGCACTCTAATATTGATTTGATAATATTAATTATACATTAGAATTACTTTGAAACATGTGATTGGTCGAGAGCATTCAGTCAATATACAGTAGCATGTGAACTTGGCATGATAACCCAATATCTCCAGCAGATATTGGGGTAACGTGTCGAGTTCAAAGTCCGCCTAGTTTCCAAGCCCCTCGTCTGCACATACATATCACACTCTAGTATAAAAACGTTTTACAACTTTTACAGTACGTTAATACACTTCTAAGAGTAACTGAGTGTAAGAAGGACCTTGAAGAGGCGAAGAAATTTGTTTTGATTTACTTCAAAACAGTCAAGGCAAAAAATCAATTCAAGGCAAGTCATCAAACCAAATGAACTGGTGAACACGCCATAACAAAGAAAATCACGGCTTCAAAACAAAACAAAACAAGCAAATTCACTGGGGGCCGCTTATGTAAGTCATTCTAAAGCAGAGTTTTTGTGTAATAATTGTGGCTGTTTGCGACATAGGAAGCGGTGCTCGCTTTGTGTATGATAAGCTTACAATGTAGTTTTGAACTGTTTTTGTTTGGTTGCATAGTTAACAAGAGAGTATGATGATTAAGTATTCTGTTTTATCGTGCACACGTTGCTAAATACTTTTAGAGAATTTTATATAGAGAACTGAATGTATTTCCTTCGTTTCTGGTAAGCAAATGTGCGGTGGGGAAAGTCTAAGCTCAGTCACCCAGCACATGTAACTCGAAACGAAACCGGCATAAATATTCGTTTACCAATCTAAAATCACACTTAAGAGATTTCAACGCACAGAAATGCAAGCGAGTAAAATCATGGATAGTACCATCCATGGTAAAATAGAACAGCTTGTTAATAAACCGCTTAAATATATTTGGGTTTGCAGTATCGTTAAGTAATTTTACTAGTTTTGGTTTGGACTCAGTTCTTTGCGGGATTTTTTCTAGGTGTAGTTTGCAAATATTTAGGGTAAAGTCTGTATACGAGCCTAGGGGCCCATCAGGCCGGAGCTTATCCCGGTTTCCGTAGCATGAAGCGACTAGGAGTATTGCTACTCCCCCCTGGACGGGATGCTAGTCCATCACAGGGTTACCCCCAGGGTTATACACCTGGATGGAGAGAGGCACTATGAGAGTAAAGTATCTTGCCCAAGAACACAACGCAGTGCCCCGGCCAGGGCTCGAACACGGCCGGACCGCCCGATCCGGAGTCCAGCGCACTAACCATTAGGCCACCGCGCCTCCCACAAATATTTACAAGGGTGAAATTGTGTTGTCGATTCGTGAAGCTCAATAATTTAATGTAGTATTATTTTCAAAATCCAAAACTGAACATCACAGTTAACTCCACTAACTAAAACAGCTGTTTCTTTTGAAAATACTGCAAGAACGGTAAAATGGTATCCCAAACAACGGCTAAATCGACAAATATTGTTTATTTGCATGCCACAGTGTGATGTTTAGTGGTAGTGATCGTATCTACAGGTGTTCACGGTAAGAAATCGGACCACCGTAATGGTGAAGATTTGGGAAAATCTTGCAGCTCTGTACGACGCGAAGTGAAGAGTGCCCACAAATTGTATTCGATAGGTTTCTAGACTAGTATTAGTACTTTCGAGATACTATAGACTTCACTTATGATTAGGCCCCACATTCGAGAAAATCGCTTTCAACTGCAGGTATGTCACATGTCACACATTCCTGAGTCTGTCAGGAGGTTTTTTCGAAAATTTATATCTCAGTCAAAATTTTATAGAACACAATGGCTTGACCGTTAAAGTATAGAAGAAACATAAAAAAAAAAACTTAAAAAATAAATTATTCAGCTTTTTTGATTTAGGAATTACGCTTTTGGCAGCGATCGACATTTAATGTTAAATTATGGAGTCTTCAAATGCAAATTGGGTAGTTTTGAGGTTGCAGTGAAAGCCGCCTAGCAAAAATTATAACTTCTAAGATTTGATTCAAACAAATGTGATATTTGTTCATGGGATATAATGGTCGACTTTCACTGAAAATATTAGACAAATCGGTGAAAGTCCGAAATTTGCCTTATCCGTTCTTACGCGGACAGCCTCTTAAGGTGGTATACTGGACTTTGGCTCAAAAGTGAAACATATCAAAACATTGGAGGATTTCAAAGATAACATAGACTTATTCACAATCCCAAGAGATAAGCGCTCCATTCTGGCTATGTGCGGAATAATTAAAGCCTAAAGTTGGTCGCTAGGCCGGCACTTTGCGCCGCCATATAAAATTTATTGTGTGACAAGCACCAAAGTTTGATTTGAGTCTGCTTTTGCCGCTGAAAATCTTTGCTACATCGTGGGAGGCGCAAGTTCTGGTTCGCTATACCTTTCCTGTGAAATTGCCTGCAAAATAATCTGCAAAAGGAGCTACATGACGATCATTATATCGGACGAACGTGATTTAGAAAGTGTCATTGTGTTACACTATCGATCATTGTGAAATATTAACTATAAGCCAAAATTAGTCGTTTAGAGCAATTTACGCGTCTTGAATTCAAAGTTGATGGCAGAACTAAACTTAGCTCATGTCGTTTGTGTGGTTCCTTGGTATTTTGGCTCCATGTAATGGCTATATCGTGGCTTATTTCGTTTTTTGGACTCGTGACATTATATTTACACAACACCGCATGAATTTGCCGCCCAGCATGAGATTCTTCACGGGATACGTGCGCAGTAACTCAGTACGCCTATTATCCGCTGTACCCATTAGCCGAGGTCTCAAGTTCACATCGTTGCTATGCATTACGTAATTGTTTACGCCGCCATGTTGAACTTACAATACAATTCAATACAATACAATACAAACTTCGTCAAAGGACGGATGAGATCGTAGATTTTCGGCATTCTTCGCGGTATAATCGGTCAAGTGTTGCCACAAACACTTCGAACAGCAGTTTTCAAAGAAGATTTCAAAATGGCGCCCGATAAACACGATCTTGTGATGGACGTGATATCAGCGAGAAACTACCGCAATTTAAGGACCTACACAGACCGCACTGAAAGGTATTTTAAGAATAAAGTTGTAGATTTATCGTATCTGGATGAAATTTGCGTGGTTTGTTGTTATGGTGTAAGAGAAACTTTTCACGGGAGCCCGGAGCGAAAGGAGTTTTCTTCGCGATGTAAGCGCCGCGTAAATTTTCAGCACGTGTTTTTTTACTTTGAAACTCGATATCTGAGGAAAGAAGCGGCTTTCCACTCCGGGCTCCCGCAGGATTTTTCCTTTTCTGTATGGGAATAGACTCCTACATTTCATTTTGACCAGCTTTTAAAAATAAAGCCACAAAATGAAAATTTCTTAATTTTGAGCCCGCAATTCAAATGGGGTTTGTCACCTGAGGTGTGAAAATTGTCACCTCAAACATCAATTTTTCTGAAGCTTAACTTAAGTTGTCTTGGCCTGATATGTCTTTACTTCAGCCACTTTTCTTACTTTTTAGACTATTCCAAAATGGATTGTTTTGCCCACATAAGGTGCCTTTAAACGTTCGAAAACTTCCATGAACCCAATAGTATGGCGACTCAAGAATCCCAAATCTGGCTGCACGTTATGTGCACCTTCTCGTTGTCGAAATAATTATGCTTACAGGTGTTTGCTAACTCAAGTAAATTATTACGTTTCCAGAAAAGGTGCTTGTGGAAACTGCACAATTCGCCTAAGCATAAATAATTGTTTCTTCACAGAAACGACTATTTGAAGATTAGCAATGGTAATGGAAATGGTCTTGGCGTTTTCTGTGGTTCGAAATCTGGGACAGAAGTTTTAGCGGATGGACAGTTTGCTCTATTAGAATTCTACACAGACCACACTACTCAAGCAAGGGGATTCATGATATCTTTCACTTTTGTTAGTGGTAAGTGATAACGACATCTTGGAAAATAAGACAGCCAGCTGACTGGCCAGGTTTCGCTTGCTTTTCTTAATGAGACATTATTTGCAACGTTACAACGATTACTCTGATAACCTTTTTTGTTTATTTTTCTGTCCGTTTGATTGTCAGATTGCGGACCTCGATGTTCTTTTGAGTGGGAAAGACGTGATGGCTACAAACTTTCCTGTCGAGATATAGTCTCAATCTTGGGTATTATTAAATGCTTTCCAAGGATTGTACCAGCTCTGTAAGTATGTTTTATGGGGCCTATAAGCTGTATGCCTGTGGAAAGTGCTTAAAGACGAAACTACGATTTCCCAGGGGTTTTTAGTTAACCAGATGTTCGTTTAAAGGTGGTGGCAAACAAGGACACAATGTTGCGGACACATTGTTGCTCATGCATAATTGTTTCCATGCTACGCA
Source organism: Meandrina meandrites (assembly GCA_963693305.1). Lineage (NCBI taxonomy): Eukaryota > Metazoa > Cnidaria > Anthozoa > Scleractinia > Meandrinidae > Meandrina > Meandrina meandrites. The sequence goes on from OY855914.1 coordinate 10,301,818, forward strand.
AACCGGGAAACATTGGTTGCGGACACAAAATGTTTCTGAAAGAAATCAGAAATATTTTTGTGTCTCGGACACAAATTTTGTGTCCGCAACAAATGTTTCGCGTGGCGCAGACGGGTAAACATTTGTGTCCGCAACATTGTGTCCTCGTTTGCCACCACCTTAAATGCCGGGGGACCCAATTGAAGCCAGAAACGTTTTACGTTCTCTTTTTGTTTGTTTGATTGCTTTTTGTTTAGTTTTCCGTTTAGTAAAGAAAAATACTGTTCGACAAAGGAACGTTTTATTTAATTTCGTGGCTTATAGGCTAGCCACTGTTGCAAAGAACTGGGATAACTACCACGTGAGCAAAGAGATAATCGAGGGAGAGTATTAGATGAAACAAAATACATATATATAGCATTTAGACCATTCAGCTTCAAACACAAAGCTTTCTTTTTATAACCAGAAAAAGCAGAGAGAAGCGAACGAGGAGATAAAAGTACTTTTGTACGCACCTTTTATTCGGTTATTTGTTGTCTAGTATGAAAAAGTGATTTTCAAACTTGCGATTTTAGAATATTATATTTATTTTCAGAGAGGTGTCTTCAAGCAACTTATCAATTTTACCAGCAGGAGTATTTTCAAATCTCACAGATCTACAACATTTGTAAGTAAACCAATTGCGAAATTTATCGCTTTAGTGCGCCAGATAAGAGAAGAAGAGAAACAAGCTAGGTAAAGAAAGGTAACCTTTATCGGTTACGGTCTGTTATTATTACCAATCGAAATAAAAATGAATAAACATTTTGGTAATTTTAGAATATTATATTGGCTTCCAGAGTACTGAAATCATGCAACTTATCGACTTTACCAGTTGGAGTGTTTTCAAATCTTGCAGCCCTGCGACAGTTGTGAGTATAGCCTAACTTGCGGCTTTTCCTTCTTTTCTGGGCGTTAGAGTTCCTAAATGAGAAAAAAAGATATTTGAATTAACAAACTTGCGCCATATAAAAACATTAAAAAGGAAATAATCTCGCTATTTTTCCCTTTATTTTCCATTCGTTTCAATTCCTTTCAAGTTTCTTCTCTCCTACCGAGGCCGGCGGTAAAAAAAAAATATAATATATTCACTAGTCAATCCTCAGTGAGCTTATTACACTGTACATTATAATCCTTTTCTAAAAGACCAAATCAATACATTTAAATTAACTGACAATTTTCCGTGCTCCAGTTTATAAGCAGCTTCTATCGGTTTTCTGTGGGTTTACTGGAGTTTATGAACAGTTCAAAATCCCAAAGGTCCTTAACGCGCGAGTTGTATCGCAATTTTTTGATAAGTGCAAATAACCTGCAAATGTACATAATTGATAAATCAACCTAACGAAATAACCTATTCGCTTTGAATGCTCTACTTGTTTTCCATTTATCCCTCTACCAGGGGATAGCCGCTTGTAGGGGGTGGGGGGGGGGGGGGGGGAGAGAACGTCAAAACTAGGATAGGATAGGATAGGATAACTTTATTTATACACGGTTTTACCATCAGTCAATTAAGTTACTGGACTATCTACCTATCTAACTAACTACAAAAATTTAATAACAACAAATTCAAATAAAAAAAGAAAAGTCTGCTTTTCATGGAGGCCGTGTCTAAAATTTACTTAAAATTAAGATATTACTTGAAACTGTGCCGACTTAATTTAGATTTGAAATCGGCCAGTGAAGATGCTTGTCTTAGGTCTATAGGTAAGTTGTTCCACAACTGAGCTCCGCTGTACGAAAAACTTTTCTTGAGATAATCAGTTCGAGGTTGTGGAAGAACTAATTTGTTTTCGGTATTCCTTAAACGATAAGCACTAACATCGTCACGATATACGAATCTTGATCTCAGATAATCAGGAGTCATACCATGTAATGTTTTATACATTAGGATAGACTTCTGTTCCAATCTTCGATAATACAGTCTTCGCCACCCCAGTGTCTGGAACAAATCATCTAAATTACTATCATAGCTCGCAGACATTAGGGTACGAGCGGCGCGGTTTTGAAGCCTTTGCAGTTTTTCAGAAAGGCCCTTGTTACAGCTTCCCCACACTACGTTGCAATAATCAAATTGTGGTTGAATAAGGCTATTATAAACTTTGATCAAAATATTAAATGGAGTGAGATGCCGAATTCGTTTAATTGCACCAATGGCACAAGCTATCTTCTTAGAAATGTTTTCAATATGACACTCCCAGTTTATATTTTGATCAACATAAACTCCGAGAGATTAACCGGAGGTTACTTGACTTTTCTCGGCAAAGAATAGTCAAGAACGAAAAGAGGAGCCCCTGTGGAAAGAGTCTTACCGGGCCTGTTCCAAACGGCTCTATGAATGCTGCCTCCTGATTGGGCAGAAAATCCTTTGAATTTCCTTTGAAATTTTCTGCCCGATCGGCGAACAGCCGGTTGTTGTATCAGCCAATTACTTGCATTTTAATTCTCATTAGAAAGCCGAAGAAGCCGGTAATGATTTCGGATGTCTGAAAGAAATAAATTTCATCGGGAAATTTTTGTTTGGACCCGATCAGAGGTGTCTTACATAGTAGCTGGTTTACCTGTGCGATGCATTGGGACTTGTCTGTCCTGTGCACCTAAAATATGCACGCGATGCGTGAAGGAAAAGAAAGGAAGAAAACTTGATATCGGCCATTGCTGTGAGCTTAAAGGTTTCAATTGTCTGAACTCTTTATTTTGGGTTAAAAGTATTTGAGACACAGCGGCTTGTACGCTTTGATTTAAGCTTTTTTCTTTTATATTTGTTTCGGCCAACAGGAACTTTCCCGCACGTTGTGCGTGCATTTTTTGGTGCATGGGAGAAACAAGTAATTTATACCGAACGACTGCCAATGTATCGCACTTGCCCGTCGATTGGGTAGGATAATACAAACGCAATACAAAGAGTTGTTTCTGCCCAATAAGTGATCATAAAAAAAAAAAAAAAAACAATATTAACTTTTACCGTACACTCTTGAGCCAAATAACGATTTTCAATGGCATCGGAGTCAAAGGTTAAAAAAATACATTTATGGGTCAAACAACAAATTATTCTGACTTCGGCGAGATTCGAGCCGTAGGTTACTATGAACGGATTTCTTTAACCAAATCACCAGCCAGGCTTCTCTAGCTAATTGATTCAAGTGTTCTCTAGTTTTTGAAAATGAGCCAATCAATTAATAATCAATTTAAAAAATGAATAATAAGAGAAAAACGTTCACCAATTAATCATCATTGCCATTTTGCAGCTTTATCTTTCCTCCTTGTCTTAGGTCTCTGAAATCAAATGGTATACAATATCTTCCTGAGGATGTGTTTGTCAACCTACCATATTTAACCGACCTGTATGTTTAACGCTAACTTTTTTAACAGAACAGAGCGGGAGTTGAATATCCCCCTAACCACTCTAAAAGTTTTCACAATTCTGTTTTTGCAAGACCTGTGAGCAATGGGGCGGATTGAGGGAAGTAGAGCTTAGATGGGAGTGTTTTGACAAAGTATTTGAAAACGACTTCAGTGATATTAGTTTTGTACGTAATTTTCGGAGGTGCGCGTACTAAACTATTTTTTTCTGTTCAGCTCTCTTTTTGATCGAAACAATACGGGAGTTCCGGAAACACAATAGCGTTACATCGACAACGTGCCGGCTCTGGCAAATATTTTACATAACCTTTTCGTAATTTGAGAGGAATGAAAGAGTTCTCCTAATACTACAAGTTTGTTTATCAAAATGTCTTGCCAACGAAGAAAATTTTGAAGCCTACTAAAACGTTTGCACTTAGGCGAAATTTTTGAGCAACAAAAGCAAGCGACCCAACCGGATTAGCCACTAAGCTAGAGCGCTGATTTTTTTTTCCGCTCCTTGTTTTCATTCTTACTTTTCTCTCTCTTTTGCAGAGATTTGAGTTCCAACAATATTCAAACCATTACCGCAGAGTTATTCTTTCCTCTTAAAAGTTTAAAAACTATGTAAGTTTGATTATCTTAAAGAACTACATAATTTACAAACTTTTCAGCGAAGCTTTGTATGTGAACTTTCACTAAGGCAATTCAACACCCCCTCCCTATTTGATCTGATTAGACGTTTTTCTTAATTATTCTTTTGCCGCTTTCTGGATTCAAACAATATTCAAAACCCTTTTGTTATTTCCACGCTTTCAAGTTTATGGACACTGTACGTTAATACGACATATTTTATTTTTTATGCCGCGGAATCGAACACCCGAGGGAAACAGGAATTGGCTCACGATTGCACTGAATGACCTCTGTGAAGCAATTCCACGGAAAGCTACTTTGATTCGAGTTGTTTTGTTGTTCGGGAAATCGAGGGTTCGAGGCATTGTGTGATAGAAGTTGCAAAAATCGAGCAGGTAAACAGAAATTCGTTCTGACCCCGGTGGAATTATAATTGTCGAATTAAAAAACGATTCTCTAACAACTAGGCTACAGGGCCAGACGAGAGCAAGTTGTGGGCTTTCAACAATATTCATGGCCATTTATGGTCATTTTTCTTAACAAGTTTAAATAAGAGACTAGCCGTGACTTTGCGCCCAATTATAGCAAAATATAAAACCTAAATCTAACTTAAAAGTTACAGAAAGTAAACTTTTAACATTGGAAGACACTTCCATGGCCATAGTGAGAATACCTAATAAAAGGCACGCTTTGACCTTCAGGTAAATACTTAAATATTTATCTGGTAGCAATCTGTTACTTAGATGTATTATAACTTTTCTTCTTTTCAGGTATCTAAGGTCAAATAATATTCCAAGCCTTCATAAAGATGTATTTTTCAACCTGTCAAGCTTGAAGCATTTGTACGTTTGACACTTCATAATCCCCCTTCCCATACCCCATGCTTTTCAAATGTTGCGCACAGAGAGATCTTTATGGGCAATACACAGACATACTCCAGATTTACGTGACAACACAGTACTGCTTTGATTTCGCAATAAGTGCATCATTGTCGTCATCATCAACAACAACAACAACATCATTATCATCATTATTATTATAATCACGAGCTACCTCGATAAAGTACCAAAAAACAAACGTGCATTGAAGTACTTAGTACCAATAGTAAAAAAAAATAAACAATTATCAACTTGGCGTCGGGTAAATGTTTCAATATATTTAGAGCACACTTTGCAAAAGCAGATTGCTGATGACGATATTCGTGTACCAAAAAAGAGATTGGATGCTTACTTCATGTTAGGTAAAAACGTAAATGTAGTTCATAGTGGTCATGCAATAAGCGTCATATCTTTCCCAGATAGCTATAGCTTACAGACATGCTGCTAAAATAGAAGAAACAAATCTTTTAAATAAACATGAAATAGTTAAGTTGACAGGTGGCCATGGCAGGCTTGCTGGCCATTTACAAAACGTGACCAAGAGTTTGAACTCGGGACGACCGAGAACAAATCCATGCAAATAGTGGCAAAGTGGAGGGCTTGAATTCGGGACCTCCGGATTACAACACCAGCGCCTAACCCACTCGGTCACGCTGCCATCTCAAGTGGATTGACAAGGGCTATATGCGTTTCAGGCTATACGTTTAACGAATTTTACTAAAATAAATTATCATTGTTGACTCAATTGCAAGTAAATGTCAAACAATAAACCGTCAATCGCAAGTTATGATGTATATCACAAACAAAAAAGTACTTTTTTCTTCCTTCTTTGCAGGTATTTGAGTTCAAACAATGTTCAAAACTTACCAGCAGATGTATTTTCCCATCTTAAAAGTTTGAGAACTCTGTATGTTTCTTATTATTCTTTTAATAATAATAATAATAATAATAATAATAATAATAATAATAATAATAATAATAATAATAATAATAATAATAATAATAATAATAATAACAATATATAATTACAAGAACCTTCCCAGAATCATTTGCAACTGAAAAATCATAAATGCCAAAAAACTTCGTCAGTTTGAAGCCAGCAGGAGTACCATGTCGTATAGAAATAACTCTTACCATAAACTACTTCTTATATGAGACATAGGGTGATGACGTCATTAGTCACGTGACTTTACTCAGAAGTTCGTTTTTGCTAACTGTGACGAAAATAGTTTGCTACCGAAAAAGCAGTCATTGCAGCTTGAAGCACATTGGCGTGAGGCATTTCGGACTGCCCACGAACCGAACAAAATATATGTACAATTTTCAAAAAGTGGGAGTCTGGGTACAAGTGCATATCTGGCGTTTCATTAAATGTGAAGAAACAACAAAGTACAAGTTGGTAGATACTTCCATCCTAAATACATTTGTATCACTTTCATTGTTATGACGTCATCTGTCACGTGACCAAAAAGGACCACAATTTTAAATTCGCTTGAAAACTTTACTAGAATCTTTCTCTTAGGATCTTTCTAAGCGAAGTTGTAGTTTTTTAAATAGTGTTTTTAAGAACCGTTCTCTGAGAAAGTGAAGCAAACTTGGAAATGAAAATTTTTAACCCCCCTTCATTTTTTGTGTGGAGGTAGGCTACCTGGGGGGATGAACAAAAACGACCATATTTTGATTGGCAGATGTATTGTTTCCATGGTAACCGCACTTGGTCACGCAAGCCTCAGTTTCATGTTTTCAGCTAAAATTTCACTCTCAAAAAGTAAAAATATACGAGGCTAGTTCTCGGGTAAATGTAAACCAAATCAAATGAAATTCCAGCAGAAAGTAGAGTCATTCTTCTAGTTTATAAAAATTATTGTAAAAGTATTTTGAGATTTATGAACAAGGAAAAAATTGACGCTGTGTAATAAAGCCTGTCGGCCATTTCGACAAGCGGCAAAATCAAGCAAAACCAATTTCGCTATTTTTCCCTAAGTACTCACTTTCTTGTAACCAAATTAGCAGCAGAGATAATATGGATAATGTAGTTTCGAAATATCATAACATCTTTTTGGGGAACGTTATATTTTGTCCATAGGCATTCAAGACATACAAGGCAAATTGCAACAAATTGCAAGATTGGCCATTTTGAGGGCCTCGCTATTTGGCCTAAAAAGGCTTAAGAGAGATGAATTCAGCTTGAAAGTAATTTTGTATCACCTGGTCTGTTACGTAAATGTGATTAATAACGTTTTGGTTGGCGAATTTGGTGAAATTTAAATTAATACAAAAGCCTACCTTGCAAGTTTTGGCAATTTCTTCAAGACGATTTGTTGTCTGAGACTCGCCTTCGCTCCCTCCAATTTCTTGACCAAATTAAGCACAGACACTAGCAGAAAGGCCAAATCTAACAGTTTCCCACATCAAAATCCATTTTCCTGCGTTTCAGACCACAAATGATGATACATTAATCCGCATACTTGATAAACAACAGTTCGCCGCCATGTCAAAACACATCCGTAACTTTGTGATTTCTTCCGTCGAGTGCCAAACCTCTTCAGTACAATTCATCCGCAAAGGTAGATAAATGAACACTGCATTAAGCAAATGCATGCCTGTGAACATTACAGAGTAATGTCAGTGATGCATTTGGCAGAAATCGAGTCGCCCGTTCGAAAGTCAGAATGTTGAATAAACGAACACACCGGAAGTTCGGGAGACGGGACTGCTGACCGGATGTAACACAATACAAATGGTGTAGGTGTAAATTCTTTTAGGACATCTCATGGTTCTTTTGGTATTAAAGGTGGAAGGTTTTACGATGATAATGCAACATCAAAAATATAACTACTAGGTATATTCGTACCACAGAAGTTTTTAAAAGTTTCATTTTACCGGCGATGAGTGTTTTCTGCATCTTTCGCAGGCACAGCATAGCATCGGTCAGAAACAGGCAGATTTCACATCACCGTAATTGTCCTCGTCAAATAAAGGCTACGCCGTTATATGTGGCTAAATCCCAAACAACAACAATAATAATATAAAAAAAACTCGTCTGTGCAGGATAGAATACGCATCGCATTTAACCTTAACGATTTGCCATTACGGCTTCTCCTCATATCTAATAGAATGGGGGGAGGGGGGGGAATGAGTTAAATCGTGTTAACCCCAGGTGTGTACAACTACTGGGTGGGCACCCTTCAAATTATTAGCTTGGTGTTTGCCAAGGGACACTGAGACGCGCTACGCGTAGAAAGTCGACAATCTCGAAGATTGTACACCGGAAATGCGAGTATAATCAAGACTGCTGACCGGATGCACTTTGAAAATGTAGTTTTTCCTTGGTTTTGCGGCTTTCGAGAAAGCAACTTATTTGACACCTTTTTTTTCGCTGTATTTTGGCAAAGTTTGAATCTGGTAATTTAACTTTTTTTACAATGATGAGTACAAAAGAACTCATAATATTAGAAATGCACTTTGATGTTTTTTTTATTACACAACCTTATACAGACAACTCTCGTTAGAGCGGGGTGAGAGAAAAAAAGTGTCGCTAACATATCTTGAAAAATATAGACTATGACAAAAGTGTCCGTAATTCCGTAATAGCGATAATCCGTAAGCGGGAGTCATTTCCATTCAAACCTCTATGACGTGTCCGAAAGGCGAGAGTTGACTGCAATTGTTCCTGGGTTTGTTTTGTTGCTTATACATTGTTTTTTTTTCGATATAAATGGTACAGTGCATGTTCCGATCTCTCTAGCATATACATCAGAAATTACGAAGTAAGATTTTTATTCTACAGGTTGATGATTTTTTTAAAGGAAATTGCACATCGCGAAGTGCAGGTAAATAGAGTGGTCAAGACGAAATGATCAGCATGGGAAATTTTTTCATTTTCAAATCACAAAGGGGAGGTTCCTGAGTGCACTGAAAATAATGTAACACTCACCGAATGTAACAAGGATACCGTAAGATTTTGGTTATAAGCCCCCCTCCCTCCCAGGTTATAGGCCCATCTACCTGGAAACAAAAAATACATCCGGTTATAAGCCCCCCCCCCCCCCCCCCCCTGGAAATAAGCCCCCCTCTGTTAGATGACAGTACTCAAACAGGGCTAAATGTTGCTTTATTATGACTTTTTAACATAAAAACGTATTTCAATCAACACTGCGGTGGCTCGTTTTGAAAAGTTTTTTTTATTCCGCCAATAAGTTTCCCCCCGGATATAAGCCCCAACGTTGATAAGCCCACCCAAAACCCCTTACGAAGTTGTTTAAGCCCAGGGCTTATAACCGGAATTTTACGGTATATCAGGCACGTGCAAACATAATGAAGTCCGTGACGAGATGGATCTGATTCTTTTCCGTGCTGGTTATTAAATAAAGAAAAAATGGCGTTTTCCATTATTTAGCTATTCATTCTTATTTGCATTCTCACACTGGGTGTTGCGCTTTTTGTGAGCCTGTTAACGTCAAGGCACTGATGAAAATCTGCGGAAACATTTTTACTAGGATTTTTTGATATTAATCCCAAAGAAGCACGCCTCAGTGTCCCAGCGGCAAACACTAAGCTAATAACCAAAGAAAAACTACATTTTCAAAAAGAATCCGGTCAGCAGTCTTGATTATACTCGCATTTCCGGTGTACAATCTTCGAGGTTGTCGACCTAGCTTCACTTTCCAGACTTTCTATGCGTAGCACGTCTCAGTGTCCCAGCGGCAAACAACAAGCTAATAATTTGAAGGGTGCCCACCCAGTGGTTGTACACACCTGGGGTTAACACGATTTAACTCATCCACCACCCCCCCCCACCCCCCCCCCCCCCCCCCCATTCTATTAGATATGAGGAGAAGCCGTAATGGAAAATCGTTAAGGTTAAATGCGATGCGTATTCTATCCTGCACAGACGAGTTTTTTTTATATTATTATTGTTGTTGTTTGGGATTTAGCCACATATAACGGCGTAGCCTTTATTTGACGAGGACAATTACGGTGATGTGAAATCTGCTTGTTTCTGACCGATGCTATGCTGTGCCTGCGAAAGATGCAGAAAACACTCATTGCCGGTAAAATGAAACTTTTAAAAACTTCTGTGGTACGAATATACCTAGTAGTTATATTTTTGATGTTGCATTATCATCGTAAAACCTTCCACCTTTAATACCAAAAGAACCATGAGATGTCCTAAAAGAATTTACACCTACACCATTTGTATTGTGTTACATCCGGTCAGCAGTCCCGTCTCCCGAACTTCCGGTGTGTTCGTTTATTCAACATTCTGACTTTCGAACGGGTGACTCGATTTCTGCCAAATGCATCACTGACATTACTCTGTAATGTTCACAGGCATGCATTTGCTTAATGCAGTGTTCATTTATCTACCTTTGCGGATGAATTGTACTGAAGAGGTTTGGCACTCGACGGAAGAAATCACAAAGTTACGGATGTGTTTTGACATGGCGGCGAACTGTTGTTTATCAAGTATGCGGATTAATGTATCATCATTTGTGGTCTGAAACGCAGGAAAATGGATTTTGATGTGGGAAACTGTTAGATTTGGCCTTTCTGCTAGTGTCTGTGCTTAATTTGGTCAAGAAATTGGAGGGAGCGAAGGCGAGTCTCAGACAACAAATCGTCTTGAAGAAATTGCCAAAACTTGCAAGGTAGGCTTTTGTATTAATTTAAATTTCACCAAATTCGCCAACCAAAACGTTATTAATCACATTTACGTAACAGACCAGGTGATATAAAATTACTTTCAAGCTGAATTCATCTCTCTTAAGCCTTTTTAGGCCAAATAGCGAGGCCCTCAAAATGGCCAATCTTGCAATTTGTTGCAATTTGCCTTGTATGTCTTGAATGCCTATGGACAAAATATAACGTTCCCCAAAACGATGTTATAATATTTCGAAACTACATTATCCATATTAGCTCTGCTGCTAATTTGGTTTCAAGAAAGTGAGTACTTTGGGAAAACTAGCGAAATTGGTTTTGCTTGATTTTGCCGCTTGTCGAAATGGCCGACAGGCTTTATTACACAGCGGCAATTTTTTCCTTGTTCATAAACCTCAAAATACTTTTACAATAATTTTTATAAACTAGAAGAATGACTCTACTTTCTGCTGGAATTTCATTTGATTTGGTTTACATTTACCCGAGAACTAGCCTCGTATATTTTTACTTTTTGAGAGTGAAATTTTAGCTGAACACATGAAACTGAGGCTTGCGTGACCAAGTGCGGTTACCATGGAAACAATACATCTGCCAATCAAAATATGGTCGTTTTTGTTCATCCCCCCAGGTAGCCTACCTCCACACAAAAAATGAAGGGGGGTTAAAAATTTTCATTTCCAAGTTTGCTTCACTTTCTCAGAGAACGGTTCTTAAAAATGGCCATGATTACTTTTTCCTAAAAATGTACTATAGTGAAAATACAATTGAAAAGTTTGTTAGCTTCTTACTCAGCGACCATTTGCGGTAGAAATTTTGCCAAAGGCGTGAGTGTATACTCTTAAATAATGATGGCGTTGTCAATTTCTTCTCATTTTAATTGCTTTTTGCGAGGATGGGTTTTATTTCTTTCAGACGAAAGGAGTTAAGCTTGGGGAGAAGTTTAGCCGCAGTCCCTCCCCCTTCCGGCCCCCTCCCCGCTGCTAGGGGATTTCCAGTGGTCCGTATTGCGGGCTCACAGCAAGAACATTGTCAAAATGGCGACGTTTGCGACGAGAAACGGGATTTTGAGTTATATAGGAAAGTTTTGCAGATTTTCTTCCTTCTTGACGCGATCACAACGAGTTTCCAAACACAGGGTACTCTTCTTCTATTCGTATCCCGAAAAAAAAGAATATGTAATGAGGAGAAACGGCGAGGGAAACGTTTCGCGAACATTTCTAACAGAAGCCTACAGTGACCTGAGGTAAGCGTTTCTCATTGTACAACGATTTTATTTTGAAGACTTATGCCTTATGCTTTAGCTTATGCCTTATGACTTATGCTTATGATTTATGCTTATGCCTTTATGACGTTTATCATGTGTGAATATTTATAAACGTGCTAACGATAGAATCGTGTTAACTGGAATCAAAGCCGAGCTCGGAGGAAAAAAAGATTTTGAGTGTCAGCCAGTTCATCGAAGCATATAATTGTATTTATGCTTGTCATCTGAATTTTAAGCTACTTCAAATTAATAAAAATCGCATCCTTTCATTATTTAGACGTTAGGAAATGTTTGTCAGAATATTGACCGAGTGGCCATTTCAGGCCGCAAAGAAAAATTATATTTGAGTTGGTTTTTGGTTAACTCAAGTTTAAATTTGAATCTTCCCATGGCGTAAATTGTATTGGTTGACATAGATTTACGTTTCTTTTGCATTTTGTGGTCTACAGGTATTTTGTGGGATTAATAGGATGCCAAATATTTAGACAGGATTTACAGAATTCAGAACTGAGGACATTCTGGATTACTGGTGAGTTAAACTATGAATTATAACAAGTTCAGGTAGTTGATGACCTCTTAACTGTGACAATGCACTGTTTGGCAACAGGCAAAGTGCTTTTAAGGCTAACTGGAGTGCTATTTAGGCTAACTGGAATCTTATGTAGGCTAACTGGAATGGCTCACATGGCTCATATGTTTCATGACACATAAGTGCCATACAAGCCAGAACTTCCTAACCCAATAAATATATAGCCTAACCTCAAGCCACATAAGCTAACTATACTCAGGCTTACTGGAGTACTGTTTAGGCTAACCGGAGAGCTATTAAGGCTAGCCAGTGTGCTATTCAGATTAACTGGAATGCCTCTCATGACTTGTTGGCTTGCACTTTGTCAAGACCCAACTTTTTTTTTCTTTTGGAAATTAGCCATGTAGTAGCTGTAAATTTAATTTAAATAAACTCCATATGATTTTTAAGTTGTTGACAACTTGCTCTACAAGAAAACCAAACAAAGATTTCTGTAATGTAATGTTTTGAGATTAACAGATTACAAAAATTTAGCTTTAGGGTCCAAAACATTTAATAATCTGACATTTTTCTGCAATGATTACTGAAAGGAAGGGTGCAAAGAAAATTGATTTCTTCCTTGCCCGACTCAGATAGACTGGGCAAGATGAAACCATTATATGCTTATCCAAATACTGATGTTTCTCTGGAAACAACAAGAAAATAAGCAAGTGTAAAAAATTATTGGATCCACTAGCCCAACATGGAAGCAGTCATTTTTTTTCACACACTGAAAAAGGCCATTTAATTTTAATATACAGTCTGCTTGTTGGAAATGTAACAATTTCACCAAAATAAATAGTTTTTATTTGTTTTGTTTCTATTTACAGGTGACTTGAAGACTTTGCAATGACATTCTTCTTAGTCAACTTGAAAATGAACTCAAAAATACACATTGTGTTAATGTAATAAAATTGTCACATGATTGATTCCCACATGTTGCCAGTTTAAACCTGAACATACTTTAGCGACATTTAAAGCTATTTATGTAATATGAACCTGGCCTCAAGAGTTCTCATGGGCCCGATGAGGATAACTAAGTGATTATGTAATATGGGCATCCCAGAACCCAATTAGGCTGAATGTGAATACTGGCACTTTATTACATGTAAGTTTTAAAACCATTCTGGAACTCGTGACAAAAATATTTTGTTCTAATAAAAATAATGAAATTACAAATAATTTACATAATTATTATCGCAGACCATAGTTTGCTCCAGCTTAAGTACAGACGCCAATTCTTTTTGCAGCACACGCTTAAGTGTCTTCAATAGTTTAATGGCAGTCTAATTATAATGTGTGGTTCCAAAAATTATCCATACCTCCCTGAAGGATGGTTCTTTGGTTTGGACCCTCCCACCCCCTGGAATTTCCAGTTGAACTTCACATTTTCTTTTAAAAACTTGGGCTATTGAGATCAACCCCCCCCCCTCCCCCCTTCCCCCCTCTTCGGAATTTCCAATGACCATCCTTGAAGTTGGTATGGATATTTTCTGGAAACGCACAATGCAGACAGTTGCTTATAAAAGTAAGCTGCAGATTGGTTCACACTTATCTATTTTGTTAACCTTTTCACATTCACCTGTTTTCTATGGGATATATAATTATAAATCTATGTGATATATAATTATAAATTGTTTTTACCGGTTTCACTTGTAATAATAATAGGTTGCAAGATGGCCGCCGGACGTCTCTCAACGGCTCTGTGACCTAACTGTTGAAAAAGCCCGATGAGCTCTCCTTTCCGACTTTAAATAGTAGTAGTCGATGTCATAACAACTGATGAACGTTTATGGATAATACATGCTACAGCTTAAATGTCTAAGCGACAAGAGCTTTCATGAATTTCAAGCTCCAACTCAATGCCCACACCGAAGCGAAACCGCGAAGGGATGTTGGATGAACAAGAAATAGAATTCACGACGTCACTCAAAATGATCACGGACAAATTAAACGCAATAGAAACTAGAATGGACGACAACTTCTCAAACCTCCACACTCAGGCATCAACTTTGAGATGCGAGTTGAAAGAAGAAATCGACGGTGTCAAACAAACGGTTAAAGATGTCGAAAAGTCTCTCGAAGGAGCATGGGCTGCCATCGAAGATATACAACAACAGACAAAAACATTTAAAGACTCAAAAAGCTCACACCAGAAAATGCTGGACAACCAAGCGAAGAAAACACAACTACTGGAAGCACAGCTCGCCATCGCCCAAACCGAAGCTTCTTTGCTCGCCAAAAATCTCCGCGTAGCAGAGGAAAATCTTGTTGCCTTAGAAAGTTACAGGAGGAGGGAAAACCTTAGGTTTATGAATATACCTGAAGAGTCTGGAGAGAATTGCGCCGAGGTTGTTCAGGATATTATCCAAAATGAGTTAAAAGTCAATACTGTTCGCATACGAGTCCATGCTGTCCACCGTGTGGGAAAGCGATCAACATAAAACAGCACTGCTCCTTCAAGACCGCGTCCTATAATCGCAAGGTTTGTTTTAAGAGAAGATAAAGACGCTGTTCTGGCAGCCAAAAACCGACTCAGAAACTCTCAGAAGTACAAAGACGCGTATATCACTCAAGACTACGCAAAAGCAGCCCAAGAAGAACGGAAAATTCTAATCAAAGCTATGTTCGCCGCAAGGGAGCTAGGACACGATGCAAAGGTAATTAATCATACCCTGTTTATAAACAACAAAGATTACAACGCTCAAAACATCCCTTAGGACTTACTCTCGGCTGCTCATGTTGCTTAATCGAACTCTAGTGTAATCTAAGCTGACATCGTCTTGCTCTGTACACATTTTTTGTTTAAATAGAGCCCTTCGCGGCTACTTTCAACAAACAAACAACCCTAGCCTAGAGGCTAAGTTGTTTTGTTTTTTTTGTTTTTTTTTATGTTCTTTCTAGATCTTCTTTGTTTGATGCTGTCTATGTTTATGTTTCGGTCGTATGTACTTATGTGTTACCCGTGTACTATTCGCTCGTTTGCTTTGCAAAATCAGTTACTACAATCACTCGCTTTGCTTTCCTTTAATTCGCGCGTAATACCACGCAAAAAGCGATTGCGATATTTCATCTTGGACCAAATGCGCAGATCATTTCCCTGTTCCTACCCTTTATTTATGAAAAATGAATGTAATTAACGATCTGAATTTAAAATGCCTGTCTCTAAATGTAAGAGGCCTCAACAAGACTTTTAAACGCCGGTTAATCTTTCGATGGCTACACATACATAAACAACATTTTATATTTCTGCAAGAATGCTACAGCACAAATTTATGCACTTCTAAGTGGCAAAAGGAATGGGGCGGCAACGTGTTTTTTAGTCACGGCACAAATCACAGCAAAGGCGTGATGATACTGATAAACCCTTCACTGGAATGTAAAATTGAAAGACGTATTACTGATAAAAATGACAGGTTTATAATCCTAAAACTATCATTTGATGAGCAATCTATTATTCTTGTTAACATTTACGCTCCAAATGATGCTCAGCAGCAATTAGAGTTTTTTTCAAAGCTAAACCAGCTGTTAAACGAATTCACTGAAGAGAAACTAATAATCGCAGGTGATTTTAATTGCGCGCTTTCTCCAAAAGACAAAATGGGCGGCAAACCCGTCACAAGAAAAGCTCCTGTTTTAAAACAAATCGAAACACTCTGCGCGTCGCACAATTTACGTGACATTTGGCGAAATCTAAATCCTTAACTCCCCCGCTTTACATGGATAAATAAATCTCTAAAAATACAATGCCGCTTGGACTATTTCCTAATTTCAGAAGAACTCTGCAACCTAACAAAAACGTGTGACATCGTGCTTGCACCTGAAAGTGATCACTCAGCCATATCCATTCACATTCAATCAGATATCTCAGCCCAAAAAAAAAGGTCCTGGTTTTTGGAAGTTCAATACTGCGCTTCTTGAAGATGAATTTTATATTGCTGCCTTGCGAGAAAATATTCCTTCATTCAAAGCAAAATACGCCGATTTAACGGATTCTGGTCTAAAGTGGGATCTAATTAAAATGGAAATTAGGGGCTTTACGGTGAAATATTCTAAGCGAAAAGCAAAAAGAGCCAGAGACAAAGAATCGGCTTTACAAGAAAGAATTAATATATTACAGGCACAAGCCGAGGAACACCCACACAACAGAAACATAATACTTGAACTTCAAGCAGAAAGAGCACGCCTCAAAAAAATAATGGGATATAAAACAAAAGGCGCGATCCTCAGAAGTAAGGTGAGATAGCACGAGCAAGGCGAACGAAACACAAATTACTTTTACGGCCTGGAAAGACGAAAGCATAATAAGACATTAACAAGATTAAAAATAAGTGAAAACAAATTTACAAGTAATCCGAGATCCTAGAGAAGGAAAGACTGTTCTACGAATCGCTTTATAAATCAAAAAACTTAAACCCAGAAATATGCAAGGATTCAGTTTTCTTTAACCAAGAAAATATATCTCCTTTATCTGAGGAAAAGCGGACATCGTGCGAAGGTAAAATTACCGTAAAAGAATGCTTTAACGCACTTAAAGACTTCCAATCTAGAAAAACACCAGGCACAGATGGTTTTCCAGGGGAATTCTACCGCTTTTTCTGGTCCGAAATCTTCAAAGAAATGACAGAAAGTTTTAATCACGCCTTCCAATCTGAGACGCTCTCTATAACGCAAAGAAGACGGATCATCTCACTAAACCCAAAAATATTTAAGGACAATACTATTCTAAAAAACCTGCGGCCTATATCACTCCTAAATGTAGACTACAAAATCCTCACCAAAGCCATTGCAAAAAGAGTTGAAAAAGTGCTACCTGACATTACAAATGTTGATCAAACCGGTTATGTAAAGGGTCGGTGTATCGGCGAAAATATACGCTTGATACAAGATGTATTACACTACACAACCCTAACAAACGAAAAAGGAATTGCTATTTCCTTGATTTCAAAAAAGCCTTTGACATGATCGAATGGACGTACCTTGACGTCGCCCTTGAACTATTTAATTTTGGACCTGATATTATGAGCTGGATTAAAATAGTTTATAAAGATGTCTCTAGCTGTGTTGTTAACAACGGCCATGCTTCTACCTTCTTTCCTTTACAACGAGGCGTTCGTCAAGGCTGCCCTCTATCAGGAATCCTACTTGTCTTAGGAATCGAACTTTTCGCAAGAGCGTTGAAAAACAAAACCGCTATTAAAGGGATTCAAGTCGACAATCGTGAAATAAAAATAGCACAATATGCTGACGACACCACCGTCTTTGTCCGTGACAGAGAATCGGTCGATGAGCTTCTTGATTTTCTCAAAGAATTTAGCACTCTGGGTTAGAAATAAACACAGCCAAAAGTGAGGCAATTTGGCTAGGACAATGGAAAAATAACCAAGACACTCCATTTGGTTTCAAGTGGCCAAAAGAGCCAATACTATCTCTCGGAATTTTCTTCTCGCACAACCAAGCTGATGCAGACGAACTTAACTTCGGGACCAAAATTAGACTTGAGAAAACTCTTCTCGCTTGGCAGGAAAGAAATCTAACACTATATGGAAAAATTAATATCGTTAAAACGCTAGGTCTCTCTAAACTGATTTTTAATGCTTCTGTTTTACACATTCGGGATCACTTTATAGAGGAAATTAATAAGATCACGTTCAATTTCATTTGGGATGGTAAACCTTCAAAAATCAAAAGAACAACCATAATAGGTGAGAAAAAAGACGGCGGACTTAAAATGTGTGACTTCTCAATTATGAACAAAGCATTAAAGATCGCCTGGATTAACAGAATCCAAATTCAATCGTCTGCCGCATGGAAAATTATTCCAGACCACCTCTCAAGACTACATGGCAACCTTGCTTTTTTAACAAACTTGAGTTACGAAATTAAGATGCTGAAGCTCAATAACCTCCCGGACTTTTATCGGTCAATTCTAGAATTCTGACAGCATTTTAAAACGTTAGACTCTAACGAAACAGACTTCAAAGACGAAATTCTATGGAACAACCGTAATATTCTAATTGACAAGAAGCCAGTTTTTTATAGAAATTGGTTCAGTCAAGGCATTGTTCACGTGCATTTATTGAACGAACACGGTAATTTCTACGAACTTGCAGAATTCAAAACCAAATTTAACCTGAATGTCCTGTTTACTGCCTTCTATGGTCTCATCGACGCCATTCCTATCGCATGGAAAAATAAAATAAAGCAGCCGTTCCAAATCGACAATAACACAACAAACTGTAACACAACTCTGTCCACAAGTTCAATTTATTCTACCATCTTGACAAGCCACTTTGTACCACCAACCTCTCAAAGTAAAATTCTGCGTCACGGCTTTACCGAAAACAATGTTCAGAAAGTTTACTTACTACCTTTTAAGATTACAAAAGAAGTTAAAATCATCATGTTTCAATTCAAAATTATACATAATATACTACCTATCCAAATGAGCTTATACCGTGACGGTTTTTCAGAAAACGATAGATGTCCTCTTTGCAAAAAAGAAATACAAACCTTGAACCATTTATTAGCTACCTGCATCAAAACGACTTCCTTTTGGAAAACGTTTCAAAATTGGTGGTACGATGAAACACACGACACGATACCCTTAAATCGAAGTAACATTTTGTACGGCTTTTTTGAAAAAACAACGCACTGGCAGGCCCTAAATTACTTAATTCTACTAGCAAAATATCATATTTTCTGCACAAATGGTCAACAAGATGAACTTTGTTTCCAGGGCTTCCTATTACGGGTAAAAGACAAATTGCAAATACTTAGGGAGATCGCAATTGCAAAAATTTCATTAGAAAATTTTCAGCTAACATGGACCTTCTTGCGGTGATTGTAGGTAAATTTCAGCTTTCTTGGAAACAAATAATATAAAACGCGTGTAAGTCATAGTTGTAAGTAAGTAGAGTAGTATTGTGTAAGTAATTAAAACGTTTTGTATGTGGCGATTATAACTAAGTAAGTACATATAGGGTAACTGCAATATTGTAATTAATGTAATGTATCGTATTTTGTAAGAGACGTAAGTAATAGTGTATCAAAAATATTCTTCTGTAACTAATGAATGGTAATTAATGTAAGAACAGTTTTTTTTTCTTTTGTGTGCGTGTGTACGCATTATTGTTATCAATAATAAAAATTGTAATAATAATAATAATAATAATAATAATAATAATAATAATAATAATAATAATAATAATTGAATTCACAATACTTCCACAGAGTGCCTCTTCGCTTCTAAAAACTAAAATGATGCTAAATGAAATGATCTACGAATAAAGTTTACGATGTAATAAATAAGCTGGCAAAAGGATTTTAATTTAATATGTGACGAAACTATGCTAATTACCTCATTATAAAATTTTACAATTGTAAAAGTAAACTACCTAAAGTATTACTTTCAAATAATTTCCACAACCTACTGCTTTTCCCTTAAACCAAGTTTAAAATACCTCTAGGGTTAAAAGCCGTATCCCCGCCGTAATGCCAATAAACGAAAAAAAAAAAAAAATAGAAAATTAATGTTTGCGCTTTAAAAGGTAAAACCTGCCAATTTTTCCACCTCGGAAATCGGTTTTCGCAGACAACTTTGTACATTTTCGATCAACAAAACACGATAGTTCTGATAATTAGGAAAATGCTGCTGCCGAAGTGAGATTCCTCGAACTAGAATTTAAGAATATCGCGTTTTTACTCGATCCCCACTATGGTACACGGGGAGACTGGTCTACTAAGGCACAGACAAATTAACTTACATCAGTTGAGAAGAAATAACACAATTTGATACCTTGTCTCCGGGATCTATAGGGGTTGGGAAGAAAAGATGCCCTGTGCCCTTGTCAATGTTGTTGGCTGTGACGTCATATGACGTCGTGGGCTTTACCACACAGGCATTAGATCGGCATGGTTATTAGCGATTTGTCATGGTTGTATGATCCTTCTGGCGTAAAAGTTAAAAAAAAACCTAAAATAATTATTTTTTTTTCTTAATATGTTCGGCAATCTGTTTCCTTGTTTGTTTGCATGATTCTTTATATTTAATGACATCTGTGACAAGCAAAACTAATTATAAACTGTCATCCTTTGAGCAGGTTTTTGGATTCAAACAATATTCAAGACCTTCCAGTGGATGTATTTTCCCCTTTAAAGCTTTTAGAAAGGCTGTAAGTTTGACCTGATCTTTCATCCAGTTAATCTGATCGACATAGTCAAATTATTGGGCATGACTTTGAATTGTGGGAACGAAAATTTAATTAAACAATGTATTAGTGATCTCCATGCAAAATACAATCTTTTTTAAAGGCATTAATTCTTCATTTCCCTATTGGCCACATGTATATCAGCTGCTCTTCTCATTTTCACGACCTTTCTTTTCTGTAGGAATTTGAGCTCAAACAGGATTCAAACCATTTCAGCCGGTGTATTCCTTTATCTTACGAATTTACGAAAATTGTAAGTTTTGGGTATTTGTTTACTACTATTCTTTAATTTGTAACAATATAAAAAACAATTTGGCCCTCATCACAATAGACGAAAACGGTCAATTCCGCTAATAAGAGTAATATAGTCATGGTTGTTCTTATAAATATTTCAAAACTTCTTCGTTTGCTTAAAAACCGCAGAAAAGAATTGAGCAGGCATAAAGAATTTTTTTTCTTCAATTTATAACTTTGTCATTGTAAAGGGGTATTAATGAATTTAATTTTTTTCAATTTTAAATATTATTGCTGACAGGTATCTGGATTCAAACAATATTCAAGCCCTTGGTACGGATGATTTTCTTACTCTGACAAGCTTAAGCGAACTGTAAGTTTCATATGATTTTGAAAACGACATAACATTCTCATCTACGTATTGAAACGTTGCATTATTTTGTTCGAAAGTGCTCCTTATCCCAACCAGAGACACTGACTTTACATTGCCTGCAGCACGTATGCACCTCAGTTCTGCAAGGACAGGCTTGGTTAATGGCAGAGTTTTGTCAACCAGCATGAGAAAATCTAAAAGATATATCCTTAAAGGTCAAATGAACCAAAATTTTGATATTCTTTCTTTGACCATTTTAAAGCAACCAAACGTTAAAAGAATCCATTATTAATTAAACTTGAGAAGAAATTTTGCACGAACTACAGCAAAAACTACCCAGATTTCCGAAGGCTTCACGAAAATGTTTCCAAAATGTCCGCGCACTGAATTGGGAGGAATTGATCGAGCTCTGTATTTTGTGCCGTAATAATTTTTTTGACGGCTTTGCGATCGACGAAGAGACGATCGTTATTTGAATAGCGAATAACGTAATTCAAGTTATCATTATTCTGAATGATAATTATTCTTATCAAGTTATTATTATTTTGAAAGGCCCTAAAAAAACTGGTAGTTATATTTTTACTTCATTGGAATCCAGTTCAAAAGATTAATTATTATAAAGCACTGAGTAAAATTATAAGCATTGTGCGATATAGGAGGTTTTCAAGTACTTGATGACGTATTAGAAACATCAGTCCACTCAGCTTGGTACGAAAGAAAGAGTTTTGTTATATACCCCAACTGAAATGCAGTTTTGTTTTTTTATTTCCAAGCAGTTATAATCAGGACGTGTGCGTCTTAAAACCCGGTATAGGTTTGCGCGGAAAGTTACTTTAGGATGTGGCCACTCCCTGAAAAGCTAACATTGTGTTTACTGATTTCGTTTTCGTTCTCAAGAGTCACACAAACCCAAAAATAATTTGTACACAAAAATTTAATTTGACTCAAAGGATGTTTCTCAATGCAAATTCGAAACCGCAAGGCCTCACGTAGTGTAAAACTTCCATTGAATAAATTCGTGTCGTTTTCAGCTGATGGAAAATTCAGTGGTATATAATAAATTCAGAGCATTTACCGACTGTCTCCTCGGACACTGTGAGATTTGTTTATTTCTATTACCTGTTTATGGTCCATATTTTGGCCACAGGTACGTAAGTTTTATTTAGCTGGTACATATTGACATGCGTCAAAGAACACGTCTCAAAAACCGTGCACGTAGAAAGGCATTATTTCGTGAGGATATTGAATCGATATTGAACTCACGAATTGAAATTCGCAATACTTGCCAAGACAAACCAACAGACTAAAAGTGCTAATAATCAAAATAAAGATTCTAGCAAGCTCTAGTAATGAAAATTCCTTACTTCCAGCTTCTAACATTTACACCGAAGACACCGACGTAGGCTGGTGAATTGAACTTCGAAACTTAACGGCTTTGAATTTCCCGCAATCTTACAGCTCACCAACAGCCAACAGTGACGTCTTAATTGGTGTTTCCAACAATTTCCCAACAATTTTCCCGACCGCTTTACGATTATGAAGGGCAAAATAAGCATTTTTCAATTTGCAATATCTCTGCGGTGCAAAGTTTAATCACTTTGAAACTTTAGAATATGTTTATTTGATTCTATCAACAGATTGGGCAAAAATAAAGGAAAATAGTACCCAGTGGGTACATGAGTCTAATGTGTAATGGATTGTTAGTGCGGTTGAAATATGTTGAAGTAGTTTCGGTATTTACGGCACAGAGCAAGAGGTGTAGAAGACGTTTGGTAGTAAGAGTGGTTCAGAAGAAGTCGATAATATTTGTTCTCTTAAGTATATATTTTTAGAGAGTTGACGAAGTGTTATATTTTCAAATTAGAAAAACATGTTACTTAGGGTTTGAGTTCATGGAATCATGTTAAAAGATTAGTGCGTTGTAGACCATACAGAAAAATAATGGTCCGCCCCATAGATAGACAAGATACAGCCGCTTATTCAGTATTCTAAACATCCTAAATCCCATCAAAATAAGCCAATTTTTTTTTCAATTTCTTTGCAATTTATGCAATACTGCTCAACAAAGATTTCAATTTCCTTAAACGTTTCGACACAGGAGAGCAAAGAAAACATTGCGTGCAGAGTGTAAATTAATTAAGCGAAATATTTTCACGTCTATTAAACACTGCAAGCAGTTGAATGAAAGAGTTTTGTTTTCATGACTGAGAACAGCTTTCAAATAGTCAATACATGGAAATAACAATCAGATCAGAATTCAATAACTATTAAAGCGAGTTTTCATTCTGCCTTAACTACTTTTTGGCAAGTTTCAATATTTATGCAAATTTCGTGCGAAATGTAATTTGATTACACTGTCTTGCTTACAAGCTCTAGATTGAATCTTGAATGGTGAAAACAAAACTCTTTTTAATGAAAGTTCCATTCTGTGAATGAAATCCTGCTTCAGTTGAATTGAACAATCAATTGCTGACTAAAATCTTATTTAATTTTCCATTTTTTTTTCAAAGTTATTTTTTGTTTATGAACACAAATGTCACTTCCGGATTTTTTTCATCAAAAGATGTCGATTTCACGTTGCGTCTCCCGGGGATTATAAAAAACATGCAGCTGGAAGGAGAGCATTTTCAGTGGCTTCACACTTGAAAACGAGGATTCATACTATTTTGCACTGTAAAAGATTTATTCCAATTATATACATGACAATTTCTTTTACAAGTGCGTGTCGCGCTCGAGCTCCGTTCGACCGTTGCTTCCTTAACAACATCCTTGCTTCCTGATTGGATTACGATCACCGCAACAAGTCCGCAATGAGGCAAGCTATTGTTTAAGCAAAATAACACCGAACGATTATCGATCCCGAACCATTCCCTTGGGATTGCTAACAGCTTTTATCTACTACATAGAGTCTAATGCGCATGCGCATTAGACTCAAAAATACAAAATGGGAACAAAATTATTCCTAATATTGTAAGAGAACAACTCCAGTGCATCTTCTTGTGCAAACTGTTCATTGTTGTTCACTGTTCAATCAATTTTCTCTTTTCCTTTGCAGACATCTGGAATCAAACAATATTACCGACATTGACGAAAATGTAATTTCCACCACCAAAATAGACTTTCTGTATGTTTGATGCATTGGTTGTATATCAATACAATTGCAAGAAACGTTGTAAACCGTCGTAAGGCTTTTAGGATACATGAGGTTTACATAAGGTCTTTGTGTTATATAGCACAACTTCATTATTGATTTCCAACCAAAATTGTGGCACGTGAGCACAAAGAAACAAAGAAACGAAATACCATGCTCGTTTTCAGGTACAATGTCATGCATATTCTTGGTTTTCACGTGACGTCATCAAAATTCTAAAATCCAGAATCGCAAGACCCCTGAGTTTTTATCCTTCACTGGCTATTAGACATCCTTAATATATATCTTGTTGAAGGTTTTTAGCTCGATAGCAGCCGCCGTCTTAAAGAAAGACCATTTTGAATTTCGGAATTTCACGCCACACGACATCGAGATGGCCGCCAGAAGGCTGTCACGTATTCTTCAAAATAATGCCTTATCCTACGATTTTTAACAATCTGAACAGTTGAGGTTTTGTGAGAAGTGTTTATGTGAATGCTTACTAGTTCATGAGAGTGATATAACTGCCTTTTATAGCAGAAGTGAATTCCAGATGTTTTCATTGATTTCCAGCCGCCATGTTGGTGCCCAACTGCATGGGCACCAACATGGCGTTTCCATACAGAGCTCTGTAAATTTGTGTGGAACATTTTGACGGATAACTCGAGTACAGAATACCGTACAAACCCGAGACTTGGACAAACAGAATAACTGGTAATTTTCTACAACCTATAATATTCTTGAGTTTTTTCACTCAATAGTTTTGGATTTACTTTTTTGTGGCGTGACAGTGAAACCAGCAATATATTGCCATAGAACCTGGCGAGTATGACCCGAAAAGCTCAAACTGTGCCTCTCGCGTTGCGGTCAATCATTTTCTAAACCTTTGGAGTGAAAACTAGGCTTTCTGTTCGAGTATGTAACATTCACTGCTAATGATTGGCATACAACCTGGTGCAAAGCCCACAATGTGCCTCTCATGTTACTGTCAATCATTTCCCAAGGTTCTAGAGTGAAAACTAGGCTTCCTGTTGGAGTACGTAACATTCACTGCTAATATATACGCGGAGTTATGAAAACTAGGTCGACGAAAAGTGTCCTCGTTCTCTTTGACCATGGACCTTGGGCTTCAATACAGAAATAAGCAATAGTAGTAAACAACGTTTGTACATCGTCAGAATGTCATTGTCAAGCGGTTCAATAAATAATTAGTTCATGCCCATGCACGTGCGTTATATAAATACGATCTACAATTATTTAACTTGACAATGACTGCAGTTTGGCGATGTAGAAACGTTGTTTACTACCATCGCTTATTTTTGTATTGAAAATCTACCCTAGAAATGTGATTAAACCACCCTCAATGAACAAATTAAAAACAGTAAATACGTGCCCATTCTCTCTCAACATTTTTTTTATGTATTTTTTTAACACTTACGAATAGACAAAGATGACAGACTAGTGGTAATTATATATAATTGCTATAAATATATTTATTGTCGTAATATGACAATGCAAAGTAAGAACGATGTCTCCTTCATTTTGCAGGGATTTGAGTTCAAATAATATTGAAAACCTTCCCGTTGGTCTGTTTTCCAATTCTTATTATTTATTTTTCCTGTAAGTTAGACTAAGTGGAAATCATAAAGAAAGACTAAAGTTTGTAGCTGCAAAATTTCAAAAGAATGAAGGGAAAAGTAATGGATTCAAAAAAGGCATTCGTGTCATTCATTACAAGTCATACTGTTAATTAAAATACAAGACGAGACCGGTTTAT